>VXAZ01006886.1:158566-224489 GCA_013399875.1 Gymnorhina tibicen
AAAAAAAAAAAAAAAAAAAAAAAATCATTCTGTGGCCATAACTGAAAAAAGCATTATGAAAAAAGCTCAGTGCTCAGAAATGGCCAAAAGCAAAAAGAAGGCAGAAATTATTATGAAGAACAAAGTATCACTGTGCCAGTGATAAAATATTCTGCACCAGAACAGCCTGACAGACTATGGCCAATTAGCATGAAAAAGATACTGAGGGGGAAGAATAATCCACACTGACAGAATCCCAGCCACCACTGGTATTGTTTACTGCCTCTCCCAGACCAGAGCTCAGCAGAGTCAACCTGAACTGGCAGATGGAAGGCTTGGGACAAACAAGGCACTTCCTCACACAAACAGGCTGAGCTACACAACTCACCGTGAGATATTATGGACACCGATACAGAATATCCAAGTGAATCTCCAATGTGGCTAGAAGTTAATGTGAAGGAAGTCTTCTGAAAATTACTAACTACAAAGATGCTGTTTTGGTTTTGGAAATCCTTCAGATGCAAGTAAGTTCCCCTGTCACCATGGGTTTGTTTCAACTCTGCACTGGTATGTAGCATGTGAGACTGTCTGATACCTAATACATATTATGATCATGGATCTGTAGACGGCCCACACTGTTTTTGGACCAGCAGTTAAGGCCAACAAGATACTACAGGACATCTTAAAGACCACCAGACACAGAACTGTATTTGTTAAATTTGCCCCATTTTTATATTCTTTTCTCAGCTATATTTGCTCCATGAAACAAAAGTAAAAGAAGCTCCATGAAACAAAAGGACTGATCCAACTCATGTTTTGTTGTTGGGGTTTTTCGTATGAAAATTTCACTTCCTATAGGTTCTATGAAATACACACACTCAAGGAAATATTTTTAGGGCCTATGATTATCTATTATCAATGTCTGTCTATTATACAGACATTGCAGTCCACAAGGTTCACACCATCTACCCAGCCACTCACCTGCCATGGCAGCCTCAGCTAGCACCTTCAGTACCTCTTTTTCCATCTCAGGACTGTTACAGATCTCTTCCCAGGTTCCTTTAAATCCTTTTTTCCGGGCTAGTTCTGCGAGCTCCTTTTGATTTGGCACAACAAATCCAATGACATAAGAATGGAAACTGAGAAGCACAAAGTACTTTAGTATGGATTTTGCAAAGTAAACAACTCTTCAAAAATAACAATACAAATTGGGGGGCTTACACACTTCATACAGAGATATTGCTCTTAACAGCTGACTTTTGTTCACCTGATAATCTTCCTGAAATAGTACACAAGTTACCTCTGCCTGCTTAAAAATAAGTAGAAAGAGAAGCTACTTACCTTACAGTAACTGGATTGCTTCAAGGTGTGCTGTCCATATGCATATTCCACTGTGTCTCATGCCCAAAGCTTTGGGAAGCAGTACCCATACGATGTCACTGCGCCCTGCCTCTCCTCATGTTTTGCAGCCCGGAATGGAGACTGGTGTGCGGCTTCCCTACCTCAGTTTCCTCTCAACTGCAGAATCCAGTTACTGTAGAGGAGTAGAGGACTGCAGTGAAGAGGGGTTGGAGAGCAGGTTGTGGAATGAGCATATGCACAACACATCTCAAAGGATGCCTGCTTCTGTAAGGGAAGTGGCTTCTCTTTCTCTTTCAAGTGATTGTCCATACGCTCACTCTACTGTTGGCACTCTTTGTCTGCTCCTGACATGCCCAGAACATTGGAAGCTGTCATCTCAAAGCCTTTGGGCCCTAAAGCACTAATCACTCTGAAACAGGTATTCAAGGTTTTTCAGACGGTGTAAAGTTTAGGCAAAATGTGCACAGAACCTCACACAGCAGCTTGACATATTCTAACAAAGCAGATCACAGAGCCAGAGTTGAAAGCGATCTCAGAAGAGCTCCTAATCAAGCCACCTGCCCTGAAGCAGGGTCAGATACATCTAACAGATGTTTGTCTAATCTTTCTTAAACATCAGCCAGCACTAACGCCAATGCTTCATCACTCGTAGCATGGGTAAGCTGTTCCTGTTGGCAATTCCTGACTCTTCCTCTTTGCAGTTTACATCAGAATAGTCAGATGTCCCTCCCTTTTCCACAGAAGCTGTTTATTCATTCACAGACTGTTACCTTTTTTCCTTGTCACCCTTCTAGTCTTGCTTCCTTTCTTAGGTTTATTTAGAAATATAAGCAGTGCCCTTTCCTCCTAAATCATGCCATCACAGGTCTCTGCCCAGACACTGCCATTTTTTTCCTGGACTCTTTTCATGAGGTCCATCTCTTCAGATATGCTAAGTGTGGAACTCAGACCCTTTAATGCTTGGTAGAGCACAGATCATCATGCATTTTGTAGGCAATACATCTGATTATGCCCTTTACCTTCTTATAGCAGCACGCCACTTGTTGACTCATGTCAGCTCCTACAGAACTGCTACCAACTGGTGGTTCTCACCTTTAACTTCTGCAGTTTATTTAGCTGTAAGTATAATTTACAACTCCTCTCTTTAAACTTACTGCTGTCTGCAAGCAAATCTCCATCTAGCCAAGCTTGCTCTGAATTCTCATCCTATCCCCCACTGTGGCTTTGGTTCCCTCCCACCTTAACTATCTACAGATTTGTTAAATCTTTTCAACTCTCACCAGACAGATCATTAATACAAAATATGGCAACTTAGACCTGGCATGCAGATTACTGTAGCTATGTCCTTTAAGGTCTTCAAGATAATTTTAAGATACTACCTCTAAATATGCTTTTAGTTACTGCACATTGCAATTTACTCCTCTGTTACTGGCATGAATTATAATGGGCATCTGACAGGAGTTGAGAAGGCTGCACCAGAGTCCATTACAAACACAGACTTCCCTGGCAGCATCAGCACAAGCTTTGCCTGCCAGCTTGAAACCATTCCCATTTTTCTCTTCCTGAGAATGTATTACAGGATGATTTCAGGTTAGCCTCGGTATCACTACTGCTTCCATCTCACCTTCTGCCTTTGCCTCTGTCCCATTTTCCATCATGCACAATCATACTGTACTCCGTACTGAACCTTTGTAACTTTGTCTAGGGTCTGCTCCCTACTGCGTATGCATTGTTGTAAAGGCATCCAGGACACAAAGGACTCTTGCACTTGCATCCCTGGTTCCTGTAGTCTTTTGACATGCTCAAGATCACATCCAGCAGTATCACCAGCACCTCCAGGGACAAACAGCATATAGAAGTGATCAGCTGGCTGGAAAGCATCAAACTTTTTGTTCATCTAAAATTCAACCCCTTGAGTAGAAGCATACTTGTTCTGGACAAACAGGTTCATCCAACTGCTTTTTTCTTGGAAAGAACACCTTGGAGCTCACAGTTCCTGGAACGTGTAGCTTTTCATTCTGTGCCACAAAGTTAAAGCTTCACTTGTTGCAGTTCAAATGCTAAAGCACTTTTTGTCAAGAGGTATCCTGAAGGTACATCTTCCCTCTCGCTGTTCCTTATGCAGATCTTCTTTATTTGGTAGCTTTGTCAGTCTTGGAAGTGATTTTCAGTGGAAGTTTTAAGACTTTAGTCCTCAAGACCTCCTTAAGTCATCTCTTTCATGATGAAAGATTTTGCCAAAATGTCTGTCCTACACTAGGCAGCCTCATTTCCCTTGCTATGCTTACAATTCTGCCCATGTATGGTTCTCAGACCTATGGTCAGAAACTTATTTAGTGGCACTACATATAGATACCACTATTTCTATTCTGTAAAGTCTGGTCCTTATCTCCTTGAGATTACTGAGAACTCCCTCAGGTTTTTTGCCACATTTGCTCATTCTTCAGGTAACTGAGCTACTAATTTTCCTGAGGTGATGCTTGAAACCCACTTAATGTGTGTTGGATGAGTGAAGTGTTGATAAGGCAGCTGGAGTCTCCCCTGACAGAGCTCCAATCACAACTCCTTTCAGCAAATGTTTTTATTCCTTATCTCACTTATTTTGTCTGAAGTCAATACAGCTTTTGAAGTAGCAATATCATGCAAACAATTCTGATACCCTACTACCATGTTCAGAGGGGCTTTGCACCCTAAAATCTAAGGTCAAATCACATATTAAACCCATTTGTAAAAGTCTGCCCTCCTTATCCTTTTGCATGTAGGAGACAGAACAGCTGCAAATAAAGGACTCCTCCTGCATACGAGATCACCCAGGCAAAGTATAAGGAGAGACAGGAGCTAAGAAAGGTCACAGGCACTGTCACAAAACCTCTCCGAGCTCAGACTGCTGAGGTGAGCACATATCCACAATGAAATGTGCATATGGACAATCATTCAGGGACTCTTACATGGCTACTCAGGCCACATTTCACACATAACAGTATTAAGAAAAAATACAGCAGCAACAGAAAAAACAATCTGGAATGTCTTGTCTTGTTTGTCCTTGGTCTGGACTTCTGTTTGTAAATTACCTTTAAAAATTGCTCATAAGTTTTCCTGTTTTTAAGTAATAGACACAACATGGCCTATCAAAGTCAAGTGTCTGTCTGGCAAGTGCATTTTAGCTTCCAGTGTTATGTTGACCTAGCAAAATTAACACAAATATTTGGTAGCACAAGTCCAATAGTGAACTGCAGTCCTAGAAGAGAAGAAATTACACGTAGGAAGCTCTTTCTCCACAAATTACAGAGGGTGTTTGGAACAATCACAACTCCAGGCTGTCAAAGTGAGCAAACACAAGACTCACTTAGTGAATCCAAACCACAAATAAAACTTAAATTTCTCAGCAGTGGCAGGCCCAATGCATGCCAGCCTACTGATCCAAAACTGTCAAAACTGAAGTTACAGAATGCTTACCATTAGTTAACACAACCATCCCCCCCTCCTCCCCCCAAATTACAGAGAACCAGGTGAACAAACCAAAAGTTATTTTTTTTATTTAGTACAATAATAAATTCTCTGAGCAATTCTCTGGTATGCTTGTCCTGGCTTCTATCAAAGTAAAGTGGGGCTTTTTGGGCCATACCGGGAATCAGAACATTTCTAATCACTCAGAAGCTCCAAAATAACTTTCCAAACATCATTGTCAAATGTCAACAGGAAACAAAGACCACCTGAAGTACATTTATATCTGTAAGAGCTAAGAAATTCTAGAAATAGAAACTTAAGACATGTCGGAGCCCGTATCACCTCATTTATTAGTACATGTATAAAGCAAATAGAAATGACATTTGATTGTCATTTATTGTGTGTTTGCACAGTATTTAGAGTGTGTTTTCTCTCAAGCTTAAAGGTGGTGTACTGCAAGGGTTAAAGAAAAGTAACTTTAATTCACAAGCCAGCTACTGGGCTGTTGGTGTTTTTTTCCACCACCTTCTTCTAAAGTACCACAGTAATTTCCTCTGAAGGACAGATCACAACTAAACACAGCAAGGAACAAGGTGTCCTAGGGCTTCTAAAGGTAATAATCTCCAAAGTGCTTGAGTGATGCCTGTAATTAATACAGTAGAGCTCATCTGCTTTTCAGATTGGGGAAGGGGGAATGTAAGACTCATTATTGGTATTTTCCAATAAATTATGACAACAAATGAGAAAGGAAAAATGAAAACAGATTTCAGACCTCTTAGTTTTGATAATTATTCCATTGCGTTATAAGTAAAATCCTTTTTTTAAGTGATTAAAAAAATTCCACACATGGAGTGGGAAAAAGTCTTGCTTACGGCTTCAAGAGGACAAAGAACAGAGCAGTAACAAAATATCAGCTGCTCTTACCTGCTTGCATACGCACAAATATTATCTACCAGTGGGAGATTCTTCAGAGCTGCTTCTACTTTACCAAGAGAAACATATTCTCCTGCCTGCAGTTTTACAAGATCCTTTTTGCGATCTATTGAGGAGGAAAGGAATTAAGCGTTAATTACAGAAAAGGAAACTTCTAGAGATTGATTTAAGGTTTTTCTGAAATGCATATTTAAATACCAAAACTTACTCATGTTTGGTGAATGTACCAGAAACCTTTCAAGTCAGGTTTCCAGACTCTGCATTTTAGCAGTCTGTCTCTGCCACCAAAATGAGGGACATTACAATTCCATGCATTTTCTGCCTTTAGAACAGCATTTCCTATATGACAGCACCATCATGTGCATGGAAGACAAGCAGGACTATGCAAAAGCCAGTTAGCCAGGAGCACACATTTTGTGCTGTCTGGTCCAGACACACAAGGCAGGATATGCACCATTTGGTGATATTTGTTATTTCTTTCAGGCTAAACCCATATTTAAAGAGCAACTGTTCACCTTTTACTTGAAAAACAATAGGAAACAAAAATTAAGCCTGAATTACTTGAGGTTACTGTTATTATTACAAAACCTTACAAAATTATACAATACAAGGCAGCTTATCTACTCAATTAGCTTATATTTAACTCTCTAATTACTACCCAGTCTCACTAACTTAGGGAGTCAAAGTCAAGACTGTTTCAAAATGAACCAAAAATCAAATTCTAAAACACACAAACAAGTTTACATTAACATATCAGACCCTCCCTGGTATACATGGGAAGGCTTTAGATTGTATGACAAGATATGGAAGGATTTTTTTTTAATTTCTGTATTTCACAGCCCTGAAAAATGTGTGTGTACATGAATATCTCTATACATACATGTTTACCTGAATTTATTAACTCACCAATAATTTTTAGACACCCATCATGATGAAACTCTCCAATGTCTCCAGTATGGAGCCACCTCTGCCCATTCTCATCAACAGTGAAATCTTTTCTGGTTCGTGCTTCATTTTTGTAGTAGCCCACAGTCACATTCTGCCCTCCAATAAGGATCTCACCTCTAGGATATGGTTTATCAGTGTTGTAATATCCACCTAAAAGGATGGGGGGTTTTTATTAAGTTAACGAGAATGAAAACATATTCCAAAGCAAAAATTTGTGCCATCCTTCAGGCAGTAGTAAGTAATGTGCTTTATCAGTCTCACACAACCTCAAATTAAAAAAAAAAAAAATTGCCTCATATTTTTGGAATGAAAAAAATCTGTAAGGTTTTGCATTAGCCCAAAACACCCTAAAGTATTATGTATTTCTACTCTACAATACATAAAAGCCTACAGTGAGAAAGGAAACCACCTAAACGGATTTCAAAATTTACTATATGTATTTTATAATGTATTCATTAAGCTTCCATCCTACATGCCAATTTTTTAATGACTTTACTAATAATATTATGAAGATTTCATAATTATGAAATGAATTATGAAAATTATTTTATAATAATTTCTTAATGGCAACTGAGGGTATCGTGCATACTACCTAGTCAAAATGCCACCTGCATTGATAGCTTCTGTCTGGATATTTTCCTGTTTAGAAACCACTGAGGAATTGATTTTACCTTTCTTCTCCTCAAGAGCAAACTTTTATAGGCAAAAGTAGCATTTAAAATCTAAATAGCCAAGAAATAGTCTTCTAATTACTGCTACTGAGAAAAGCCCAATAGAAAAACTCAGTTCTTACAAACACAGTATAATTTAATCATATGCAGGAATTCTCACCTTCTTCCCAGTTCATTAACTTGATTTCACAACAGACCAAAGGTGCTCCCACTCTTCCTGTAGTGTAGTCCCAAACTGGAATTTTAAAAAGAGCATTTTTCAGAAAAACATTTAACTAAAACCAATTAGGATTAAAAAAAAAAAAAAAAATCTTTTGTTGTCATGCATCTTCAGTGAAAATTAACTGCTTTTTGTTTTTGAACTTTAATTCATAGAACCCAACTTCCAAGAAAACCAATGGATTTATCAAGATAATGCAGATAAAATTCTTATTCTGCTAAGAGAGTAAATGGCTGTATTTACAGATATTGTCAGTTACTAAAAGGCAACTGAAACGATTAGGATGTGTTATATGAACTTAAAATCTGGTGCAGGCATATTTCAATTCCTAACATCTCAATAGACTCACCACAATTTGAAAAAGTGTATTCATTTCAAGTGGTAAGTACAAGCCCATTCACACTAGAGCGGGTTGCTCTATCGCAAATGAGAACATTCATTTTACGTGTAGGTGACCCGCTTCAGCACAGTGCATCCAGACCAGCACTCCCACTGTTTTACACATTTGTGGGAACACCCGATTCTAGGGCTCCCCGGCCACGTTTGGTGGCAGCTCCAAAGGAGCAGATGGCCAGAGCTGAGCCCCGCGGAGCTGAGCGCGGGTGCCGGTGCAGCACCACCCACCTTCCGTGATGGTGCCGGCCCCGGCCGACTCGGTGAGGCCGTAGCCCTGGCCCACGGGGCAGCAGAAGCAGATGTTCATGAAGCGCTGCGTGGCCGCCGAGAGCGGGGCGCCGCCGCACAGCAGGAGGCGGATCTTCCCGCCCAGCAGCATCCGCACCTTGCGGAAGATAAGGCTGAAACGCAAGGGGAAAAGTACATTTTGGTGAATAAAAAACAAAACAAGAGAGCACCTAGTTTTGGAGCTGAACTGGAAGCTTCCACTGTCTTCAAATACGCTTTTATGACATCCAAGGAAAACCCTGAAGGAGTTTTCAAAAATACAGGCAGAGATTTCTAAGCTTGTGTCACATTCCAGTTTGAAGACAGGTTAAAAGTTTCAGAACGTATATTTAATGAGGCAATTGTGTGATTGTCTCCTAAAAATGCTTTAAGTTGTATAAATTTTGCAATTATATTATCCTTTAACTCCAGTCTTCAGTGAGAGTAGACTCATTGATTGTTGTGGGTCCTTTCCAATTTAAGATAGATATACCATGGCTCCCTCCTGTGAAAACGCAGAGTCTAGTTTTCTATAGGAACAAACTTCTCATCTTACCCAAAAATTGTATAAATCTATTATTAAATTCCTGATGAAAATGCAATAAAAGTTTTTAATCAGTTCCAAGTTAAATAACACTCACTTAAATTTTATCAGTAAATATTTAAATCCATCACACAAACTCCTGTTTTGTTGTTTCAATTTACGCTCAAGCGCAGACTTGTTCATGTTCAAAGTGTCAACAGTAAAATGAAGAAAAACACAAAAAACTAGATACTGCTCCTGTGGTAAGACTTTGATTTTTTTGCTGCCATTAAAAATAAAGTTAATATTACCTATCGCAGAGTGGGGTAGTGTAACCTTTGGAAATCTGTTCCATTTTGTAGTTGTAGGCCAATATAAATAGATTCCGCTGGAAACTGGTCATTTCATTCACTTTATTCATGACGTTTTTGTAGATTCGATCCATGATTTCCTAGTTATGTAAAAAGATGAACTTTAACTCAAAGAAACAGAAATCCTGAATTCAGTACAGCAAAGAGAAAACACCATCTAGAAATTCAAGTATGTTTCAGGTGACAACTCACTCCCAGGTTCCCTCCTCTTCCCTTGCTAAGACACAGCAAGATGTTCATGGAAAGGAGGAAAGCAAAATCTGGGCAGGAGCAGCAATTAACCCCCAGCTGCCTGCTGTGAACTCTCTTTATTCCACTCATTCACTGTAACAAACAATAAACGGCTAATTAAAATGGGAATCTAATACCTATTGCTATCTTAACTTTGAAGAAGTTTGATGCTCATATCATGATCATCCCCAACGTACAAATAAGTACCAGAATTATTATTTTAAGGCAGCTTAATATCAAAGATTCTACCTTTCCTATTTAAGTGGTCATGGGTATTAATCTTGTTGCTAAAAATAGAATTATAAATTATATTTTAAAAAAGGTTTTAAAAATTATTCATCCTTCAGTTACTTACCGGAACAGCTGCCATTAGAGTTGGCTTAAGTGTAGTAACATCCCCTTTGCTTCCTTTCTTTATTTTAGAGGACTAGAGTGAAGAACAAGTTTACTAGCAGACACATTCAAGATCTTTAACATCAGAAACAAAATTGGTACTATTTTAAAAGAAATATTACAAAGATCTGATGTAAGTAATTATTTTTTTTTTTCTTTATTCTTTTTTTTTTGTTTTTCTAACCATAAGGACTTACATCTACAACATACCTGGTCAGCCAGTGTCTGAGGGGAAGAGTAACCGATGCGGCACCCGTGAGACAGACACACAAGCTCAGCACTCAGCTCCAGAACATGGGCAAGAGGCAGGTACCCAATATAAATGTCTTTTTCCCTGCAAAGAATTTTTAAAATACAGGTTTATGTTGTATCACTGGAAAAAGTAGAAAATGCCTTTGAGCTTGAGAACGTATTTCACATCACATGGGTTTTGTTTCAAGAGTTGCATACTATGTACTGTAGGTTTAAGGCATGAACAAAGGGTAATGGTTACTCATCCCAAGACAATTAACCATGTGTTATGGTTGCAAAGACACCCGGATGGATGAGATTAAAAACCGGACCAAAGAGACAGAAGCCCCAGAATTTAAACATTAACCAAGGGAAGCACTGCTTAGGGAGGCTTTCAACCACTCCAGTGCAAGGCATCCTCACAGGCCTTTGTTCCCTGGTCTTGCCCACACACCAAAGAGGAGAGAACAAAGAGTACATGAAGTAGTCATGTGTAGGGCAGTGTTGGAAGATGCTCAGACATCAGTGCATAGTATGATGTGTCACAGCCATAGCAATATAAAACAGTTCATATTTTACACAGTAATTAATCTAAAATTAAATGCAACTACATGACTTCTTTATTTGCTGGTAAGTAACAGTTGGTACATACCCCAGATTTGGGATCCTCTCAGCCATTCCAGTTATCCCAGCAATTATGTTGCAATGGGAGATCATAACTCCTTTGGGAATTCCTGTGGATCCACTTGTGTACATGATCACTGCGATATCCGAGGGCACAGGCCTGGATGGCTGTTTGTTTCCTGCAAGTTGTTAAAAAAATAGGATGTGTTATGCGTGGAGAGCCTCTCAGCTGGGAGATCTGACACACTGACACATTTCAGCAGTCACTGCAGTAGAGCACTGCAGGACTCTTGCTATTACATTCTGCTTTTGCTTAAAAAGATTGTGGTCAAGCATAAGTGCGTTCACAAAGAGCAGGAACTTTGCATCAGCTGAGCAGTACTTTGACTGATTGTCCTTATCACCACAACAACGGTTTTCCTATTATGTTTCCCCTACTCCTGCAGTGGAGAGAACAACAGGCAGAGCTTTGGCTTCTCCAAGGCACCACTGAGCATCCCCACCTCGGGAAGGTTCACTGCCCTGGTTCCACACCACCACAGGGTCCATCCCTCTGTGCCAAGCTCCTTCCTCACGTGCTCCCTGGGGGGGAACAACACACTGCCTCATTTGCAACACCTGCAGCAAAGCACTGCTGAGCCAACCTGAGGTCCAATCTATAAATATTTAAAAGAAGTTCAACAGCTTTAATTGGATTAAAGTGCTTTTTAAAGACTTGTGCTGAGAGCAAGAAAATACAAAAACTGCTGTGCTTACTCAGAGGAAACTGCATCACACACAGTGCATGTGGCACAGTGCACACACTGTGTGAGAAGCGTGAAAGCAATATTTAATCATTTCCCACTCACTGAATCCTGCCTATCCTGCACAATGAACAACACAGAGGAAAAAAACCACACACAATACCTCCTCTACTAAATATTAATTGGACATGCTTGACCATAAACAATTCATGATAGCATTTCACAGTTTATGAATGGTTAACTTGCCAATGTTCCTTTACTGTAGTGCAGAGTATGTGATATTTAAATGACTGAAGAACGATTAAATACCTTTTTACATAGCACATAGATTAACAAATTTCAAGGAGCTAATGAATTACAGCAAAAGTTTTTCTGCTGGTTTTGTATTAAACAGTTTTAGTAGTACATAAAACTGGTATATCAAATAGAGAAAACTATCTTCTAAAGAAACTGAGAGGTCATGATGTTAGGAGCAAATCTGCCATTCCCTTGAACATCAAGAGCAGAGGGACTGACCACCCTCCTTACTCCTAAAATACAGTCCAACATTCCTGTGCCTTCAGTAGTTAAGAGATTCTGAAAAAATAAAGGATAAGAACAGAAGAAAGCAACTACTGAATATAATGAAATCTTAAGATACTAAGATTGTCAGCTCTTCAGAGCCAAGAATAAGAACTTCTTACGATTACAATTAAAATAACATCTAAAATACTGAACTTTAGTTCTAAAAATATTACATAGACTAGAAACAGATTTCAATGAAGTTACACAGTAGATTGACGCTTTCAGAAATGTAATAACTGACCAAGTTCTATCAGATTAAAATGGCTACTTTACATTTTGCTATCTGTGAATTTTACAAAACTTGATGGTAACAAATTATTGATTTCTTTTGCTGTAAAATACACAATGATTTTTTCCTTCTGTGCCCTGAATAACCTGGTTTTAATATGTTTGATTGTAAGAATGCTTTCTAAGTTTCTATCCTCAATTAATCGCTTATCCTAAAACCTATCCTTCAACCTCCACTTGATTGTGGAGTAGTTTTTACTCTGTTGAAAACAAAACAAAACAAACTTACACCCCAAAATCCAACCACCAACAACCAAAACAAACAAACAAAAATTCTCACAGATTTTATTTAAAGAAAAAGGAGATAAGAAAGGGTTAAATCTGCATAACTTTGAAATCTGCAGTTTCTCCAGGTTTTCTCAACAGGGTCAAATTAGGGCACCAAATGAGATGGTCCAAACAGGAAGAACCTACCAGTGTCTGCCTTGGCCCCCATGGCTTGCACAGATGCCATCGTGTGAACAATGACACCCTTGGGGAACTCTGACCACGTTGTGGGTTTGCCATCCACTGTAATTATGTGTTGCAGCAGTGGAACTTGAGAAACAATTTCCTGTGGAAATGAAAAATGTGTTCAGAAATTAAAAATTAGTTTTATGCCAAGAAGAAAAAAAAAATCCAAGAACAAAAACCTCCACGCTATCTGCTGTATACTTTTTAAAAAGCACTAATACAAAACATCTTGGAATTTTAAAGGATAAACCTGCCAAGCTCAAATAGCTGCAAAGCTTGAGGCTTTCCAATTTTAAGTCCAAAAACTTCTCCAACCATTTACTGATTTGTACCTTATTTCATGAAAACCCCACAAATAATACTGCAATAATTTGCAGACATAATGACTTTTCCCTCCCATAGAACCAGAGAAACTGTTGATACTGGGCTCACAATAATTCTTAGTTTGCTCCTTGGTTATTATGCTATTTAAAATAAGCAACAGCTAGCAAAAATATGGAAAATTATTAGTTAAGCATTTCAAGCAAAGTATGAGTTCTAAGACATTTATCAGTGTTCTTGTGGAAGAAGAGATGATCATCACCTCTAGCAGAGCAAATATATTCTCTTACTGCAAGCTGAAATAAATGTGCATGGCATATATACTGTCATTCCAGTAACTTCTTTTTAAAGTTTGGAAAATTCTCATTCAAAATTCCACAACAGCACAGTTTTCCATTAAAACAATTGCCTTATCTGAAAGTTCCAGTTTCCCCAAAACACACAATGATGAAACTCGCACAGATTAGTTGTTCCACTCAGGTATTCCATCAGGGTCAGTAAGTCAAAAAAAATTCTTTGACTGTTCTGATGTTTAGCGAGCTTTTTCCCCCCCTGCATGGAAAACCAGCTCTAACTCTTCAAACACCCATCTTTATATTTAAAAGCCATTCACTGCTGGGAAAACATCTGGTAATAAGCCAGGAGCACGATCACAGTTAGCTCTTCGTACACAGTTTATACGTTTTTCTGTTCTTCCCATTGTTACATTTATAGGCACTAAATCCACCCAGAAGCCACAGCAGTTTCTTGTAAAGGTGTTTTTCCAGGCAGCACTCCAGCTCTGCAAGACTGCAAATTTCTCATTCTCCAGTCACTGAGGAGCCTCAAACCCACTGAAAGCAAAATACCACTTTCTGCACATGAAGACAGACACATAAATCTTATTCCAAAAGTGTCTGCCCTATGGAAAGGCAATAAATCATTGTTCTGTACAAGGGAACCAGGCCATTTAACAGTGATGAACAGACACACTGGGAACAGATAGAACAGTTTTCTCACCTTCAATTTTGTTTGCATCAACTCTTTACTAGTAATGATGGTGGTCACCTCTGTTTCATTCAGCCCATGAACTATTGCTGGGCCTCCCAGAGTGGCGTACAGAGTAACAACTGAAACACAAAACAGGGGAAATGGTCAATCTCTGGGTTACATTTTCAAGTACAGTTTACAAAAAAGAACTGACATTAATCTATTCCGATTTAGGCAACACAGTAATAATATCTATCAACTGAGAAAGGTGGGACAGTTTTGTACCTAAAAAACCTCTTCACATGGATTTCAATACAAGACAATTTTCAGTTACTCACAGAGGGAATAATGAACAACCATTCTCTGACTGTTTACTCTTTTCCAAGGTCTAATTAGAGGTACCAAACCCACACCACCTTACGCAGTTCTCCTGGATTTACTCTCATACCTTCATTGCTTTTACTATCTGAAAAGTAGGCAAACCTTCTCAGTTTAATCACTGTGTAACATTCCTCTTGCACACAGGAAAGAAGCACCTTTCATTCATGTGACTTCTCTTTCCAGAATTCACATACTCAGTTACTAACCTTTTACAACTGACTGCTAATAACAAATTATTACAACATGGCAGTATGTGTCATCAGCAGAGGAATTCTCACACTCAGGAACAAATCTGTGACTATCCTGTTCTGCCATCTATTTAAACAATGTAATAAAGGTTTAATCATCACAACCATTAGACCCCAAACTGATATCATGAGAATCATACAGAATAACCAGGAAGAACATATTTAGAAAACTGACTATAAGAAAAACTGTTTCCTGTTTTTAAGGTCAGCTCATTAGTGAGTGTTAAACAGTGATTTCATATTAAGACCTTTAAAATAATATTTAATTTCCTGCCATTTTCAATGGAACTGAATGAGAAGAGACCAGAAGAGACTAGGGAAGAAGAAGGCAGCTAAAAAATGAAGAAAAGTATCGCTCTCAAAAAAAAACCCAAAAAACCCCCCAACCAAACAAAAAAATCCAATTTTCCAAGCAGAACACTAAACAGGGACATCTCAAAACAGCTCTGAGGTCAATCAACACAATCAATAATTACAATATCCTTGCTGGGAGTTTTGTCACATCAGGTATCTGAATATCTTCTGCTTTTTAGCCTGTATTTAGCTGAATATTTAAAGAACATAATTATGACAATAAGACACCCTGTTGTACATTAGGACTGTAATCACTGCAGCAAAGATACAAAATTAAAATTAAATAAAGTTCTGTTATATTCTAAGACTTTTATTCTAATATTTTAAATCCAAAGAGTTACTAACCCAGTGCAGCATACTAAGGAAGAACTCAAAAGTAGTTCTCTTACACAGAAAAGTAAATAGTTGACCTCTACTTATTTTTTTCCTTGTTAAAACAGTCCATCGTAGTTCAGAACTGTTGCAGGGCAAATGCACATGCTCTGTGTTTTCTTTAATTTGGTGGGAGCAAAGTCCAGAAGAGTGCCTCTACTCGTTCCCACGAGCTCTCTCTACTTACTGCAGTGACCCCTGTTATATAAACACGTAGCAGAAATTCAGCTGCCCCGAGCCAACAAGCAGAACCGAGCCGACAACACCGCCCAGAAGGCAAAACATCATCTCTGGTATAACCATGGAGGTACTTCATTACTCATCTGCAAATGAGTACATTAAGACTCTCAGAGCTATACGACAGCCAAAGAGAGAGACCATTTATATGACGGTGCACTGATGTCATGGAGAGAACAAAACTGAGCAATGACTCGCTCTCATCTCTGAAATTCTCACTTCTCCACACAGGCATCTAAAATGTTTTCAGGCAGATCTGAAAGTTTTGATAATTCTTTTTCTCTCCTCACTTTATGCATGCAATAGTACAAGTGAGTCTTTGTTATCTGACCAAAGTCTCGACAAGAAGAAAAACCCCAACACCACTAAATTTGCCAGCTTGTATTAAAAGACAAACCCTTGCCCTAAAGAAACAAACACAACTTTTGCAATTTATTTCAAGGTAACTGGAATGTTAAACTGAGTATTTCAGCATCCATCGTACATCAAAAATAAAAAGCAAAATGCACCTTTAAAGGCTTCAGACAAATCTAATTCTGACAAAACCACTTCTGCTCAAGCATGATTGAAAAATGAAACCTAACCTCTCCTATTCCACCATTTGGTTATACACTCTTGTGTTTTATGTGCCTACCCTGGTGAAGAGCTGTTCACACACATGAAGAGGTACTTAGGAAGAAAATCTGTTTTCATGTTAGTACTACTTCTTCTGTTTTTGAAGTAGCAATCCCACTCCACCTCTTGCAAATACAAGACTTAGAGAATTTCAAAAAAAGCCACATTTCTATGTGCAAGTATTTCTGGTTATAAAATCACTTGTTTTTGCAAGTAATTCATAACAAACATCACTTTCCTCATTTAAATTCTGTAGTGCAAAAGGCACTCTCTCTCTCCAACACTATGTATGAAGCAGAGGAACCTGCTCTGTTGACATCAGTTCTGGGCCCACACCATCAGACTGAATACATTTCACATTTGGAAAGAATGTCCCAACACCCCCACAGCAGTTAGCTGGTGTCAAACCACACACACTGAAAAATGCTAACATAAGCCATTTAGCAATGTCTTGCCACTCTACTACTTCAACATCATCTGAATCTTCCAATTCGTTCTGCAAACTGCCCATGAACACTGCAAGGCTCTCTTCATCTGCCAGCACAAGTCAGCCAAGTTCACAGAAGATGACACAGCTTAGATGCTGAACACCACGTCAGTGTGTGCCGAGGCACGTCGCAGTGAGGGGATTTAAAGCACTAATCCAACAAACCCAAAAACACATGCATACCATTCTGCTCACAACATCCAGCCCCTAGCTCAGATTTTTCCCTCTTCAAATTACAAATCTCCCTAGGATTTGTAAAAATGTGCTTCAGTTCCAAAGGGAAAAAAAAAAAATTATACAAGCCTTTGCATTTCATTGCCAGGATAGCCACTAGGAATCTGACAGATCCCAAAAGTGATAAAAGGGAACTGGCACCGAGACATGTAGTTTAAAAGCAACACAGGCATCTTATCTGCGAATAGTCTGTGCAGTTCTCTGCTCTGGTAGGCAGGCCAGCAGCATTTACTCACTGAAGAACCAACTAAAAACGTCACCAATTTAGGCTGGAAGGCACCTGGAAAAATCACCTGCACACACCATCCATTCCAGCAGAGTGCTCAGAGCCATGGCCAGTCTAGGTTTTATGGATCTCCACGGACGAAGATTTCACAACCATTCTTTGTTCCTATTCTGATATGGAACCACCCTCGCGATGAAGATGTTTGCCCTAATATCTAATCAAATTTTCCTGCCACTGAACTTGTGACTGTGGCCTCCAGTCATATCCAAGCACACCTTTGTGAGCAGAGCCTGGTTCCATCTCCTCTGCATGTTCCCACTGGGTAGTTTTAGACAGCAACAAGATCTGAACTCACTCATCTTAACACTGAACAGGCCCTGCTCTGTCAGCCTCTCCTCAGATGTCACGTTCTCCAAACCCTACAGCATCTTGGCAGCCCTCCACTGGACTTGGTCCAGGATGTCAGCATCTTTTTTCCTATAGGAAGCCCCAGTGCAGACACAGTAGTCCACTGGTTCCACCAGTGTCCAAAAGGAGGAAAAGGATCATTTCCCTGGACTCCCCTACTATGCTCCTGCTACCACCATCCAGGACACTGCTGGCCTCCACTGCAAGAAGGTGCTGCAAAATCCTGGGTGACTCATGGCCCACCAGAACCCTCACGTCCTTCCCTGCAAAGCTGCTCTCTCCAGCTGTCCCCCAGCCTATACTGGTGCATGAGGTGCATTCCAGCATACACAGAGGAAACTTTCAAGTGCCTCTACTGAATTCCAGGTTTCAGACAACCCACTCTACAGCTGACAGGCTCCTGTGCACATCAGCCCCGCCCTTGAGTGTACTGGCTCCTGCCCCCAGTATGCCACCAGCTGGAACCTCCTGTGTTTGCATTCTGTCCCATCGTTCAGGCCTTCAATAAAGAAATTAAGCAGTATTAGAGTCAACACCAATCACTGAAGGCTGGCAAATAACTCTGTCCTATGGATTACAATCCTTGCAGCCAATGGTCCATCCTACCCATCTTTACCTGAACAGTTTGGCTGTACAGGTACTACAGGAGACCATGCCAAAGGCACTGCTACAGTCCCAGTACACAACACCCACTCTCTCCTTGTCCACAGAGCCAGCTGTCACACAAGGCAAGCAGGCTGACTTTGAAATGTTAAGTGCCAGAGCAGTGGACCTTGTCACCAACTCCATCCTTACCACTGAGGGACCAATACAGCAAAAGGTATGTGCAAAACAACCCGAGATGTGAGTAAAGACTTATGTAAACGAAAACTGCTAAATCATGAACATATTGCGTCTCACACTGAAACAGACTCCTGCTCAGAGCAAAGAGGGATCATTTAAATATAAATCCTATTAGACTTGCTTCCAAAATCTGAAAAAAGTCTAATTGATAGACATCTTTAGTGTACATAGGAAGGAAATAAGGAATTTCTGCACATCTGGCTTTTACAGCCCATCGTGTATTGAAGGAGAGTAAACGTGGCACAGGAGGGAAGAGGCCAAAGCCTGTGAGGAACAGAACTTTCTGGCACGCCCCGAGGGACAAGGAGATGTGTCCCCCTGAGAGCATCACAGAACCCAGCCAGGCTGGGCTTAGTTAGGTGAAGGACATATTAAGGAGTGATGATGAAACAGACATTTAAACAGCTACAGCACATTGAGATCAGCACTCAGTGCATTCCCGAGCAAGAAAAATAGGCCTAACCAAAACCAAAATTGAAGAACCGACAAAATATCCAGATAAAACAAAACTTGCAGGCACAGATGAAGGTTTGACGTCAACTCCTGAAACTGAGTCAATGAATTCATGTGTGATTTTTGTTTGTTTGTTTTCAGAAACTTGGGAATCTGTACTGATTTGAGATGAAAAGAAAATAAACCCCTCACGAATTCATTGAGCAAACTGTACTTACCAAAACCATTCTCCATCTGCCAACAGGTACAGGTTTGTCTATTCACTGAAGCAAAAGGCTACAAAGTGCACAGTTTTTACCTTATGCACTATTTTTTAATTTGAAAATTTTAATTGTCTACATAAAATCTAGATAAAGTTTTCTGAGTACACGAAGTGAAGTAAGAAGGAGTTTTATTTTCAGATTGTAAGATCAAAAGACATAAAAACCTCAGGGAAGAGAGGTACTCACGCTGGTAGTTGCACATAAAGCAGGCCTGGGCTGCAATCATCCACTCGGCTCTGGTCTCACAGAAGATGGCAATGTTAGTCTTTGGCTGCTGACCCAAGACTGCTAAGCCATTTCCAAAATTAACAGCTTTAATGTATACATCTTCGTAAGAAAGCCAGGTGTACTTGCCAAGGATGACCTAATAAGAATAATAAAATCAATTTAGAAAATGAAAATCCTTAAAACACATGTCCTACTACATCTTCACCCACGTGAAGAATACACTGATGTTTGAGTAACATGTGCTTGAATTATAACAGCAGTTTACTCAAGATAAAAATGATACTTTTTCTTGCCAAAAGCTACAGGGCCTGTGGAAGTTCCAACACAAATACTGCAATATAATATTATGCATGTTACCACCTCAGCTTCTATTTTCACAGGAGGGAAAGCACATGATTCCCACCATCCTTTGTAGCTTCAGAAGCCCTCTGAAAGACTGTGTGTGGTTATCTGGCCCACATACCTCTCTACTTTTTAAAAATGTTTGGTTTATGTAAAGGATGAAAAGTACTAGTTAGCACAGTACATTCCCTGTATTTGCTTTCTTGCATATTTGGGCTACAATTCCCCTACACAAATATGACACTCAGATGCTCATTTACTAAAAAAAAAATTTTAAAAAGGGAAACTGGAATCCAGAGAACAGTATATCCATGGGCCCCCAGTCAGAAATTGTGAAATCCCTTTCCCTTTGTTCTGAAACAAATGTCAAGGGAATAAGTAGCAATAATTTTGCCCTTTTTTTACTGTTAAACAAAAGCGGGACAGAAGACAGGATTGGAAATTACTGGCAAACCTCAGTTCTGAGAAGTTATGTAGAAAATATTATGCAATCTCACTTTTCCATATGAGAAAGATGGTGCACAGTAAAACCAGATATGAATTTAAAGGTCACTACCCAGATTTCTATGTGTGCACCTGCACCTTGCAGTGCTATTTCCTTACGGAGTGACAGGATATTTCTTTGAGACCAACCCAGAGATTTTCATATGTAGATATAGTATGAAGATGTTTTATACCGAAAAATCTATAAAGTATTATATCCTACCCATCTTCTTATATAAGCATACTGACAATTTTGAAAAACATAATTTTTTAATCAAGTATTTCAGACATGTTCTTTACACAGCATTAGTAATAAACGCAAGCAAACACTAAAAAAGCTAGAAAAGCAAACTTTTGCATCCTCCCTCACTCTTTTTTCCGTATTTCATTAATCAACTTGAACTAAATTTCAAACTTTTGGGCTGTCAGATCTAACAACTTTTTGACACGTAACTACATTTCTAGTGAGTCTGTATTTCCACATTCGCGTCCTTAATAAAAGATATTTAAAAATCTCTCTCAAACTCTTAATAGAAACATAACATCTAGTAGATTTCCTTTGTCAAGACACTTTTTCCAAACTGCTCAGGTTACAATTAGGCAACTGAGTTGTACCTACTACAGCTTCACTGCATGTTGCTCCTTAACCTACCTGCTTAGCAGGACAAACAGGTACATGTGCAAGTGCTTGGAAATTTCACAAATGTTTTCATGGGAAAATACAATTTAACAAGCCCAAAAAAACAGCATTTGCCAACAACAGCAAAATATAGCAATTCCAACAGAAAATGCATACTTCTCACACAAATATCTGCTCAGGTTTTCCTGGTTTATTTACAGAAGCTCTGTTTCAGTGGCAAAAATGCTGTTTCAAACCCCAAAACCTTTCTGGAGCAGAAAGATCAGGTTGAAGTGGCAGCATGTAGGGCAGGGGCTCACCCCTGGCTGGTGCTCACTGCCACAGCCCCTGAGGAAGACGGGAGTCCCTTTTTGTTTCAACACACCCAGATATTTCTGGTGTGGAAAACTCTTACTGCTTCCAAAGAAAATATTGCACCTCTTCCTGTCCATCCAAATTTCGGTAATTTGGAATTTAAATTCCTATTTGGGACTTTTTTTTCCCCCAAAGGCAGTATTTTTGGCAGACGTGGAAGTTCTTGACAAGCTCATCAGTTGAAAGCAATTTATAGCAGTGAACGGGGCAACACCCCTTCCCCCATTATACTCTGCCTACAGTGTGGCCTCAGGAAAACTACTCACAAATAATTAGGCCAAGAAATACAAGCAGATTCTTCTTACTGTTTCTCGTAAGCTTGCCAATCCATAACAAGTTTTAGTAATTTCCACCACTCACTCTAACTCACTGAACTGGGGAAAATAAATCATTAAATGGCCAAAAATTAATCCCTCCAAATAACACTTGCGATTCTGCTTTTTTTCCCTTTTTTTATTCTCTTAAATAATTCATCCTCATTGCTTAAGCAAGTTTGGTATGCTGTGAAAGACCTCATTGATGCTTTCTTTTCTTAAGAAGGAAAAATCCTTTTTAAGGATGTATAGCAATGTTAGCTATAGTTATTTATATAAAAATACATTTGTGAAGAACACTGAAGTGAGAACAAGACCTTTTTCAATGCCGTAATTTTGAGTTTTACTTTCCTCCTGCCTTCCATATATTTAAACTCCAGTGTTTTCTCCCCATGCCCAGTGTTTCTTCTCTACTCTCTCCCTATGACATATTATTTATATTATGTACACATTAGTGAATAATAGATATTCATACGTATATGTTACTATACTGCCTCTCTGTCCCTTTTTCCTGCATTTCTCTATAAGCCTCCTTTGCAGGACATTGAGCAGGCTATGGTTTCTCTCATGCTTCCTTATGTTGGAGTATGTCTCCAAATCCATCTCCCTTCTTGGCCTTTCCCTCAGCAGCTTTTGCTAACATTTTCCAATGTACAGTGCAACGAAGACAAGGAGCTACTGGACAGAGTCCAGTGGATGCCACAAAGATGATGAGGGGTCTGGAGCACTCTCTTGCAAGGAGAGATTGTAGGAGCTGGGCCTGTTTGGTCTGGAGAAGAGAAGACTGAGGAGATCTCATTAATGCATGCAAGTGTCTCAAAGGTGTGCCAAGAGGATGGTGCCAGGCTCTTTTCAAGGGTTCCCAGCGATGGGACAAGGAGCAATGGCCATAAACTAAAACCTAAGAAGTTCCACTTCAACACAAGGAAGAACTTCCTTACATTGACGGTGGCAGAGCACTGGAACATCTGCCCAGGGAAGGCGCGGAGTCTCCCTCTCTGGAGACATTCCAAACCCACCTGGACACATTCCTGTGTCACCTGCTCCAGGTGACCCTGTCTGGGCAGAGGGTTGGACTGGATGATCTCCAGAGGCCCCTTCCAACCCTCACAATTCTGTGATTCTGCTTCTGCTGCAAACAGCTGATAAGACTGGCATTAGGTGCCAAAATCCTTTAAACATATACACACATTTAACTTTACAACTATCAGAGGTTACTTCTCCTTGGTAACTAATGGAAAGAAAGTAACTGTCCAAGAGTTGGCAAAAGCACCCAAGAAGTCGAGTTCATTGAGCACTGACTAAAGAGCCCCACAAACAGCACCCAGCAGGGACTGCAGCTCTGCGGTTTCACCTGGAAACACGGCATTCCATAGGAACACGCTGCCCTCTCGTGCTCCACATTTAAACTGCAGGCTGGCACATCGGTCACGCAGCACAAAACACTGCGAAGTATCCAGACTGTACTAACATTTGGAAATCCAGAAAAGCATAGAGACTAAGCACACAGTTAACGCTTCTTTTACCTGGATTCTAGGGAGATACTAAAATTTTTAGGGCAAAGGTGTCATAAAATGTTCTCCATAAAGCTGCAGGCTCATGTAGAGTCATTAAACTACCTAATCTCAGTTACCTTTGAAGGTCTTCCTAAGAGTACCTTATAAGGTTTAAAGAACCTTAACTATGATTTGGAAACCAGTGATCATGAATTAAATACATTTTCTTGTAAAAGTATATTAAAAATAATACAAAGGAGGTTATTTGAAATTCCCACATTTGCCCTTTTTTCACATGAAAACATGGATTGCAGCTGAATATATCTGAAAAACCCCACTCTAATGTATCATTTACATAGCAATCTATGGTTTTCAACACCATAAGTGACTCTTACTGCTCAACGACCTGGTATAGCAAGAACCTTCCTGTACCTTCACTTTAAGTTCCAGCATCAGCAATAATGAGTAAAGTTCTGAACACCCAAGTGCTTACCCATGTGCTTGCTGTTGCACCCAAGTCTCTCAGGCTTTAGATGCATCACCTTCCCCAACAAAGCTGTGTTTTCTTCTCCCCACTATGTCTTATTTATTATGTTCCCATTAATTCTGTTCTTGGTTACCAACCCTCTCTAAAGCAGAGCAAGACAAACAACCCTCAAAACAAAACAGACATCTCCCTCAAAAAATAAACCAACGAAAGAACACATATACAAAGCAAAATCCACATACCAACATGGATCAAAGCAAGCGCCTGATGATATAACCTACAACTAAGATGACATACAAGAATCAGCCAGCAGAATGAAGCTCATCATTTGGGCAGAACAAAATTTCAGCTGTGCTTAAACTAAGTCATTTTTCCAATTAATTACATCTTAATCTCAGAGGTATTTTCAACATTATTTTATTCTGACTTAAATACATGCTTTATGAAATTAATATTAGGTGTGCATGATATTGGAGAAGGAAACTGGAGAAGTACACTATAGAAGGAAATAGAAGAACTCACCATATATGGATTACTATGAAATGCAACCAGTGCATAAGCAAGTATTTGTATTTTATTCACCTCAATGAATTTCTGCTACTTTGGCATCTGCACAGAAACAAATATTTTTGCAACCATACACTACCATAAAAATTCAAGAAATTACAGATTATCTGGGATATCATTGTTCTCAGAATAAATTTATGCAGTATCTGATCTTAAAGATGTTGATAAGCTTTAAATAATTTTAGCTACAAGTGCGAGCACACTTAGTTTTCCCAATAATCAAAAGCTGAATATTTTACTTTTTTTTGAGAGATACATATAATATATAAATATACTGCAGCTCCTGTAAGGTATAGAAATTACATGCATTATACCTAAAAATTAAACTTGCACCTGTTTGAAGAACTGCACCAAACCTCAGCAAGTTGGCCTTGCTAAAGAGAACCAGGCAATAAAAAGGTGCCTGGTATGAAAGACAGAAATCAAAGGAAGAGAACCCTGACATTTAGAAACAACAAGGTGTCTTGGCAACTGTTCTGATTTTCCTCACTTGCTAAAACATGCTATGAGGTCTTAAGAAACACTGTATTCCCTAATGGAAAATAAAAATTAGAAGTGGACTTGTGTGATAATGTGACAACTTGGAACAAAGTAACACGAGGGCAAGTATAGCAATCAACCATAATGAACCCTTGTGCCAAGCTTAGACAAAATTACCTAACTTGGGTAATTTCTAAGTCTAAATACTCAGAAACAAGTAATTTAAGTGGATCAACACAAACATGCTTCAGCTTTCCAATATTCACAATCCTTTGCTTGCATAATGGAAAAGGTTAAAACTACTAGGTTCTTAAATCTTACATTAGCAATTATGATTAAAAAACAGGGCACATATCACAGGCAGCCAAAATTCTGATTTGTGCTCAGAAGCCTTTCTTTGTACAACATGAACTTTCTGCTTCTTTATAGGGTAATGAGGCAGCAAAATGTGCATCAAGAAAGATCACATGTAAACCATTCATCCCAGCATTTCCTTTGTACTGAAAAATTAACTCCACAGCTAAGAGGAAGTTTCCCTAACAAGTAAAGTTTGTACAGAGATTTTAACAGAACTAAACTTTGCCATATACTGTGATATTAACCAAATTCTATTTTAAACATACTCCTCTATCAGAATTAAAACTAGCAGCAAGAAGAGAAATATTTTTCATCTGCAAGGAAACTAATCTTAACTAAAAATTATCTGTCATGGATTTAACAACTTCTAATACAGAAATGCAGACCTTTAACACAGAGATGCACAAATGTGCATATTCTGTTACAGTATTCTGCCTTGCTTCTTCAGGCAAAAGTGCATTTTTCAGTGTGTCTGAAAAAATACAAAGCAGCAAATGACAATACAGGCTTGAATATCACACACCATAAAAAGTCAGTCCCTTCAAACAACAGTTGTTGTCAGATCACATCTCCCACACACATCAGGATTACAGATTAGCAGAGTAGCTCACCTTAGAGGAGACTCAAAGAAAAAAAGACTCTTCCAATGAAACCTATGCAATCCTTTTCCAAAAAAAAAAAAAATCATTCAAGTCCTGAATTCCCAGGACAGAACAGCAAATCCTTAAATCATAACTAAGTCTGCTGGAAAGGCACATCTGAGTACTGGCATCTAGTAATTTTTGTGTATTTATCTGATTACAGTTCAGAATAACACAAAGGGAGACTTTTAAAAATTCACTTTAAAAAGAAGCCTTTAAATCCACTTACATCACCAGCCAAATATTAAAGACAAATACTTAAAACATACTTGTGTTTTTTCTTTGTCTGACACTCTAAATAGGATATCTATTCAAGAATGCAAAAAGGTTTAGATTTGGTTTAAATGTGGAGTACTGAAAGAGTGGGAATTAGATAATTTAACTCTTTTCACAGCTACTGAGTCTAAGTAGAGAAATTAATTTTTTCCCCAGCTTTGCTTTACTGGACTAGAAATGCTGCATAAGAAAGCAAACATAATTTGAAAAAAATTCTTGTAGGCAGACTGCCAAAAGACTTACCTTTTTAAAAACTTTTCCTGATGGCTGGATTTCATCTTCCTCTTTTAGGATTTCCCGTGTTCCCAAGAGTTTTTTGTCCTTATATTTAGTTTTAGCATATTTAAAAACTTTGTCGAGTGTATCACACCCAGGATATAAGACTGAAGCTAAGCAGTGCAGACTGTTAACAGATCTGTATGCACCCCCAGGCTTGTTATTCACAGGTCTGGCTTTAACCTGCTTGGCTTTTGCTATAGCCTGCTTTGACCCTGAAAGTATGTACCATGGAATGTATGTTACAAGGGAGTACACCAGGACGATAAAGTTTATAAACTGTAGAAGAACAGGGTTGATGTTATGCTTCAACTTCATTGTGGCTGCTTGAGAATGTTACAAGAGAGAGTTTGGAAACATGGATCAGCTAGACAGGGATCCAAAAAGATCTGAAAAGAGAAAAGAAAAGGTTAGTAGTAAACTATTACTGTTGGCAGGGGGGTATTTGCAAACATAGTATTACAATCCATATCCCAGTAGGTCTTTTTTTATGCTGAAATGAGGCTAGAGGTCTGAATCCCACACACAAATGAAACCAGACACTGACAGACGAGGTGCAACTGTTCCACTCCTATTCAGCAGACTGCAGTACAATGACGTGTGCGTGACATGTATTTATGTGAAAATGTTTTGTGATTGTACAACTTAAAAGATCCTCTTCAACATCAGAGCACCTCCATGTGCACCTTCACTAGCAATCTCTGTGACCCCTGACTGTGAATCACCAGCCTCCAAACAAGCCCTAGGAACACAGGCAACATCACCACTCTGTGCATGGGAACCCCAACCATTAAGGATGTTGAAATGCTTTCCAAGCCTTGGACACACTGGGCCACCCACCTACGAGAAGGAAAGCTCTGTATGTGACATAACTTTGCTAGTTTATTCCTAGGGACTTCCCATCAGTCCTAGAATTTCACTCTCAGAACCAGTATTCAATGGGCCCACTTGTTGTATCAACAAACATGACAATGAGTTAAGTAATACTGGGTAAATACCAGAAAACAGCTTAGAAATATCCCCAAATTCCTAACAACAGCACTATGAAGAGTTGTGTAATTTTTCCAGAGTCCCCGATGATGCCAGAATATTCACTCTGTCATTTTTAAAAGCATTGTTTACCATATCCAATGGCCACAATGAAGATGCAACTTTTAATGTATTCTACTGTTGAGTCAAGAAATTATGCCATCTGTCTAAAAGGTTAAAAAGATAAATCAACAAAATAATTGAAATCCTTAATGGAAATCAGGGACAGTTGCCATAATGGCTGAAGATGAATTTCTGCAAGTCAATGAGCCACCAGCTATTAAAAATCAGCGTACATAATAAACTACAAATGCACTTCACTCAGTTAACCTTTCAAATGTATTGATACAACCTATTAAAAGCAATACCATAAATCAAGCAACTAATAACAATGTACATATAAGATGCACAGCTTCTGACAATTCTAAATAAAGTAAATTTTCATTCGTAAGATGTATTATTCTGTGCTGATGACTTACACTCCTTGACTTTTTCTCCATTAACTCTCTGAAAACCCTAAAGAAAAGAAATTTGAGTTGAAAAAGGTAATGTTTAAATGATATAAGATCCTTCAGTAGAAATGGAAACCTTGCTTCATTAATCCTAGATCTGCAGTCCTTTTGAGAACAGATCAATCCAACATCCTTCATTTGTAGGACAAGATTAATTATATCTTTCCCTAAAACATAAAATTTCCTAAAACTCCAAGCAAAAATATTTCATGGTCATGTTTTTCCCTAACAAGCTGCTGTAACCTCACTGTTAACACTGCATCATTACAGGCAGTTTGAAGGAACCCAAACAACATCAAAGCCCTTTCTGCAGAGCACCCTGAGACACATACGCAAATAAACCATAGGAGCTCTTCACAGTAGGGACTTACCACAACAAGCAGCAGTGGGGGAAAGAGATTTAAAATATAAAAAATAAATAAAATGGAAGTGTATATATTTTAATTTTCAGATCAAAGGCAAAAAGCAACGACAAATAAAAAACAAACTTAAATAGGCTAAAGGGCAAATTCAGTAATCGCTTGAGGAGACTTATGTTCTTAGGCTGTCACTGAAGGGTACTTAATGAAAATAATCATGAGCCAGCCAATCAGCTACTGCAGGCCAGAAAAATTATGCTGTTGTTGATAGCAGCATAGAACAAGATATTTTAAAGCTGAATCCAGAGTTCACACAGCAAGAGTTTACCCATTTTTCAAAATGTTATATGTTGTGCTAGAATTTTGCCTGGCCCAGTTCAGGAGGTGAACACCTTTTTTCTCCTTATAAAGCTGGAGAACTTCTCTCTACCTACGAAGTAGAAACAGAGTTTAACCAAGCACTGCTAAAAACTAAAGCAACTCATTTAATACCTTTAGGCAAACTGTTCTCCAAAGAAATTCCCTGTCCGACAAACAGGGAAGCCTGCTCAAATAATATTCTCTCTAGGTTTCGTAACTTCCCTTGGTTAGAGAGGTGCTGAAGCCTTCTGGAACAGCAGCTTGCCATTTCATTTTGCAGTTTTCTCTCACCCTGAGTAAATTGCTAATTATTTCAGTTACTCCTTCACAAAAGTGAGGCTATTACAAGCCATCTATTAAAAACAGTTTATCTTAAAAATTAAGACCTTTTTTTCCCACTCAAAATGTAATGTTTTTAAGACTAAAAAGTAACCTTTTCAAATGCAGTTTCTTATCTTACAGGCCAAGTAAGACTCCAATTTTTTTTTTCCCTTCAAAGTCTTATGATTAGGAAAGAGATAGCAAACTTTAGCAAGCGAGAGAGTGCCTGTGCCAATGTCTTAAGAATCTGGCAATGGATTTCAGACTGTGATATTTACAGAGCATCTATACTTGTAACTAATTGTAATTAACCATTGTAATTGGACACTGGAAAAGCGCAATACCTTTCTGAACAAGAAAGAAAAACATATTCTAGTAGTTTCAGTAGAAGGGTAAGTTCCAATATCTTTGGAGGGCGATGGTTCTAAGGAGAGCTGAGCCACAACATGAAGGAAGTTCCTCGGTGGCAATATAAAGGCTCCCCCCCCTCTTTCCTTGTGTAACTGAAGAACAGAAGTAGCATTTTAACTCATTTTGTTTATTTGCTTGCTATGTCGTTGAAGACAAAAATAGCAGGTAAGCAAAGGAGATGCAGTTTAAAATGCCCTCATGCCCAACAGATTTATCACTGCCATTCCCAGGAGAACGTTAAAGTCAGCTAAATGGATCACTAAGCATTCAATAAAAAAATCATTTTGATGACAATGTAGAAGCAACACTCTACCCTAACCTGAGGCTGGAGTGCTAGCTGTAAGGCAATTATGTTTTACAGCAAGCAAAACCAATGCAGCTGAACATGACAGTACATTTTCTGCTGGTTTTTGGGGTTTTTTAAATAAAAAAGGTCATTTAACCTCCATTAAGACAACCACTTTTAATGACAATGTAAAAGAATAAGACTGTTTTCATTAAGATACAATGCTTGCTCACGCATTTTTCTCTGTAACAACTGCTATTTCAAACATTTAATATATGCTATTTTAAAATTCAAAATGAAAATATGAAAAAATCATTTCGCAGAACTAATCTAAAAATTAGAAGTTTCAGTGAAATTTTCAAGCTTGTATCAGATTTGCAAGGCCTAAAAGGGAGGCAGTGTTCGCTGTTTAATATTTTGCCTTTAAAAAAAAAGAAGTACACAACAACAGAACTTTGAAAGGTTTAGTGAAACACTATACAGGTTTTTAAAATTTCATGGAAGTACAACATGTTGTCACCGTAATAATTTTGGAAGTATGTGACTGCTTCTGACCATAAAAAGAGTGTAAGCAAACCTATCATTTTGGGGCAAGGAACAGAAAGCAGGACATGATCCTAAGCAGTTTTTGCAAGTATTAGACAATGACACAGTGAGAAAGTTCACTGCCTTTTCAACACTGGAATTCTGTTCTTAGGTAGCTCCTGCTTAACCACTGACAAATGAAAACACATGACAGGTAGTAATATTCTAACTTAGTGGTTTGGTCTGCAGATAAGCTGTAAACACTCAGGTTATTACAGAACATGCATCCATCCTGGTTTCACATAATCCTGCTGGGGTTTTTGAGGAATCAGTGCTCAAACCCTGACTGATGATGCAGGAAAGGTTGAGAGGCGAAATCCCGGATGTAAGAGCTGCTAATTTATACAACTTACAGAAAATCTGCACAAGCAAAGGGTTCTGCACATACATTAGAGCTGGCCAGTTACACGTAATTCATGTTTAGTCTGGTAGTCACCAAATGGGAAAGAGCAAGACCACAAATTAAATTTGACACGCTTTTTCAACAAAAAGAAGCAGCAACCAGCACACTCATTCATGAGTCTGGAGAAGTAAACCAGTACTTTTCAGGGCTGATCCTGCTTAATACATAATCAGTGATTTGGCCTGATATACTACTTATACTAATACTGTTATAGCCTTTAGTTTTAGAAGAAAACTTTTGTTAATGAGAAAGAAAAAATCCTTAAAGGAATGTGTTTACTAATTGACCTGCTTATAACAATTACATTACAATAAAAGCATGAATTAACAAGAAAAAAGAAACCTTATGCAACTTCTCATCGTGGCAGGTACAGGTACAAGAGCTGATACAAGACGTTCCAGTCTCAGTTTACTCAACAGGAGCTGTCACAGGCAACTGCATGAAATCTAAAAATGGAAAATCCCCATGAAATATGGCAATTATAAAATGCATCTTCCATTTTTTTCACTCTTATTTTGTAATAAATAAATAAAATCTTTTCCTCATCTGATGCTGCACTGTCTCACCTCAGATAGTCCAGGCCCACTGTGTCCAGGTTAACACAAAGCCAGATGTAACACACAGCACAGCCAGTTTGGACTTGAGTCCTGTACAGTCAAGGTGGCTGCAACAGCTTCAGTTCAGCTCAGGAGCTTATGGTCTCCCTGACCAATTCTAACTCCCCAGTGGCCTTCAGAGTACACCGCTTCTACCACTTGGGGTAGAAAAAAAATAGATCTTTGCCTATCCACCCACACAGAGAACGCATTTCAGCCTGAGTAATAAAAATATTCTTGAGCACTTTACAATAAGACTTAATAAAATAGTAATCACTGTATTTATTGATTTTGCTCTACTATACCTCAAAGTTTGATTTATTGTCCTTTGCAGAAAGAAATCTTGAAAACCTGTGCCAGCAAATCACATTTAAAATAGGCAAATGTAAACATTTTGTACCTATTACCTTTCTGCAAACATTAATATTTACACAGCTATTCAGTTCTTAAAAATAGTCTTTTCCAGTTTCAGTGGATTAACTATTTGCTGCTTGAGGTGAGCATCCAGGGTGCTCACTGCCCCATGTTTTGACTTCCATGACTTCACACATACTAATCAAACAAACCGAACTCCAATCCAGAGACTCCAAGACACTCTTGCAAAAAACATTTTGGTCAACAACTTATAGTTGTAGGAACACACACTAAATTTCTCTTATCAGCTAATCTTGCAAAAAAACCTCCTGATTTATTAACATTCACAGAAAGGATGAAAAGGTTATTCATAGGGTCAGGCTTTAACAGACAAAATAACCGAGTATCTTCATGTACTGCCCAATCTCTTCATTACAGAATGTAACAAAAGGAGTACTCAAGACAATGTAACAAAGCCCATAATACAAACTTCTAACTGTAGCAAAAATTAGCTTCTCTTAGTTTACATCCAGACTTAAAAAGTAACATTAACATCCCTGAAAAGGCAGGTTTTTACTACATCTGAAATTCACTCAAGAGCTGTCAGTATTTGCTAGCACTCAGCAAGTGAGCCTTTCTTTTACAAAAAAAAACAGACCAAAAAGAAAGAAATCCCTATTACTCATTTATAAAAAAAGCAAACTAACTGTACACAGAAGCAACAGCCTGTGCTTCACAGGCAAACCCCCTGGACTGTGAGGCAAGGAGAGCCTGAGGCGATGAACGGCGCAGAGGAGAACCCCAAACACGCACCCATCCAAGAGGAAGGTCTCTTTTACAATACGGGTTTAAGGGACAGTTATATTTGAAAACAGATGTTCTTCACAGGTACAGCACAAGTGTCTTCACATATTTCTTGAAACAGAGGGGACAGAAATCCCAGCAAGCCCTACTGCATGGTGGAAATGGATGTTCTGGGTCCCTGGAGAAGAGCTGGTGCTCAGCACATCCTCCTGAACTGGAAGTGACAGCAGAGTGGGCACATGGACACACCTCACGTCCCCAACTCACCCTTCACTGCTTTCCACAAGCCTCTCCTCCCACCACCTCCTGCATTCCCTGAGCACTGCTGCCCTGGCACTGCCTGTGGGAGCTGTATTGCCCCCCAGCAACAGGTGTGCCAGCACCCCCCAGGCCATCCTGGCAGTCCCCTCTCTCACAGGCCCTGTGGTTTCCACACAGTGTCCTTGTCCCACACTTGCTGATTTTCCAGCCTCTGACCCCTCCAAGTCACCCTTTTCCAGGCTGCTGCCTGGGTCTCAGCATCACTTCCAGCACAAGGGAGATGACTTTCCATGAGGCTCTCAAACACCCACAAAGCCCTTCACCCGGCAGACCTGAACCCTGTTACAAACAGGACTGTCTCTCTGCAGTCAAGCTGGGAACAGATTCATAGCTCTGTCCCAAAGGACATCTGCTTTCAACCGGCAGGAAAAGCAATGCTCGGCACAGCAACCCCCAGGGACCACCACCCAACTGGGAACAAACCCAGAAGGACCTTCCTCAACAGCTCCATATGACCACACAGGGCTTGTCGCAGTTATTGAACAGCCTCTGCTACAGAAAGATCTAGAAGAGGATTGAATGTCTGTAACACAGGCGGACACTCAGACAGAGGTTTTTCTGAAACTCTTTCAAGCAAGCAGACATGAATGAAACTAATTCCCGCATCAACTCCACTCCTTGACGTCTCACTCCCAGTCCTGAACAAGAGATAACCTGTCTCTCCCTGGACTTTGCCCTCCCTGCTGCTCTCACTGCCGTGAACTGCTGTTGTCTTACACAGAAGGAGGGATGGTGGCAGACCAAATTTGCTGTTGATTATGGCTCTGCTCTCAAAAGGAGGCAGATCTTCAGGACATGGACAGAATAAACACTCTCTGAAAGCACATGTAGGGTAATTCTGAGCTACCTTATTCAGATCACCTGTAGCCTCCAGAGGTGACCCACCTCTAGCAACCCTGGGTGAATCCTAAGGCTCTTTAAATGCTTCCCATTGCTCTGCCAGGGAGCACAACACTGGCAGATGGCCAGAGCCACTGCAGCAGTCCCACTCCTGCCCCCACAACTTGACCCACTCAACGCTTCAGCATAAGCAAGTCCATAACTCAACTCCAGTCCCGAGGGAACCTCAGGCACTTCTCTGCATGAGCGTGTTTCTGAAAAGCACAGCAGGGCACACACAGGCCGTCAGGAAAGAGGCATCATGACCTGGAACAAACCAGTTTCCAAGGTAGGAGTTTAACAGACCGCTGGGGCAGCAAAGGTTGCTCATGAACTGCACGGCCTGAGGGTGTGATTTCAGTTTGGCTCAGGCAGATTTAACGCTGGGCTGCTAATAAAAACAGACTGTTCATCTCCAAAAGGTAAATCCGCTCATGCCCTCCACTGTACCAACACACGAGTGCCTGTGTGGCTAGGAATGAGTCAGATTAGCTTGTTGATCCAGTTTAAACCATCTCCTTCTTAGGGCGGAATGGTGGATTTTCCTTTGTATCAACTTTGGTACTCATTTGAGCCTACTGTGAGTCACTGTAAGTACCTAAATCAACAGAAAATTAGCACTACAAAAGATGTTATTATTTTTCTATCTCAAACTGAGTAACCATGAACTGACAGGAGTAACTGACAAGGCAAAACGGGAGGAGGAGAGGGAAGGGGCAAATTAAACCCGATTGGGCTGCGAAGAACCAAGCTGAGCACAGAGTGACAGCGGGAGGCCTTGTGACTCGGGTGTCACAGCACACTGCGGGATCAGGGCAGAGCTGCAGACTGCGGGATTAACCTGCTGCTCTCCCACTAATGATCTCACTACTTACTTTTTTAGGAGCTCAGCCTTGGGGGTTTCAAGTGCTACAAGCTTAAATACCTTTAAACTTTGGGTATAGGCTAATATACATTCCTATAAATACAAGGGGATTTCATTTATGTCCTTCACATGTGAATGCTACGTTTGTAAAATGATACTCCTATTTCCTTAAGTGTCAGCCAGAAGGCATGTTTTTAGGATAAATAAACTATTATGTCATTTAGTTAAACACCGAGATACTACAACAGTACGCATTACATGAACCAAAGAAGTCCTTTTACCCTAGAGAGACACTCTATGGTATTAACTAAATTTTGATACAAAGCAAAAAGTTTTATTATCTAGAAAAGATTCCTTTTCCTCTTAGTAGGCTCATTTACATCAAGGAGGGGGGAAATCACACCTAGTGTTGGCAGACAACAGGGAGACAAATGCGGTAGCACAGAACTAAACTAGATAGAAGGAACTGACAGTTCTCGAGGGCACAGAACTGCACTTTCTCTTAAATAGATCCTTGGTATATCCAGTTATTCTAGAAAGGTAGTGGTAAGTGGGTATTAAAAACTTCTATTTGACCTCTACTAGGTACACCCCAGTCCCACTGTCTGAAATATCACTGCACACCGCAGGACAGCAAGGGCCCAGCTTTGTACAGCTCTCCTCCACTTCCTAACAAAACAGTGACATTTATGAGGAACTGAAAGCTAAAGTGACATCACAAACCAGACAAACAGATTTATTTCCCCCACAAAAAGGCTTCAGGACTTCAATGCACAGTCTGACCGCACGGGCTACATACTTAAGTTTTAAGCCATTGTTCCAAGTGAAAAATAAAACTAAATCAGTGAGTTCAGCACTCATGAGCTCCAGGAACACTATTTAAACACTCCTTAAACTACCTTTACCAACAACACCAACATACTTCCAATAAAATCAACTAAAAATGCAAACCCCGTTGCAATTCTGTATCTTAAGATTTTTTTATTTAAAACATTTTAAACCTTATTTTCCTTAAATAAGTGGATTTTTTTAACTTATACAAGACAGTTTAGATATTTCATGGATTGACAAATATATCTCCTATTAATAAGAACAATAAACTACAGCTCTAAGGTGACAACTTTGTCAGCAAACCTGAAAGCACTTCCCAAAAAGAAGGCAGTATGCTAAAACACTTACTTAAAATCATGTAACAAAGTAATGGGTATGCCAGAACACAATCCAGTGCTGCTCCACCTTTCATCTCCTTCTCCTCCTACTACATACACAACACTTCATGGCTAACGAGTGTCTTAACTCGTTTCAGGCACTTTACCAGATACTGTCAATACACTGCTTCCGTTCCTTTTCACAAGCAGTTATTAGAGCATTTAAGAGATGCATTTAGCACCAAACTAAATTAAATGTTTTCATGTTTGTGACAGAGGAAAAAGAAACTAATGGATAAAGTACCTTGCTACCGGAGAAGGCCTCAGAGGAACTTTGGTATCTGCCAATTCACTGTTAGAGAGAAGAAACCACCAATTTCCCCAGCATACTGCTAGATTTTTAAACCACAGATACAAATTAAACATGGAAGAGTACTTAAACAAGAACATCAACACCACTGCACATAAAGTACGAAAAAAGTCTGCATAAAAATAAGCCCGAAGCTTCACCAGTAACCTTTGCCTACTGAAGAAGTGGTGTAACAGCCTAGTTATCTCTGCCAGTTTATCACCCTCCAAATTCCTACGGTCATTTTCCACCCATTTAAGTCAATCTCCCTAAGTATTTCCACTGGGAGGCAGACTCTGCTTTCCATCCGAATCCAAGGGACGCACCAGAAAGGTTTCATGTGCTGTTTTCTACCACAAAACACAGCCTAAGATCAGCTCTGCAATTTCTGGTAAATCTGAAATGCTAAGGCATGAACAGTTCTGGCTTGTTTGTTTCTTGGAAAACAAAACAAAAATAGACGGTCTGCTGCCATACATTCAGTGTGGTTTGTACTGTAGCCTAGTCACGTATTCATTAGATCAGAACAAAAATCTAACAAAACAATCCCACACATTTTTAACTGTAAAGGTGCTTCCGGTATTTTTTTTCTCCAGCAGAAGCGATACATGCAGAAAATTGTTCTCATTTACTTTTAGATGAATTTGAGTTCATGTAGTGCCACAGCAAAAATTATTACCCATTATCCTATATTCATTTTTCAAAAAATATCAGGTGGCCAGGTCCAAAGTCTGGTAAGCCTGTATATTTATGTTGTCTTTGTCTTCTTTCTTTAACATTTCTTCTCTATTTGATGGGCTTTTGTTAGGGATAACTGTCGTCCCTGGTGCTGGCTCATTACCTGGAGTGCAGTGTCAACTCACACACCAAGATAAGATGTTTTATTTCTTTATTCTAGTTTGCACAAAGTAGGGATCTAGGTGTAACCCCACAAAGTCAGCAAAACTTTACACTAGTTACACATTTTAACAAAGGCATCAGTGTTCCTTGGTTACAAATGACACCGCTTTTTCACTGATTAGTACTCAAACCCCTATTCACTAGTTATCTCTCTCACTACTCCTGCTGATCAGTCCACACGAACAGCTCTTCTCACATCGCGGGCAGGGGTCTGTTTCGAGCAGGTGGTCAGTGGGTTGGTGGCCATGACCCCCCCTGCCAGAATCACCTTTGCCCAGTTACTGCTCAGTCCTGCTAATTTCATTCCTGGTGGCTCTTGCCCAGACAGCCCTTTCATCTTGGGATTGTGTTCCCCTTTACTTAAAGCAGACGATTAGCCAAGCCTACAAGTCTCTACAGGTTTCACAACACAATTGCTTAATCATAACTGCCTACCTATAGCTACTGATTAACATCAAAACAACTGCACAGTTTGGTTCAAGTCTTGAGGGACCTGACAACCTTACACCAGAAGCTCCTGAGAACAAGAAGCAGATGAATACACTCAGGTAACAAAGCAGATCTGAGAGAACAAAATGAAGACAGACTTCACAAGAAAAAGTGAAAAATTCCAAGTCTTTAGACAAATTTCTCACAAGAAAAATATCAGCCAGATGAACAATACATATAAGAGAAATTTTACAATACATTTCAAAGCAAGAAGGATATACACATCATGATCTAAGCTATCGAAGTGATAAAGTGGGATGTTTCACCATTTAATTTGAAAGGCTAAGCTTTCAATACACATTCTCTTTTTTTAAGGAGAAATACATTCTCAGGTTCCAATTACTTGGGGTTTTGCTGGGTTTGGTTTGGTTTTGTTTGCCGGGTTTTTTTTAAACATCATCATTGTGTCCAGTCATCTACAGTGATTTACTACCAAAATAAAGGTAATGAAGAAGTTCCCACAAGAATATCTGCTTTTCTCACACCCCACACTTTCCACTGCGGTGCCTGAAACTCCAGAATAGGAACAATCCCTCTCCTCTGGCCTGCAATGGAAGTCACAAGTCCTTTGGAAAGGATCACTACCTTATTAAGGAAAGACTACTGCTCCCCACCCACGTGCATGGTTCAGATTGTGTTATCTAACATTCACATAATGAAGAGATCCCCCGCAAGCCCCACAGCAGAAAAAGAACAGGACTGCAATTTATAAAAATCACAGTCCTAGGAAGTCTTGCCTCAAGCCAACACTCACACAAGATCCACTGGGACTTTCAGAGTTCGTAAATTGAACCTCTCTGTAAGGACTAAGCAAGACGTATTGAAAGCTGTGCTTCACTCCAGCAACTATATAAATGCAGAAAATAACCTGTGGAGCTTTTCCTGAGCACAAATACAAACAGAGAAATGAAATTTGCTCAAAGTTCTGGGAATACGCAATTTTCACTTTTGGTAACTTTACCTCTGCCACAGGTTATAAACCTATTCTCAAAAACAGTCATCTGTTCCTTAGATTGCTCAGAGTGGTGTCTGTGAAACCCCACATCCTAAACACCCAGGTTTACAGATGACTACCCTTGACTCTTAAGCTGGTTTAACAGAAATACTTTGCTCAAGTTTTGGGGCATGTGTCCAAATACAACTATTGTCCTGCAGTGGCCAGAAACTACCTCCCTCCCAGTATTTTTTAGGACCTAATGCTAAAAAATTACTTCACTTATTTAACTCCAGATTTCAAAAAACTCCAACTAAACCAAACCAATTTATAAGACACCAGGAATGCTGCACGCACAATCAGTAGAAATAGGACTTCAGCAAATATTTCCTATGGATACAAACATGACACCATAAACACCAAGTTGACAAAAGGAACTGGAAAGCCTGGAAACCATGGCAAAACCACTGACCAATTAAGCACTTGATGAAATCTGGGGAAGACTACCAGAGAAGATTTTGGCTGTTGATGCTTCAACCTCACTCCTCCATGTATTTATGGACAGACAGCACACTTTGTACTCAACAAGTTGGGGGAAGTTGGGGGGTGACTGAGGGGAAGTCACGCAAAAGGCTGAGCTACAGAAAGAAAAGTAGGCTGTTTCTCTGCAAACTACTTAGTACAGTTTTTACTTCTCCTGGCTGCTCTAAAGTTCTAGGGAGAGTGGGGAATAGGATATTACAAAAGAAAGAAACAGCCAAGGAAAAAGAAAATATTTCAAATTCAGCATTTTCCTAAAGAGCTACTTGATCTAAGTTTTATATCTATACTGCTTGGGGAAAAATTTCTCTTCTGTTCAAAATCCAGCACTATAATTTATTTAAACATGGCATAAAGAAGTCTTCCTTGCTGATTTGAGTCATCATTCTATTTTCTAGCTTTAGAAGTAACAGAATATCAGGACAACCTGTCTCCTCCATCACACTGGAACAAATATCCTTTTCTCTCTTTTTATTACTCTTCTTTTGTAAGCAAAGCAAGGCAGGATCAGTCATGAACATGCTCAGCAATTGCATAACTCAAAGCAAACACAGAACAAGCTCTCATTAAATTAGAAGCCATTTTATTCTCTGAGAAGAAGCATTAGAGAAGTGTGGTTCTCAGCTCCAAGTCCTTATGCGTCACCCTTAAATATAAAACTTACAAACACAGGAGTTGAAAATCAGAGGACAATATCCAGTGCCCACAGATACGTTCTGGATGGGATGGAGGCGAGGAAGTAACTACATCCTCCCAGGAGATCGCTCAAGTCAGTAGTTCAGAATCAGTACACAAATACTGCGTAGGTAGATGGAGATTCTGGTAGAAGGGAATCCTGTTTTTCTCTTCAGGGAAATCAAGCACACCCTTAGACTCTGATTATGTAAACATGACCAAAATTGAGGTATGTAGCTGGGTAGAGCCTTCACTGCTAAGTTTCAAGAGCCCTGCCCTTTTTTAAAAAGAAAGGTGCCATAGTACCAAATTCATTTGTAGGAATTTTGTGAATATTTGCAGGCAAAATTATCTTGTCTGTCTTGTACAGATGTGAGCATTAGATTAATATAATTTGACAAGTTGGAAGTCCAGAATAGACTATTAAATATTTCTAGAAGAAGAATATAAATATTTCATCTGTTTCATGAGCTGCTAACATTTCAAACACCAAGAGAAATACATCTTGCTTTTCAAAAAGATCGCCCAAAGTACAATGAAATATTAAGCTAATGATGTAATTAAAATACAGGCAGTTTCAATCACTGTACTCTTAGAATCTGTTATCTTAGATGTATACACATTTACAGATGCACAAAAAAACAAGTCAGGGTAGCAGATGTCTCAGTCCTTTCACAACCTGCACCTGGCCACAACTGCATTTGTGACTGTGTAACACAGGATTTGGGCAGAAGATCATTTTTTTCTTAACTATAATTGATGTTATTAGTAAATTACATATTGAAAATTTTTTTGAGTGTCTGTTTTACTTAGCCTTCCTGACCCCACCTTCCACCTACCTGCTAACAGCCTTGGCTTGGTGACCTGGACATTCACACACGAGCTCACAGCCCTGCACCTACTGGGAAGTGAATTTGTACCTTGTTCTTGAAAGTACTGGATGTTACCAGGTTAAGCCTTTTGTGCAGATTGTAAGAGAAGCAGGTAAGACTCTCCATAAGCATCTTCCCCCTCAAGAAAGGGGAAAAAATAAAATCTACACAGTTTTCAGCGCTGCAGAATTGGAAAACGTTCTCTCTGCATCTCAAAGTTATCCATTAGGAAAAACATTTCTCTATTCACAGTTTCTCTAGAACAATACAGTGCAGCAATACTTCATCAGGACAATTAAACTGCTGCTGTAAATGCCTGGAAAGTTCTGTTACTGGGGCTTGACAAGTCATTTGTGGACTTACTGCTGGAACAGACCAAACCCAGTTTGCCACACAGATCACCAAGCTCCCTGCCCGAGCACTCCTGGGACAGCTGTCTCCCCTGCGTGCCTGCTGCCTTTACCTCTCTTCAGCACTCACAAACAAAAATCCTGACAAAATCTGCAGACACAAAAAAGCAGATGTTTCTCTACATAACCACTTAAATCCTTCTGTAAGCCATCACCTCCTGCTTCTTCTGTTCCCTTCTGCCTTTCTCCATACCCATATACTTAAAACCAATTACAGATACCTCTTTCCCAAACACAAATTGCCAACTCAACTAAATTCTAAAAGTTAACTGCAGATACTCTACTTTCCAGTTTTTTATAGGTTCTCACAGAATGAGCTCATAAACATTAATTTTAATAATGGTTTAGTGAAACAACTGCAGACCACACTCCACTGTTTCACAGACTGTCATCTCATACTGTCTTAAAACTTTGGTTGGTATTAATTTTTCAGTGTGTCTGATCCAGTACGTCACCGTGCACACTGATGTCTGACACTCACTAATTGCTCACAAAGCAAAGCACCCATGCAAAACCTTCCTGTGGATGGCCAAGGTTTCTCACATGTCTGAGCAGCCAACCTGAACAAAATGAGGTTCCATACCCTGTCCTGGAGAGCAGTAAGGGAAAGGTAGAAGTCTTGCCTTTAAAGATGCAGAAAAAGTGTTTTTACATAGGTAAAAAAAAAAGGTGAAAAGTGTTTTTCATTTCATATCCTTATGAGTTTATCATAGGAGAGAATGTTCTAAAGACAGGAATGTAACACAGCAAATAGATGGGGAACTGAACCCGGCAGTACTGTACGAGTGCCATTCTGCTGCTTCAGCAAGTCACTTCTAATCTTTATTATCTATTTTCCCCTTCCACATCTCCTACTAGTTTCATCTAGTACATACAAGCATTCAAGGTAAGGATATTTACACAGCTCCTAAAAAACAAAGCACTAAATTTCCAATTTTATAGTGCAGTGGGAGAAGGTTTGCAGTTTGTTCTTGCTGTTTTCACCATCAACAGTGAAAATCCTTAAATCAGTAATTTCAATAATCTTATCTTCCCTGCTTTTCAGGAAACTTACTGGACTGAAAAGCCATCTTGTCCCATTTCAGATAACATAATTAACTAGCACATTTTTGTAATTAACAAGGCTCATGATCACTGAGGGAAAGACGACTTCCCAATGCACAGGTGGTGACAAATTGCCACCTCCTCCCTCCAGGATTACAGACACCTTAAGTCATCACCTTGACTTCCCATGAGCTGTAGGCTCACTTAAGGAACAAGACAACACGTGGGTGAAAATTCCTTCCCAAGGATCAGTAAAAGACTCTTGCAAGTTTTGAATCGAACTGATTCAAACCATTTTGAATTTTGAACAACCTTTTTTTAATTGATTCAAAAGGTAATACAGAATAAGACTTGAGTTTCCTTGAGTTGCGCTTTTCCCCCACCCCATGTTTAGGATATGCCCTTGTCCATGTGATTTCCTTCAACAGACTCAAAATCATTAGATCCCAAACTGTATCTTGCAGCTGAATACTGAATCCTTTGAGAGCCCTTCAGGCTTTACTACATGGCAAGCCCTGATGCAGACCAGGCCCTCAGGATGAGGAGCAGGTTCTTCCAACTCTAACTGCATAATTAAACAAATAAAGTCCTGCCATTTGAGAGCTGCTTAGGACTGGCTTGAGTGCCTGCTATACTGCTCCAAGTCTGATGTGTAAACATGCACTGCCACACCACATGCAGCCCTAAAAAAGCTGGCTTACAACCCTCCACTGCAACTGCTCCGTTGGCAGAAACTAGATAGAGGCAAGGGATAACTCAGGTGGAAAAGGACATCAGGGCCACTCGGGTTCAACCTCAAGCTTAAAAAACGGTCAGCTGTGAAATCACCCCTGCTTTCTCAGGGCTTTATCCAGCTGGACTTTGAAAACTTCCACAGAAGCAGGTTGCACAAGCTCTCTGGGGTACCAAGTCCCACCACTTGACACACCTCAGGGTGAAAAATGCCTTATAAATACAGACCTCTGTGACTTCAATTCACACCTGCTGTCTCTTGTCCTCCCACCACACACCTCTGTGAAGGACTTGGCTTCACTCTCTTGAAAATCTTCACACAGGTGCTGGAAGGGCCTCCCAAGCCTTTTTTTTTCCAGGCTCAACAACAGGCACAGTTCCTCTACTTCTCCTCACAAAGCAAAAGCTCACAACTCAAGCCAATCCTGGCAGCTGTCCACTGAACTCACTCCAGTTTATCGACATTTCCTTCGTCCCAGGGAGGGGAGCACAACTGGATGCGGTCTAACGAGTGCCAAATGGAATGGGATAATTGCCTCACTTGATCTACTGGCTGTGCTCTTGTTAATACAAGGCACAGGCTGCCCCACGCTCAGCTCGCTGTCCACCACGACCCCCAGAGCCTTCTTAGCTGAGCTGTCCTCCAGAACAGGCTGTGCTGGTGCAGGGGGTCACTCCTGGCAGGTGGTGAGCCAGGAAGCGCCCACCCTTAAGGAGCTGCTTAAATGGTAAATTTGCTTAGTAATCGGCAGCAGATGAAATGGATAGAAATTGAAGCCAAGTCTTCTTAGTGTTAATACACCTTACTTAGTAGTACTAAGTCGCATCTTAGGGCCATATTCAGATGGCCTAAATTCCACATAAATCCTTCTGCCTCCTATTTCTTATTAGCTGGCTTTCAGGCAGCTCCCCACTCGGTGTCTTACGTAAATTCTCTGAATTGCTCTTCAAAACCACCCAGAATTCTCCATTGAGAAAAGGGGCTTCAGTGGAATTCACGTCACCTGAACCCAGTGTTCAGGTCCAGTAACACTGCAGCATCAGACTGAATTATTTATTTGGATTTGCCACCATGGCAGTAAGTAGCAGTTGGTTGTCAAGACAGGTTTAGTTACTCTTCCACTGGAACAAATACTTCAAAAGAAAATGTAGAAGACTAAACAATTCAGGACTCAGTTCTTCCTGCTACTTTCTGGAAATTTACTCCATAGCTGGATCTCCTTTAACAAGAATGCTTTAGCCATAGCTCTTTTGAATTTTGTCCTGAGCCATGTGCGATGTTTGTTCCAGAAGTCTTGACAATCCATTGAAAAAAACTGGGTCTTTAGTATGACTCAATGGCTCAAACTATTCACTGGTCTACAGAAAGGAAGAATAAAAGCCCTACAATCAGCACTGAATGGGGGCTGGGAAAATCAATGGCTTAAATGCTCACCAGTTCAGCAAAAGCACACCATGCTTTAAGTCAAACATGAAGACATTTCCTCTAGTTCTTCAGAGATTAACAGTTTTCCAATAAATACCATTCTGATTTTTCTAGGTTTCTGGCTAAACCACATCACTTGATTTGAGAAGTTATTTCTTACAGGCATTATGGTTTTGTAAGTGCCATAAATGAGAAGTTACTCACACCAGCATACTCAGCCCAACAGGCCTTACTCAGTGTTCTTACATAATCAGGATCCTCCAAGCAAGAGAGATGGAGCAGAAAAGATGGGAACCACTCATAAACACTTCTGAAAAGTGGAACCAGATTCTACACACCACAGCCCTGACACCTCCTTTTAGGCCACTAACAGTGCTTTTGTCAAAGCCCCACAGCACTCAGATGAACTGGTATGGAGAGTTTACTCCTTGTCCACAGCTGTAAGCCAGAGCTCTCTCAAAACATCCCAGTTCTGTGAAGTATAAAGAATAAAACTAAGGCTGAAATTTATTACCTTCATCCTTACTTTGAGTGGCACAAACTTACTTTGAAGATAGCACAAACATTCAGAACCAAGCGCCAGCTTATTGCAGGTCAAATAGACTATTGTAGAATCAAGTCAGTAAGTCTGTTCCCCTCTGAGGGATTCTGTATCCATGAGTAAGAAGCCTGCTTTCCTGACCAGCCAAGAGGGACCAGATCCATACCACAGGCTGACTTCATTATGAGTTTCAAAAGTTTTCACCACACAGATCAGCAGCTCCATCAGACTGACTCAAGTTTGTCAGCCAGCCATCAACACTGAAAATACAAATGTTAAATGTGAACCTACCTCCCATTTCTAGGGACCAACAATAACAAACATGCTGGACGACTACAAAGAAAATTAAGTCTGTAAGTCACAATGTTTAGTTTTACCCATTCCTGAGGCATAAATCTACAGGTCAAGAAGGAATTACCAAGCTTAAAAATATCTTTCCTTAACTTTTCAAAGCACACAGAACAAATAGTATGAGAAGTGCTACAGATGGTTATGCATATAAAGTCTTACGAATGTACCCAGATGATTACCCTCCTCTTACGATACAGTTAAGACCCGATAACATATCTATTATTTCATACTTCTGTTTTTTAGCCCCAGGAAGTAAAAGTCATAAGCCACAGTGAATTTTTGCACAATGAGATAACAATCCGCTCTGGACAAGGACTGTATCAAGAGCAGAATGTAACCAGTCAAAAATCACATTAATGCTTTTGGTTTCATTTTATGCTTTTTCTTTACATGATGCTTAAAACAATAATAAGACAAAAAAAACCCTGAACAAATTTCATGTGAACTCAAATATTTGTATTTTGAGTAAAAATGACTGCCCTTACCCTTAACAGTTTTTAAAGTAACCAAAATCTTTTATCATTGGTATTGCTCTTTTTCATTATTCTGTACTAATAACAGCACTTAAAAACTGAGGCTACTCAAATACAAGAAATTCACATCTGGTGTTATCAAACCCATTTCACAGGCCAAAAAAAGAACAAAATGCAGTACTTCTCATTTTAAAAGATTACATACCAGCTGCTGTTCATAATAATTAAAGGTGGGGGGGGGGCCTGTTTCTTCAATTAGGTAAAAAAAATGTAGAAATGGTCACAAACTAACTTACAAATATTTTTATTCTGCCACCGCCCTAATTTTTCTGCAGGTTACTGTTTTGTTATTTCCCAGGGATTCTGTATGAGTCCCAAACACGGAACTTCATGTTATTTATGGAACTATCTGTAGTAGCATTTTAAGGCTTACTGCTCTCCCTACGACTGAAGGATGTTCCTGTGCTATCCCTCCCGGGGCGAGTCCTCGGAGCGAAGGCATCCCAGCACTAAATCCTGCATCAACCCCCTAGAAAACAGATCGGCAATCCTGAAACGTGACTGGAAATCCCGGCCCACTCCTCCCCCGGCCCTGCCGGTCCCGCATCACCCGCGCTCACCGACCACGAGGCGCACGCCGAGACCACGGAGCCGCGGTGGGTCCCGGAGCCCGCACCGGGGACACGGCACACGGCGGGGACACGGCACACGGCGGGGACACGGCACACGGCGGGGACACGGCACACGGCGTGTCACCGCCCCCGCAGCACCGGGCACCTGCCTCACGCCGCGCTCCCGCCACCCCCTCGGACGCCGGAGCCCAAACACAAAGCAAAGCAGAAGGAAAAACGCGCCTGTTACCGACTATTATCCTGCTAATTACCCGGAACGCCGCTCCCGCAGGGGCAGCGCCGGTGCGCAGCCGCCGGCCCCGCCGGCAGCCGGGCCCGTAGCAGCCCCGCCGGGCCGCTTCANGGCGCCTCCTGGTTGGCCCGCGCCGGGTGGCGCGCGGGGCCGGGCTCCCGCGGAACGGGGTTACTACAGGTCACCCGCGGCGGGGGGCGGGGCCAGGCCCGGGGGCCAATCGCCGGAGAGGGGAGGGGCCGCGTCAGCAGCGCGTCCTTCCGCGCCCCGGCCCCGCCGCGCCTGCGCGCCCGCGGAGCGGCCACGACGCAGCCTTGCTGTGCGGTGACCGGGCCGGGTGCCGAGCCCTCCATCGCGGAGCCTCTTAATGGCCTCGGGCCCGCCGCTGCCGCCGTGGTCCCACGGTTGTTCCCGCGGCCCCGGTGCCGCGCAGGCGGGCGGGTGGTGCGCGATGCTCCGTATGCCGCCGGGGCGCGTTAAAGGAGGCTTTTTGCCAAGTGTCCCGGACAGAGTGACCGCGGCAGCGGGATGAACGTGCCCCAGAGCCGCCCGGCGTGGGTCGCCGTAAGAGCCGGGGCCGCTGCAGGGCCCGAGGCCGCCGTTTGGGCTCTGCCGGGTCTGAGGGTTAAAGGACCGTGTCACCCGTGGCAGCTGCTGCAGAGGCTCCTGGCCTGGATCTCTGCTGGCAGGGCTAACACAGAGCGCTCATTTCACATCCGCTCGCTCCAGAGCTGGGTCACCTGGAAAGGTTTCGGTCAGTGCTGCTCAAGGCTGGGTTCCTCTTTAACAATTCCTGAGGATCTTCTGTCAATATTGACTCATCCGGGCCCTGCAAATGTTCCTTCAGCATTAAAGGTTTTCATTTAACCGGCGTAATACAATACTGAAACAAAACAAATGAGCACCTGCCAAAGATAAGCGAAATAAAAACAACAAATGGGAAGAAGGTTTCAAAGCCCAGAGGAAAGATTATGTTACCGCGGGTGCCGGGGTGGCCTCTGCAGTGGTGACAGCCACCATTGTCACAAGGGTAGGTTTGTTTCGCTCAGTTCGTGCAGGTCAAGCCCCTGGTACAGCCCTTGGGCTGAACAGCCCAGGGATCTCAGGGCACAGCACATGGAAAGGGGAGAGCAGGATTGCAGGGCTGAGAGCAGGAGCCTGGGCACTGATTTACCTATAGATCATCAGCAGTGAGTTACTTTGAGCCATTTATAAACTGTGCAGCTGCCACCGCCCATGGCTGTGTCCCACCTGCAGCCCTTCCTTCTTCCCCTCACGGACACCACGTTTCAGAGGAACGAGCACTGTTTGCATCTCCAGTCATCTGCAGAGCTATTCGAGTGGCAGGGAATGTACTCACTCTTGCTAAAAGCAGATTAACAGGGTATATACTTCTAATCCAAAGACCAACTAAGTCACTCACCTCAGTTACTGGAAAAAACACTTCTGAGTGTTTAGAAGTGGAACACAGGAGATGGCTTCTGACTGTTCTGAAAAGCAGGAAAACATTATCCACGGGAGTTATCTGAGCTATAAAGGTCATGAGCTGCTTTAGTAAAAGGGATGCTGCCTGAATTATGGGTAGGAGTATGGAGACATATTTAAAACAGTTGCACACGCACTGGAAAAAAGTGAAAAAGGATAAGCAGACATGTAAGGAGAAGAAACTCATTTTTCAAAGATGGAAAATGCAGGTATTTGTGCAACAGAAGGGAGCTCAGGGGTTGTCTGCCAAAAGAGTTACTTATGTTGGTAGAGACAGAGAAAAGTTAATAAATACATTGTGAACATTAGCACAGGGAAAGGAGTCCTAGATTTGCATTACACCATCTTTCGCATTTCTTTCAAGGCAAGGAAGTTCAGGATAAAATTACAAAAGTGACTTGATGTAAAGGAAGATGGGAGATAAAGCACTGGACAGCACAGAGCTCATCTGCTTAGCATCAGATCTCGTGTTGAACCCTCTGCTCTTATTTACATCTGGGTAATCACCAGCAACTGAGCCATAAAACACCTTGGCCGAAGCCTCACTTTGAGAAATGCATGGAATCCATAACTTGAAATTGAATGTGATTCGTATTAAACTGCTAGATCTGAATACTACCAAGTTTTATGAGAAGGAGATTTCAAAGAAACCTTTAATTTCAAATACAGATTTGTTGTAAACTTTGTATTTCAGCCTCACCTTTACTACAGGGTGAATCAATTTAAGTTTGCCTGAACTTTTCAGCCATTTGAAATCCAAACACTAACTGTGTAACTGGCTATATTTATTCCAAATAGACACAGCTATTGGCTGTATCCCTGACAGTCCTCAGGGTAAATGAGGACTTGATGGCTCCTAATTTAGCTCAGCATCAGAAGTGAAACATCAACTGCAGCCTACAGTGATAAAGCAACTTCAACTTTACAGACACCTAAGGCTTAAGAAAGTATACATATATACACAAACAACAACATGCAGATTTAAAGATTCCTACATGTATGCAGTATTTTCATGAGGTTCTTCATAGATGCCTGATGTTTACACACAGCAGAAGTAAAGCTTTTCATGATATCAGGGATATTACCCCACCTTTTGCTTAAATGTAGATTTTACGGAGCAGGGCTTTGGAAGATACCGCTGTCACGTGTCACTTTAGTGCTTTTCTTGCATGAGTCTATGCTGAGTGTCCCATGGGCAAACCAAAGAATTTGGAGATAGACAGTACGTGTAAGAACCACCAATAAAATGATGGATAACATATGTTTATAATTGGAAATTTAACCTGCACGAGGCACTGCACTAGTGACTGCAGGGGACAGTGGCCTTTCCTACACAAGTTATGCATAAGGATAGGAAATTGAAATAGTAGCTTATTTATATTTTCATTAAAAAGGTACAACAGCACAATTAAAGGCGGGAAAGAAGTAGTTGTATCACCCTAGAGCATTCAGGCAGGGAAGGAGTATCTGGGAAAACATTCATGGCTGTTCCTAACCACATTTGTGTATTCACAAATTCTTGTTTGGCTTGGTTCTTTTTGATTTCCAGAAGAAGAAGCTCATTAACTATTTTCACTTTCCCTTTTAAAAAGTTTCAGGCATGCAGTCAAGGGGAAAAAAACCACTGCCATATGTTTTGTTCAACAACAGAGAATGAATAGCAAGCAGTAAATAGCAGGGAAGATTGCAAGTGATCTTATGAAAATACTGATTTGGAAGTACAGTCAACTGACTCATCAGGAAAGAGAACAGCAAGCCAATGTTATATTTGGCCAATTCTAGCTAATATCCAGGGGGAATTAATAAAAACAAAACCACGAGCCACAGTGAAAGAGGAGAGTCTGTGAATGGGTAAATATGTGTGGAAGGTTGGCGTTAATCTTTTATGAACAGGCTGCTGCCCACTGATTCTTGGGAAGAAGCTAGAGGGGAAAAAACCCAACAGTGTCACAGATATAACAGATGTGAGAGCTTTCAACCAAAAATCCTTGGAGGGACACAAAATTAAGGAGTAGAGGACGGTACATATGTTTAAACTAAAATCAAATTGATTTCTTATGTGAAATAACAGAAACCCTTAAAGAAGGGCTTGAGTGGGACAAAGTCTTGTGGTCTCAGCAGAATATATTTCAGTGTACGCCTTCAAACCTGTGAAAAATGAATGACTCTATAATTAGAAAACTTTCTTCATGACTCATTGAATAATTGAATGCTACAAGTTAATACAGTGTTAGTCTAAATTAAATTAATTGTAACTAAAGAGAAGATAAGATTTTTAAACTGTTCACTTATGACTTATTTTGTTTTAGCTACAGACAATAACCTGTTCAACAAAGGCATTCACATCCATGGTCATTTTTAATTAAAGAATCAAACTGACATTGTAATAATTTATTTCTAAAGATATCCTGCTAGTGTGGCATTTTGAATGCCATTTTAAGCATAGAGAGGGCTGAGCTACTACTGAAGGGGCAGGCAGAGCCAGTTGGGATGCAGGTTCTGGCAGCAGAAACAGCTTGTGCTCCTGAAGTGATCATTCTCACAGCTGTTAATTTTGGGGTGTTGCCTTAAAAGATGGAAAAATCATTTCTAGAGCAAGCAACATGAGCAATCAATGCTAAACAGTCCTATGTACATATCAGTACATTTGACTCATTTTTATCCGTGAAGCTTTCTGTTTCCAAATGAAGAAACAAATGAGTAAGTTGCTAAGATTAAATTGGAAAGCAGCAAACTCTGGCAACATGCCCCAATGATTAATTATTTAGTAGAACACTTGGTCATATGGGCATGCCCAGAGCCACTTTTCACAGAGAGATTGATGACATTAATAATAAGGTGATCAAGGGTATAGTGGAAAATTTATCACCACTTGACACAGGCTCAGCATTGTTAATGCTTAAGGTACTTCTTTAAATTCCTAGCTTGTATTTTCTCATCCTACAGATCTGTTGCCAACCCACTGCGATAAATCAGAGTGTCATTCAGGTATTAATAGTAGGATAACCCCCCAAACCTGAAATTTCTAATTAGGGGAAAGCATGTAAAGAGGTTAAATCTGTAAAACAAGCTGCAAGGCACACTCGGCAACACTGCCACACCCTGGAACTGCCATGCTATGAGAAACTGTGTCACCCACGGAAAATCAGAGGAAGGATTTAAAATAGAATTTACTTTTGCTCTTGAACTTTCTTGCTCAAAGGCTGCCTGTTGTTTTCTAGGCCAGTGAAACGTTACAGTGGAGCTGAAGTGTCAAACTCAGCCAAGAGGAATCAAATCATCAAACAATGAATGGTGTCTCAAACCTGCAGAAAAACATTCCTTCCTATGGGCTCCAAAGACAGCGGTATCCTGAGAATCTCACAATACAATTTAATCATCAAATAGACCATAAAAACATCCAAGCCCAGGCCTCAGTCCATGTCTGAGCCTTCCACTCTGTGCCACAGCAGCTGCCCAGACTGGGCTCCCTCAGAACTTGCTGTGTGCCCAGGTGTTGCTCCATGGGCATGGATGTGCTGGACATGCTGCAGCCCAGTCCTGGTACCAACACCCCTCCCACCTTGGTGCAGCACAGGTTTAAAAGTGTTTCTTCATTCAAGCAGCACTGGCACAGAGCCCTTTTGCTTTTTAGATCACCCTAGTAAGACTCACCAGGTTTGTCTGGATTACCCTGTGTGCACCTGATAGTTGAGAAGGATGGAGAAAAGCCCCTTCTCAGGACAGACTTGCTTTCTTCTTCAATTCTGAATAAATAAACATGGTAAACAAGTACTGTTACAGATAGAGATGGCAAGTTATAAACCCTGTAACATGACAGTGAGTGGCTAAAACAATCCAAGACTGCTTTCCTGCTCTACCAGGTGAACGCTGCAAAGGCTTCCAATAGTTTGCTTTTATTCAATGAGCTTTGTTTAGTCAACTATTGTGCAATGTTTTCATAAAACAAAACCATTTTGCTGTCTAAGGCTTCAACCAGAAAACAAATGTGGCCAACCGTTTCCAAAACAGAAGCTTAAATTTGGGTTCCTGTGCAGGTGGGATGTTTGGAGTTATTTGAGAAAATTCAGATAAATTACCACGTCTTTGGCAGCTTGAGAAATGCCATGGCTTAGGTGGGTGCCCAAATATACCCAAGACATGTTCTGGGAAAGCATCCTCCATTTATCCTGTCTTGTGTGCAAACCGCATTCATGGTGGAACTTCCCCTCACTGGTGGGGTGTGTAAGAGCCAAAATTAGAATACACATGTTGAAAAAGAAAGCTCTTGCAGTAAGTCCCAGGACTGTTGTGTAAAAATCAAGTGTTAATGTTTTGTGACTCACAGACTCCAAGGTGCTGTTAGTCAGTACACTCAGGGAATGACTATTCAAACTGCATTATGATTCATACATAAAACTGATTTTGAATTTGGGGCTGCTTGCATCCGAATAGTTGCATCTCATTTCACTTTGGCATAACAAATCAGTCACGTGAAATTTAGTCTGCAAAACTCAACTTCATTGAACACACTTGGATTTTCTTTGTAGTGCAGTACAGCAATGCTTCCACAAAATTGTCAAACTTCAAAAGGATGGCTTTCAGTGTGTTTTATAAAGGAGGGAGCAACATCTTTCTTCTGCCAGAGATATGGAAAGGGAGCCATCCCAATTTCAGTAAGCTTAGCTAGTGAATTCTTCAAAAAATCAGGGCTATAGCAGGGGTGTCTGATTTGGCAGGCTGAGCTGATCAGTGCCAGGCTGTCTCCTGCTTGGTCCCTGCAAGGCAATGCTTTGGGGCTTGTTCTATTTAGTGCCATTTGCCCATCACCCTTCTGCAGAGCACTTTGGAGACACTGCAGCTACGCAGGAGTGGAGTAGCAGACATGTGCCAAGCAGAGTGGAGAAAAAAGTGAACTATTTCCTTAAAGCCTCACTTACGACATTTGTACATGTGTAAAACCAGGGATTATTCAGGGGCTTACACATCCGTGAGTTCTTCTGGGAGATGCTGAGCTGAATGTCAGATCTGCTCAATTTTACATTTACAGTGTTCCTTATGATTGCACCAGACAGTCCACACAACTTACTGCTTAAGGGAACCCTCACCCTCCAAATCACTCCTCAGCAATGATAAGAGGAGGCTCATTTGTCTGATGGACATACTCCTTTGCTTCATAGCAATTCCTTAGTGATTCAAAATCTGGTATCAGGAACAACAGACTATGAAACAACTTCTCTAGCAGATAGGTTTTATATGCCTAAGAAAATAATTGTATATTAAATGAAGCAATTGCCAAATTCCGTAAATCAATAATAGTACTTGCAAAATTCAATCTATTTTAAGGCTATCCCACTGCAATACTAGAGAAAGAGATCACTGATTTAAAAAAAATTCTAAATTAAATACGAATATACTTACATACACTAACATTCCATTCTATACCAAGAAAACATATTAAAAAACATATTAGAAAGCATTAGAAACATATAGAACTGAGAACTTGCAGTAACAAGTACAATCAGAAAATACACAGAAAATAAAAAGAGAATATGCATAGGATAAAGGCAGGAGGATTTAAGAGCAAGGTCTCATTCAGGATTTCAGAGCTGAAGTTGCAATAATGAACGTATGATTTTATAAGCCTCCTACACCTTGGCATTATTCTGAAGTAAATCTGTGAAGGCATAAGTAAGTGAAGACAGTGTGATCTCTTTGATGATTAAAGTGATACAACTCTGAGTTCAGATATAGTGTGGTCTGGGTTTAGGGAAACTAGGCCAGTGATAGCTGGGAGCACATAGAGCATTCATCCTCACCTGACACAGGAAAGGTCTAAGGATTAGAGGGATTAAGATTAAGGAAGACAGTTTATGCATGAAGAAGACTACAACCACGCTTGCTTAACAACACACAGACCATGATCTGCATTGCTGCAAAATGTTCACTTCTCAGCTAATGGAACATATGTGTGTTCCTCAAGACACTGCATTCTGTACCTCTTCACTCCTCTACAATTTCAAAGATGTGAGCATTTCCAAGAAATTAAAGTAGAATATATGCAAATGGATGTAAAAATTGGAAACAACAAATGCTTTGTATGTGCTGTGAATGTTTTTTAAGGGATATCTCCCAAATCTTTCACAGAGGAGACTAAAACTCTGCTACATTCACAGGAGAACACCACAGTTCAAAGAAGTCTTATATTCTGAATGGTGGTCCAGCTTGAGCACAAGCAGCATTTGCTCCTGAATACTGATGCACAACCTTTCTGGAGACAGACCATGCCAAGAAGCTCTAACCCCAATCTAAACAGCTGTTACCTTTGGCAGGAAGACAATGAACATGAATTTATCCTCACAAACTACAAATCACTCACAAAATACATTTGGGGCTGGTCTTTGCCAGCCAGTTCAGTTACTGGGCCAGTATGCTCCATAGTGGGAGTGGACAAGGAGCATTGTGTTCCTGTGCTGTCAGCCAGCACCACCACAGCACAGGTATTCAAGGGACCTCCTTGAATGCCACACATACTGGGGGTTTAGTACAGTAAGTTCCCACACATGCCAGCTTGGGAAAAACTGAGCATACTTCAGCTGGAGATCACCCAGTTACTCACTGTAAATTTTTTAAATTGTATCTGCACTTTGCTTAGTGCTATTTGGGTTGTTTTAAAGGCATTTTGTCTCATCTAATTCTCTACTTGAGACAAAAGCCTGGAATTCTAAATCACAGTCATTAGCACAGCTCACCAAGGTCATATTCTCACATAACCTGTTTTGCTCTTGGAAGACAGCTCTGAGGGCTCGACTGCATGCACTGAGTCAGCTCCCTTTTCTTCCAGAATAGGATGTTAACACAGCAGCAGCATTGTTTTTGCTTGAAGCAAGGTATTGCTGTTCACCAGGGGAGGGTTTGGCAGTAATTGCTTCTTATGTAAACAAGCGGAAATGAATGATGTTTTCTGGAGACCTAGATAAAAGTCTTGTTAGTTATTTGCAAAGACGCATGGATGTAAAATCACAGGCCTGATAAATATTGGGTCATTATACACTTAAAATTCTATTTCATCTCTTATGCTAAAGAATAAAGCAATAGTTTTGAGGTATGTGCATGTGTTAGAAATGTCTGCAAACTATAGGGCTGGTTTAGTGTCCAGTATTCTTAGAATACATTAGAGCACGATTTTTTCAAGATATCAAGTCTGCAATAGACAAATAGACTACTCAGCTGACACTGTAATTACGGTGATATAAAGGTGGTGGTGAATAATGAATGTTGCTACCGAAAGTATACTGTGCAGTAACAAATCAGTGTGTGAAATCTGGATACCTTCAGGACAGGATCAGCTAGAAGAAGGTGTTATTTGCTTTGTTCCATCTGAAGCAAACAAAACATTATGCAAACCATTAAGAACTGGTATTTATTAAGAAACTTACTTTAAAATGCTTTCAACTCTCCTTACTACTTCCTTATTTGACTTGTGCAAGGGTTTTCAGATTTTATAGCAATATTAAGTTTCCTCTGACTACCTGAAAGGACAAAACTCCTGGAAAAAAGATGTTTAACTGATCCATTTTTATTTCTATACTTAACAGCTTGCAATACTAATTCATGAAGCCTTTTATACTTTTTTATTACTCCATCCATCCCCTCCTCAGTACCCAGCACTGAAGGTAACAATCAACATCACGGTCATTACACCATGAAAGGAGCAATTATTTTTCAAGTGAGGAAAAATCCAGCTTGCAGTTTGATTTTAGAAATTCATTGGTACTATTTTGCAAACACAATCATGCAGTGTGGAACAGGTATACACCCCATCACCCTTATTTAATAGTTTGATATTATATTTAGTAATGTCTATTTCCTAGAGGAATACTAAACAGCCACTCTCAATTCTAAGGAATCAAATGATCTCCCAACCTCCTGAAAACACCACTCCCAAAGGTCTTCTAGCCCTCACCATCAGTCTTGGGGAAACCCACAGTTTTCCTGTTTTGTTTGCCAGAGACAAGTACAAAAGAAAAACTCATCTTCACCTTAAAAAATCCCAGCAAATAAGACATTGGTGTTTCTATAAACAAAGTCTGAAATCATGACAGTCTTCGAATCCAGAAGGATGAATCTTAGATTTGCAGTTAACAGATTTTTCATTTTCTGTAATGCAAGTAAAGATTTTTTCTTTTTTTAGACTGAGGCTTGCAGTGGGGCTTTCAAGAGACACTTATCGCCTACAGAATCCAGTTCTCAGTTTAGGAAATATGTATATGCTATAGCTATATATAGGGGATCGGCTAACCGAAGTCCCAAAAAAGTCATGTTTGAGGTGCCAGTTGCAGTGCAGCTCAGCTGTGGCCAGCTGGAAATGCAGGCAGGAGAACTGCCACTGGTATTTCAAGAAGATGTTTCATTTCAGCAAGAGCTCAACAAAACTGGCACTGGGGAAGGGCAGGCCAAAACACATTTGAATTAAATGTTTGGGTCCCCTGAGAGTTCTGATTTTTCCCTTTCTGCAAGAGCTGTAGACATCAAGTACAACTTTATCTGGAGCAGGCTGTTGCCAGCATGTAACTCACAACATCACACAACTCAGCTGTAACCCCTGCTCTCCATCATCCCCAGTGCTTGTTGTGGTAAGTGGAACACAGCCCTTGATCTCACAGCAGTTGTGCTAGACTAGGATCAAAGTCTAGCAGCTGGCAAATTAGCATGTGGGACTCCAGCCACAAGGAAAAGGCCTTTTCATACTTGAAAAACAACATGCATACTTCTGCTGCCATGTAACAGAAAACATAGTTATGGGTAGATACGTGATAATGAGTAACAAGGATACAGATCACTGGCTCTTGAGTGCATGGAAATGCGTTCACATCATCCAAAATGCTGACAGTGCCAGGTTTCATCACTTGCTTTTAGTGACACCTCCTCCTATGTGTCTTTATTTTTCCATCATGAGCTAAAATTTCAAAATGTGGCAGTATGAGCTAGTTATGGATGTCCTGAACTGACAAGTTATTCACAGAAAGCCAGATATATATAAAAAAATGGGAAGTTCATGCATGTGTATCCTGTTTCATCAGCACTACTTGTGGTAACAGCCTCTCTACATGACAGGTGTGGTGATCACCTCTCACCAGCTGCATTCCAGGCCCCTTAGGCTGGCCAGGAGGTGGCTGACAGCTTCTGCTCAAAAGAGACGGAGCGGGGGAGTTAAAACTGAGCCAGCTTCTTCAGGCCTTGGTGGCCCTGAGCACCTCTTGCTCTTGATTTTCAGTCAGTCCTTATGTGGGTGATGAGGAACACAGGACGGTGGGCCTTTGCTGCCGTTGGCAGTGGTAATTCTGGGACTTGCAGCCAGTGTTGGCAGGATGACAATTCTCACTGGGATCAGTGGAGGCACTGCTGCTCCCCAAAGCCAGTTATTTTAAGTCACATCTAAACAAGGAATTATCGGCTTAAGATCAGCCTTTCTCCTCTGCAGCACGTTCAATTAGATGCAGTACTTGGTAACTAAAAAGCAAAATCACATCCCTCTCACTTGAGCCAGGCTGCTGTTGGCTTCAGTGGGTGTTGGCTGCTGCTGAACTGAAGAATTCACAGCTGGGATGGAGGTATGTGGGTAAATACCTGGGAGGCCGACATGTCCCGTGTGCCTGTTTGCTTCAGCAGAGGCACGGCAGCCTCACTTCAGCCACTCCCCTGCATGCCAGTGCCTGACATCCCTGCCTGTGGGAGGACAGGTGACTGCACCGTTTCTCATACCGCCTGCCTGACACCGCCGTGCTTTCTGGTGGTGGTTGTTTGCCTTCTCTCTTACTCATCTCCTGAGCAAAATTAAACAAACACGCCACCAGAAACTACCACTGGACTCTACACTTCACAGCCTGCCCCATGCACGCTCCTTTCCCTTCTTCCCTCCATACTCTGCATTTGCAGTAGATATTTGCTGCTCCAGCTGTTGTGTATTTAGTGGCAGCACATCTGCACCAGCTGTAGTGCAGGAACCTTGACTCCCTCCACAGTGTCTAAGGGCTTAGTTTGGGCAGGACCAGGGCAGTTAGCAGATCTCCTAGTATAGCCAAGTGGCTTCTGCCAAGTTTGCATCCCAGTGCTTCCATGTCCTATTACCTAATGCCCTTAACATACTTTTCAGCAGCCCATTATATCTTTCAATCTTCCCAGAGGCCTGTGGATGATAGGGAATGTGATATATCCACTTAATGCCATGCCTCTTTGCCCAGGAGTTTATAAGATTATTTCAAAAATGAGTCCTATTGTCTGACTCAATTCTATCTGGGGTCCCACGTCGCCACAAAATGTGTCTTTCGAGACCTGAAATCGTGTTCCAGGCAGTGGCATGGTTTACTGGGTATGTTTCCAGCCAGCTAGTTGTGGCCTCTACCATGGTGCCAGCATCTCCCTCAGCAGTGGAGGAAGTAGTGAAAGGAGGATTGGTGAAGAAAATGCTCAAATTCTTGAAAGCTGCAGGGCACTTCACATCCAGCTATGCCATAAAGATCCTTTCCATCTGCACCAAAAGCAGCAAGCAAGCTCAGGAAGAGCTGATGAAGTGGGATAAAAGGTTCCAAGTGCTGCTGAAGCTGCTGGAGTCAGGGATTGAGCTGATCGTGGGGAATGCAGCTTTCTGCCTCAACCAGTACCTGCTCATTCCTGGGGCACCAACGTCCCTGCTGGATTCCAGCGTGGTGCTCTGCTGCTGAGGCAGGCTGGGGGTGATGCCCAGAGAACCTCGGTGCAGCAGAACTCAGTCATTGCCCTGGGCAGGCTCTGTGTGGCTGAGCCATCCTGAACTCCTCCATGAAGTATGTGCACAGCAGCTGAATGCTTCAGAAACCTTCCACAAATGCCCTTCATGTAACTTGCTGTTGAGTTTTCTTTTCTTTATGAAAATTAATTCAAAGCAAAAAAAAAGAAAATTAACAAAGGCTTCATTAGTTGAGATAAGGACTGGGAGAAAACACTTCAAGGGCAAAACAGGCTTAACTTAAAATTACAAAATGAATCTATTGCTAACAGAATCAGAGGAGGATAATGAGAAGTAAAATAAGTGCTTAAAAACACCTTTTTCCCCCAGCCCCTCTCTCCTTCCCACCGACAGTACAGGGAGACAGGGCAGGGGGGTTTGGTCAGGTCATCACCAGGATTTCCTTCTGCTGCTCCGGGAGAAGAGTCCTTCCCTGTGAGGCCGTGCGGTCCCTCCCACGGGAGACAGTTCTCCATGAACTTCCCGGCGTGGGTCCGCTCTCACGAGCAGCAGCCAAACTGCACCTGCTGCAGCGTGAGTCCCTCCCACGGGCACACAGCCCTCCCAAAACTGCTGTGCCGTGGGTCTCTTCCCACGGGGTGCAGTCCTCCAAGGACAGGCTGCTCCAGCCTGGAAGCAGGGCCCTCTCTCCCCACCGGGTCTCCCATTGGAACACAGCCTCCTCCAGGCATCCACCCGCTCCAGCACGGGTACCTCCCCACGGGCTGCGGGTGGATCTCTGCATTCCCCATGGATCCCCACGGGCTGCGGGTGGATCTCTGCATTCCCCGTGGATCCCCAGGGGCTGCGGGTGGATCTCTGCATTCCCCATGGATCCCCACGGGCTGCGGGTGGATCTCTGCATTCCCCGTGGACCCATGGGCTGCAGGGGCACAGCTGCTTCACCATGGTCTCTTCACCACAGCCCGCAGAGGAACCTCGACTCCGGCACCTGGAGCACCTCCTCCCCCTCCTTCTCCACTGACCTTGGCGTCTCCGTGGTGTTTTCCCTCACACATTCTCACCTCCTCCTCTTCTCCGACTAGAAGCCAAAACTGTGTGTGACTTTGTTTCGATTTTCTTAAATATGTCATCACAGAGGCATTACCAACCTCAGTGGCCCAGTTTTGGCCAGCAGAATGTCCATCTTTCAGAGCAATCAGCGATTGGCTCTGCTGGACATGGTGGAAACTTCCAGGAGCTCCTCACAGGGAGCTCCCTCTGTGGCTCTCCTGCTACCAAAAAGCAGGCCATGCAAAACCAGTACACTGTCTGTTGGATGAAGACTTCACTCTATATCCAAATACCTCTGGAGTATTACTGAAATCCATGACATTGCTCCTCGCAGCGTCCTCACAGCATTCCTGGCCCACATCTGAGGCTGCAGCTCCACCAAGCTTCTCCTCCAGTGAGGGGGTTCCAGAGATGCCGCTCAGCTGCTGTGCCCTCAGCCCTGGTCAGCCCTCTCAGCTCCTCCAGCTCCTCTGGCTATGGCTGCCTTCCAGCCAGATTTCTGAAATGATTCAGCTCAGGGAATAAACAGAATGGAGTTTCCTCCCTGGGGGAGAGGCATGAGCAGCAGGTGAGCAGTGAGAATATCAGCAACCTGCTGTCACAGCCCAAGACTGTCATTGCCTTACATCACATGTAATTAAAGTCACAAATCAGCCACACTGACTTAATTTGTTCAGTCCTCTTTCACTTGCTTCTAGTGGAGGAGAATAATTTGAAAGCAGCTGAAATCATGGCATTAGGTCACCTAACCACACATGGGCTTCAGCTGTGAAGTCAGATTTTAGATTTGTGCTCTTCAAACTTAAAATCAGAAAACCTCTGTCAGACCCTCTCTAGTTCTTTGTGCCTGTTTCTTCTGTTGCAAAGATTTGTTTGAAATTACTGATAAACCAGGAAATGTTTGAGGTATCCGAGCAGAACAGAAATCCAGGTGAATTTTGGGTATATATACGTTTTTGAAATGTTCCCCTCAATGTCATCAATATTGCTGTACTAAGTGCAATAGTTGTGAGAATCCAGATATGCACTTCATATTAAAAGATGGAACAAGCCTGGGACTGATGGTGAGAGTGCTGATGGAAATAAGGCACACTTATAAAGAAAAACCTTGCCTTCAGTATAAATTTGATCTGAGCTTTGATTGTAGAGCAATCACAGCCCTCAGACTGCTCTATACTCCAGTAAGTTAGATTTAAGTGATTCACGAGAGAATTAAGAGAACCCAAGATATGAAAAGCCATCATTCAGAATTTCTAAGAGCTATTAGGAGTGGAAACCAGCTACAGAAAGTTCTGTCATTTTATTACATACATGCACACACATGCATGTAGAACTACTTATTTACTCATTAATTAAGTTTTTACATCTCCCGTCCACTGTAGCTCCTTTGCTGCAATCTCCTAATCCAAAATTAGGGGTGGCTACACATCCCTTTTCAAACATTAACAGGACCTGGGCATTATGTTCTAATTCTTTGTGTTTCAAATGCTTATAAATTATTAAAATAGGAGATTTAGCAGACTGTGCTGTAGAGAAATCATGTTTTACCTAACCTCAGACTGCTTTTTTAACAATACTGTTTATTTCAATACCCGATAAATTCAAATATATTGCCAGTGAACACACCATAGAAAGCTGTTTTTTCTGTTGAAAATTTAATTTAAGGTTATCTCAAGTAATAATGAAAGCCCATAGCAGCACTGGCATCACATCAAACGTCAGTGCTAGTGCATTACAAAGGTACCTCTGTACTGTTCATGATCAGAGAAAAGATTAAGTGATACAAAGGGCCGGCTGGGGCTTTTTTAATAAATTCTGGCAACAAGGTTACAACCCTGGACAGTGGCCAAGAGTGCAGTTTTCATGTGCAATCAAGAGTATAGCTTAAAGCAGAGAAGGAATCAAATCCTCCTCCACAGCCAGGGCTGGAGAGGGGACAAGCCAGCAGGTGGCCACAGGAGCCCCGGAACCACAACTGGGGACAGTTGTACACTATTCTCCAGTTAATTTTCATATATATTTTTAATGCAAGTGATTAAAAGCACAGCTGTCCCTCTGCACTGCCCAATGACAGCTGCTTTTGCCTTCTCCCAGATTAAGTAAAGCCAATCAGTCTGCAGAGCCCACTGAGACCACTTCCCATTGATGTCAGTGCCTGGCTCAGCCCCATTCCCTCTCCACCCACTGACCGGGAGCAGCAGGCGACTCCAGTGGGACACCACCATGGCACGGGCAATCCAGAGGCCTTTGTAGTCAGGCCAAGCTGGGGAGGCTGTGTCTGACCTCTCCACAGGTCAGAGCAGCCCTCCTGTTGCATAGATGGATCAGGAGTGGCAGCAAGCTGAACAGGAATTGTGAATGAAGCAGAAAACATTGTAGCCAGCATGGCCTTTGAGGAGCACCTTAAATCTCAGCACACAGCTGAAAGGATGCCCTTTCACAAATACCACTCTGCTTTAAGCAAAGAAATTGTATTTATATCAGAAGGTGTCACAGGGCTCCTGTAATATGAATCTTCATTGGAAGCAGCATCAGATGTTTTTTAAGCAATGTGTTAAAACTGCAATGGCATGTGATTAGCAATTTCACAGGGAAAGAATCAATTTCATGCTCTTCTCTATATTTTCTAGCTCTTACCATCCTGCACTGTGAAATCCTAGACAGCAAACAGCAATACAGTCGAGCAATATTAGAAGAACATCCTTCCAATACTGAAAAGGATCCATCACATATATTAGCAAAATTTGTAATAATGCCATACAAATATCAAGCAGCTCATCATTATTATTCAGCTGCCACCATGAAGGACTTAAGACAAATAGTGTAATAAACAGTTTTAGAACTGCTAATTTCCATGCAGGTATCCAAACCAGCTATGTTTTTCCCTAAGGTTTAGAGTGCCAGGCTATCATCAAACAAAATCAGGTGAAGAGATTCTTGTAGAAACAAGACATAGGGTTAAGGATTCCAGTTCTAAAACAATTAGTTGAATTTCAAAGTCATGTTATTACCTTCATACTTTTGGTTTTGTTCTTTCAAGTGTGGATAATTTTCTTGTATTTTGTGTTTTACTAATGGATTCACTGCAAATGTGTCCATTTAATTTTTCCATCTCTTACAGAAAAGAGCATATATGGAGTTTATACCAGCTTTTAAAACAAAAATTATTGACTAAAAGAGGAATCTAGAAACTCTCCCTTCTATGAAAGTAAATTTCAATGCTCAGAAAAGAAGGTCCAAGTTGATGGCAATATCACTTACTAGTTTTACCTCCACTGACAGCATGCCCAGACTGAGATAAGAATCAGAGCATTTCACACCCATTAGTGGTTTTCTTCAGATGGGGATGAACTTCTCAAGATACTCCAGGTAGGGCTGCTCATGCTGCAGTGAGGGTCAGGGTTTCAGCACTGGATTTTGAGAGACAAGTAAAATCAGCCACTAAAATATCTTATTCTCTTCTACTTTGTACACCAGTGTTTGTACAGACTGGTTGTTAGAAGTGGTTCCAGGTGCCCAGGGGAAGCAGCCTGTGACACAGGCTGTGACCTGCCAGTGAGTGCCAGCAGGATTTGGCATCTGGCTATGAACTTGCACCAGTTTGCAGCAGTAGATACCTGGGAAGCAGTTATCATGCTGTGCCATAGAATTTAACCCAGCCACAAAGGATGAGGGCCTGTTCCCAATTCCAAGGCAATCAGTTAACGAACTCTGATTTGTTTATTACAGAATGGTTAGTCCTTTGTGAACCTGTTCCCTGTTTGCCAACCCACTGTCCTGACTTCTAGACCATGTTTACACTACTGGGCCAGACCTACTGTTACTGTTAAAAGGACTGAGGACAATTTTCCCTTTTCTATTTGCTTTCACACGCTTCAGGCAAGTTGTTGCACCATCAGCACCTGTAAGTGCTGATTAATAATAATGAATGATCAGCTCCTGAGCTTGTTATTCATTGGCAGTAACTTCTTCCAAGGTTACTGCAGGTTTTCAAGACTGAAAGTCTGTCTGAAGTGCTTCATGCCCACAGGGTTTGTGACACTGCTCTGAGGTCTGTCATACCTAAGGGTTCTGTTTGCTTCAGCAGTACCCATTTCTCAATAGTTCCTAAGGCATCTGCACTGCTATGGGACTATCTGGGTGATGAGAAAACTTGCAGTGCTTTGCTCTGAAATGTCTGAAGACAACACACCCAGAAAGGCAAAAAGGTCTTGAGAACACATTCCTGAGAGGTTTGCAAGAGCACCCTGAGTCTGCAAGTCAAACAAACAAGAAACCCACACAGTCTTTGAGTCCGACGGGATAAACCCTTTTTCCTCAAGGTGTACAAATTTCAGCTGACCTGGTGGCGACTCCTCACTTTCATCTCATGTAAAAGTGAAACAAGCTTCACACATGCGACCCGGGATAACATGCTGCATAGTGGGAAAGTGAAATCTTCTCAAGTTTTCCTGCTGACTTTGAGACCTTTCCCCTGGTACCATCTGTTTTCAAAGAAAGAGAAATCACTACAGGCCAATGCATTTCAGCCTTCCCTGCTGTTCCTCTGATTCAAAGCAGATCTGAATTGGCTGCATCAGATATATTTAAGAGTGAAGAGAAAAGACACACTGCTTTGGACTTATTTCTGTAGTGCTTCTTGGGAGGGATGCCTTAAAGTCTTCAGACATTTGGTCACTGAACAGAATCCATCACCCAAGGATAGTGGAGATGATGGACATATCTACATTTTGGTTCCACTTAGCGTTGCATGTTTGAACTGAATCTCCCAAGCACAGCAATAAGAATTAGTTAAAGGTATGACTCCTGATGAGTAAAAACTATAAAACTGAGGGAGTAAATTCCTAGGTACAGCTTCACTTCTCAGATAGGAATAACACAACACAGGACTACAAATGGAGCCATTTCTTCCATAGTTGTGTGGATTCAGTGAGAGCTGTGGATACCAGTACCCATCCTGCCTTTTCAACACCTGTATGATATTCAGCACACCTTGACTCCTGAAAAAATGACAACAGCTATTTCATCGTGACCCTGTGTGCTTCTGTCTCCTGCTCACTGTTGGCAGCTGAAATTTCAGTTTTGTTTGCCTCTCCCCAACTTTCCCCCGTGCTGTGCCCAGCCTATAGAGGCCCTGCACCACATATACAGGACAGGCTGCAATTCAAAGACCAAAAGTTGCTAAAGCGCTTATGCAAGTTAATTACTGTGCCTGTTTAATCCCATGTAATGCAGATTAGTGCTGTCAGCTACTGTTGGGAGACCAGTTGATGTAACAGGCCTGGCCCTTCCACAGGGAAACCACTCTCAAAGGTGAGGAGATACTGACCAGTGCTGGGAACAGAAACCTCCTGTGCTGTTCCCCAGTTGCTGTCAGGATGGAGCAGTTGGGCACAAAATCTGGATATGAAAACCAGGCATGGTTGAAGAGGTATCACCCCCTCATTTCCAGAGGAAATTGTCAGTTTTGACCCCGTGCCCCACTTCTGCACCTTCAGATGAAAAATTCTAGGTTTCAGAGGACAGATCCACAAAAGACATCCTCACATCAAGACATGAGCCATGGTGAAGTCAAGCCACTAGACCCTACTTACATATCAAACAAAAAATCCTAATACATGTTTCCTTCAAAATGAGCACCGATAGGTCGAAGAAAACCATCCAGTTTGAAAGGCCCATCGTCCCTCTGGGCAGGAGAAGGTGGAAAGGTGGAGGGAGGCCTTCCTGGGAACTTCCACCTCTTACAACTTGAGTCCAGTCTAACAGGATTAATTTACAGCCATTGCTCAGGTAAAATGCCCCTTGGCAGCAATGTGTGTTTGCGTAGGGCCTGCTTATTCCCTGGAAGAGTGCAAATACAGTGTGTTCAGATGGCTCATCCCAAAAATTAACAGCATGTTGTGTTTCAGGATTTCAAGTTTTCCTGTTCTAAAGAGCGAAATAATATGGGTTGTCTTGATTTGTAAGAGGTAGCCAGGAGTACAGCATTTCACACCATACCACTGGTAACCCAGCTACAGTAATAACATCCATTTTCTCAACTCACGCATTATATGACAGTTAAGCAAATATTTTCCACCTCAGCAGATTTTATGGTCAAATTACAGACTTTTGTCTTTCTGGTTCATGGCTGATAAAACTTTGACTGATGGAAGTAGTAATGACAGAATATGTGATAAGGTGGTCTGCCACTGGCTGAGAGTCAGGGCACAGGACACTAAACGTACACATTTTTAAAAGCCCTTTTTATTCCACATGACTTACAGATGCAGTAAAATTTAATAATTATTTTTAAAAGAGTATAATTAAATCTAAATCACATCTATCCTTTGTTTACATTAGAAACCTAAGTCGTTTGTATTCTAAAAGATTAGGTTTTGCAAGCAAAAGAGATGAGAGATTAAAAGATTAAAATTTTCTTTCACAGAATATCTTTTTTCCTTTTTGTTGAAGATCAAAAAGCAGTTATATATTTCAATAGCTTCCAGAGGAGCAACAGCTGTATTACTTTTTTTGTGCCTTCCTTCCTCCTCCCAGCCTCAGGAATTAAAATGTCAGGCTACAAAGTCATATGTGGACAGAATTTTTTTCAGGTGAGACACTGAAGCCGAAGGCAAACAGGCAGTGAATGAAGGCATCCGAGCAGCAGCACCTTCCTCGGCACAGAACACCATCGCGCCACGGCCGGGCAGCCGGGAGGCAGAGCCTGCACTCGTGTCCTGAGCAACCTGGGCAAAGCCTGAGCAGCCACCAGCGCCACAGCTCCCCCTGGCAGGAGGAGGAGGACGAACTCCTCTCCTCCGCTGCTCCCTCCCATCCCACCCGCCCGCCCCGCCTGCTCGGGAAGG
>VXAZ01006886.1:224928-250470 GCA_013399875.1 Gymnorhina tibicen
CCGCGCAGCTCCGCCCCTGCTCCGCGCATCTGTGCCCCTGCCCCGCGCAGCTCCGCCCCGCGCAGCTCCGCCTACGGACCCCGCGCAGCCCAGCGTTCCTTACGCTTTTGAAAGTTTAGAAGCCAGTGCTGTGTCACTTACCAGAAATGCCACTGAAACGAGAAATAAATTTGAGCAATAAATCAATCACCCGGCTTCTGTTTAAACGTGGACCTCGGTGCATTTTAAAGCACATACATATCCCTATTATTATGTGTAAGAATTAGTCTTAAACAATTTCCTGTGGGAAACACTACAATTCACCTCTCTAGAGGATAGTCTGCTCTGCAAACGGAAAATGCCAGATTTCCAGCTAACACACCTGTTCCCTAGGATTAAATACTGCTTGCTGACTGCAGAAGGGAAAGGTGAGCCCACTGCTGACTCACGTTAGCCAAGAAAAGCTCACAGTTTTAATTGTTACTACTGTCCAAGATGGAAAAGGATCCAGGTTAGATGTCCACCAAATTGGGCAACAAGTATTTCATACTTTAAGGGAGCCTCTTCCTCTGTGCACTGGAAAAGGCTTTTCCCAAACTTGTCCTATGTATGAAACTGAATATTAGGGTATGAAAAGCAGCCATAAAGGATACAGTTCCTCCCCTATGGTTCTTTCAGTTAGTTTTTTAGATGGATACATTTCTCCAGCATATGACTACATTAAGCAAATCTATCTCCTCTTTTTTTTTTCCTCTCCTCATCTTTTTCTGCAGCTCTATTCTGTCTGTTAAACTGGGAAAATACAAGAAACTTCTGGGATCTGCAATATAGGCACTGCTCGAGCAGTGCAGCTGACATGAAATTGATACCAACCTTAAGAAACATCAGCTGAAAAACCATCTACATCCCTCAGGCCACCCAACTCCCTTCAGAATCCACTACCTGGCTAAGGAGGTGGGGTGGTTTAGCAGTTTAGAACTGGTAACATCACTTACCTATCACAACCAGTTGTGATCAGGATGAGTGTTGCAGCAGCACCTTGAGAAGCACGAATGTCCAGTTCCTCTCCATTCCCTGTTTTTCTCCACTTCTTGCTTTACAGGTATAACTTGCTTCTTTTTTTTGTATTTCAGCAAAACCAGGTTGTGGTGTTGATCCACTGATGAACCATGACACACCTCCAATTTACACACATTCACACACGTAATGGGGCTGCTTCAAAACAATCCAAGGCCACTTTTAACCCATTTTTCCTCTTTACACTATACTGAGATGCAAGTTGGCATCATTCCATTAAAAAAATTATTAAACTGTTAACAAAATACAATTAGTCTTTCCCAGGCTTTGGAATTCATACTTGTCACTACAGCTGTTAGTGCTGCATTATATTGCCGTACTTTAAAGGAAACAAACAACCAAACCCCATTAAATACAACACTGTTGTAAGATGGGTGGTTTTCTCTTCCCAATAGGCAAATGCAACACATTTTTTACTCCAAGCAGCTGTTTAGCTCCCCAGTTCGTACAGTAAAGCAGAGTCTCTGCAGGGCTTTTTCTCTCTAGGGTACCGTTACTAAGATTTGGACTCCTTCATGCAACTTGCACTTAAAACTCAAACTTATCTTTAAACTGGAATTGAATTCAACTCCAAAAGCTGTTATTTCACCAGTTCCTCAGAGGATTGCCCACCCTCCCATGCTCCAGCTTCCTTGCTATGCCCCCTTGGCACTGATTGTGGGCTGCTGCAGCCCAGCCCTTCCCTGCTGTGGGTCACTTCTTCCTCAGACCCTTTGGAATCCCAACAGGAACCTGGCTTCAGGTTCTCCTCAGGAGACTGCAGCAAGCAATCCATCCAGATTTCTCAGCATGATACGAGCACAGCCTGACAGCCAGGCTAATGTGACCCCTCAAGTTCAGCCAGGATCCTCACCCAGCAGCAGCAATGAGTATCTGAATTCCAGTCAGCACAAGCCCACTTTGGTACAAACCTTTATTATCTCACACCTCCTTGCCACAGCTATCATTGAAACAATTGACATTCATATTTTACAGATACCGTAAAAATTTACAAAGTGTAAACTATGCTGTGTAGTTCACAAAGTAAAAATACTCAAGGACTGACTTTCTGTCAACGGAATTTGGCACAGAGGTGTTCACACATGATGGAACAGGCAGGTACTTCATCCTGAGCACGTCAGGGAGGCAGTGTTTGCGTGGTTCAGAGGCAGAGCTTCTCCTATTGCTGGATGGCTGGCTTTCCTGGGATTACCTGTGGCATTAAAAGGCACAAAGAGAAACACCCCACAAAGCAGGCCCCAGGCAGTGTGAGCATCTCACCAGGAATGTGAATTGCTCCCCAGTTCTTCCAGCCGCAGCTGGGGGAGGGGATGTCACCATTCCCACCAGCTCCTTGCTCTTGCTTTGTCCAGCAGGAACTGCAGCTGGAGACTTGTTCCAACAAATGTGGGCAGCCTCCTCGTGGCTGCAGCAGTGCTGGGATTGGTGCCTGTGGTAGCCAAAATGGGTCTATGGCTGCCAGGGCTGTGGCCATTAGGCTCAGGATTGCAGGGCTGCTTTACAGATCCACACACTAACACAGAGCTAAATATTTCAGATGACACCATGTCTATCACGTTTAGAGACAGAAGTTCTATTTTAAAATAGTCCTAGGTTCACTAGACAATTGGTTAATAAAAGGTAGCTTGGAGGGACCATCATAAGCAATATGCAGTGGTAACTGAGCAAAAATAAATCCGTGAGTTGTTTTGAGATTTTGTTGTTGTTTTTTGTTGCATTTTTTAGTTTTTTGTTTCTTTTACCATCTCCATTGTTACAAAGCAATGACAATATCAGTAGCCATAGTAACACAATCCCTACTTGTTCTGCCTCAGCCAGTTGTGGATGGTACACAGAGCCCACAGATAATTTTCTCGAGGAATTCAGAGGAAAGCCTGTTTACCCTTTGGACCAGATATTGTCCCAAAATCGGTATCCACATATTCCCTAAAAGCTTTTGTTAATTTGATCAACAAAAAACCATTGTTACTTCCCATCCTCAACCCAATGCTAACATTTTTAAATTTACAGCCTGATCTTCTGTATCATTATGGTAATGGAAAAAGAACAGAGAATGAGAGGAAATATCTTCTTAGAGCAGATGATCTAGGACAGAACGGTCTGACATAGACTCCAAATTCTTCTTTTATGAATAATCAGCACTACTCATCAGGACAGGCGGCAAAGAGTCAAATCCAAAGGAAATTTCACATAGCTGGCTAAGAAAAAGCAACTTCTCAGGGATCTTTACTTTGCACAGCTCTCAGGACCCTGAGACCTCTTCCTAGGTAACAAACCTGCCATATCTGACCTCCCTAGAAAATGCCCTTTCCAGAGTTGAAGCAGTCCTGATCTTAGGCTGGTGTCAAACATGCACAGCCACTGTGCTTCCTGTTCTCAAACCCTGCTCCTAAACCCCATTTCTGCTGAATAAGCCACCACTCAGTATTTTCCATGCATAGACACCAGAGATCTCAACCCAGGGAAAGGTGGACAGAGAGTGAGGAAGTAAGATACCTACACCACAGTGATCATCAGTGATCAGCAAAGGTGTGGGAAGGGAGGGCAAGCACACATGGCACCGAAAAAGCTCAGGTGGAGGTGAATTGTGGGCACATTGACAGCAGTCTGTCAGGGAAGAGGGGCTCCTTCAGGCACTGCAAATTCCAGCCCTGGTTCCCAGAGTGGTTGTGTCACTGTAGAGAAAATCAGAGCAGGACTCAGCGTTGGCTCAGTGTTGTTTACATCCGGATGACAAAGAGGCATTAGAAGGAAGAGCCCTCTTAAGGAAACCAGCTTGTTGCTGGAGGGTTTTTCGGAGCACATACATCCTCTCTGTCTGGCAAATACTTGTTTGGCTTTGGGGCATTGGTTCAGTTGGAGTTCATTCGTAGAAGTAATTTTCACTCTTTTCTTTAAACACCTTCATCTTGCTAAGATATTTTCTTTCTAGAGTTCTACCTTGTTCCCAAAGCCCCAGCTGTGTTTCTTCTGAGAGCCTCCAGCCCATCAAATACACAATGTGACAAGTGCTGCTGTTCTTGGAGCATCTCAGTGCTGAACGGAGCCAACTGGAGATGCCCAGGCTGCCTGACAAGCCCATGTATCAGCTGTCAGAGCACCTAACTGATGTAATATTCAGGCACCAAAACTAAAGCAGAGCAAACTCTGCACTAACATCAGATCGGAGAAGTCTGCATGCAGACAGAAAGCATGTACAAATACAAGAATTTATCTCATAAAAATTTAGTAATATATTACAATTCTTTCCACACACAATAATCTCCAAGACCTAGGCATTTTCACTGAAAATGTGTTTGGCAAAGATATTTTTCTTTTCTTTTATGAAGTGGATATCCACATTTAGGATAAATCTTTTCTCAAATTCAGGCACCTGGTTTATATACTCTTAACCTGCTGCACCCTAGAGCTATGCTCACACTGCCTTGGCACTGCAGCTGTGTCACCCTGCAGCACCAGCTTAACACATACTTCCCCACAGCTGTCAGTGGGGGAAAAAAGGCATTAACAAGTACACTTTCCTTGGTGAAATTTCAGAATTTCCTTCCCTTTCCTTCCATGCAAGTGCTAGATGTAGGATCATTTTTAATTTGCATGGGATGAAGAGTTCACGATTCCCTCACTTCTCCTGTCCTTTGCCTGCCATCTCTTCTGAGGCTGAAACTACCAAAGCTGCTTCATCTTCCAAACTTAAAATCCAAAGCACAGATTGTCCAGAAAAGTCACGTCATTCAGTGCTTCCCACCACCCAGCACACACATGCACACAAAAAAACTCAACACACTGTTCTCCAAACAGAAGGTTTGCTCTGCTCCATGACTTGGACAAACCATTTTTGCAATATCCTATTCAGGGCTGAAGGCTCCTATTTATTCTTGAATTCTCATGTAAGTGGTTTGCAGTAGCCATCTGCTGAAAACACACACCTTCATCTCTGTGGAAGAGCAGCAGGGGTTTCTGACATTCAGAGAACAACCTGTTGCCATGTTTGATAAATGCTGGTAAGTTTCTCAATCTCTAGTCAAAGACTTCTGGGATTTATACTTCTGCTAGTGATCTCATGCTGGGGCAATTTCCTATGCTCAAGCTATGGGTAGGTACCATGGTGGTAAGAACATCAGTGTGGAGTCTCTCACTTGCATTTCTGGCACACATGAACCTAAAAGGACAACTCAACACAGCACTGGCTTCGAGGCTTACATCCCAATGATCCCTCCCCCCATCGCCCAAAAATAAGATAAAAATCAATAAATCATCTAATAATCCCTTCTTAAAAGTATTCCTTACATAAGGATAATTACAGATTGCAAAATATGGATTGCAAGAAAGACATCTTTCAGCAGACATGGTTTCTTTGCATGAGATTCCGAATTACAAATTGTAATTTGCTACTCGAAGATGAGAGATTTATGCTCAGGGATGCCGTAATTGCTTTTGTGTTCTTCAAATAATTTCTTTAGTTTCTGTAGATACAATGCATGTAGCTGATCAATCTCTTCAGTGGTGGGGTTCAAGTTCTGTTTTACAGGGATGGGGCTTCCCACTGTAAATCAAACACAATAGCATTAGCTTCTCTTTTTAAGCAGAATTGCTATCCCTTCTGTAAGAGCTCCACCACAGCTCCCAGCCAGATGGCAGAATCACAGAACAATTTTCTTACCCTGGGGCCTGATCCTGCCTTTCACAAACCTGAACCCTGGATCTGGTTTTCCACTTCCTTTTGCTCAAGTTCAAGTAACACGAATTAAACACCCCCCCAACATTTCAGCTTGGCAGCAAAAGAGCAAATGAGAAGAGTGATAAGCTCTAACTTGAAGGAACAGTTTACACTTCCAGATACAATCCTATGGGTTATGTGCTGTCTACAAGTTCAACACAGTATTTAAAAAAATGTACTTTCTCACTGTCTTCTGTTCTGATCTGAGTAGTAAAACTACTCAGTGTGAGGGACATGCTTAAGAGGACAGTGGTGCCCTCAACCACACAGTCACATGAACAGGACTCAAGGAAATATTTATCTTCCAACTTACTCACAATGGATATCACTGCACCAGAAATGTTGGTGGTGGTCCCAGCCTAGGGAGGGTAGCATGTAAATCCCCTAAACCCTGTGAGGTGTCTCTGAACCATCCATTGCCCACAAATGTCACTGGAACCAAAATATTCTCCAGGCACTGTGCAAAGCCTGCTACCTGCTCCATGGGAGGTGACTCCATGGAAATTCAGAGGGCAGCCTTTTCTTCCACAAAAAGCTATGGCTAAAAGTGGATTGCTAAGAGAAGCTTCCCATGATCTCAGTCTTTCCTGTGTTGTTCAATCACCAGATTTTGACAGCTGCTCTTGCATTGGAAGCACCAAGACCTCAACAGACCCGACTGGGATTACAGTGGAAGTCTAGAAAAACAGAGAGCTAAAAGCACCCTCAGGAGCTTTTCCAAAGGCACCTGAAAATCCCTTTCAAGAGATGTTGCCACTTCAGATTGGATGGTGATGACTAAAGGGAAGCCTAGCCAGAACCACAAAGAGCTGAGCCTGCATTTTCCTGCTGCAGGTCCAGCTGACAACAGCTCTCAGGCCCTGTGTGGTGCTGAAACTCAGACTTTACATGACTGGGGTGGGAACCCAGCCCTGGACTGAGCAATACCTCAGAGGGGTGTGAAATCAATATACATACAATACAGGATTTCCAGAGGCAGGACTGGAAACAGCAAGCAGCCCCCAAGCCCTTCTGCAACAGTCTCTTCTCCCAAGAGTGAAGATTTCTTGTGGAATTGAAAACTACACTCATCTCTCTAATATTATGTGCAGCTTTAAGGAACCTGCTTAATTTGATATTTTAGAGTTGTTTCTATTTCTGAAAAGCAGTAATAAAAAAAAGTAAAGGAAAACCAAAAATGCTTTGTTTGTCAAGCCAAAACCACTCGAACTTCACGGATCTTGGCTTAGCTGAATGGCTCTTGGATCCATGGCTTCTGAACCAGGAGTGAAATCACCCATACTTGGCCATGTTGTCAGCACAATTCATCACCTCAGATGAGCTCACTGTGCCTCTGCAGCTCTCAGGAGCTGAGCCAATGCTTTCAAGCCATGTTGAGCCATACCAAGAACACCCCACACACTTCCAAGGATGCAGGAACATTGTGGTAGTTCGCAAACATGGGGAAAGAGACACAAAAGGCAAAGGATTTCATGAGATCTTACAAGTTCTGCTGCAAGAACTGGTCTTGCTGATTTGTAGCACTCCTGAGCTCTTGTCATGATGAAGAAATGCCTCAAAGAATAAAACATTTTAAGCTTCAGAACAGTCCTGGTGTCATCAGCCCAAAGAAAAATTGTAGCATATACATCTCATCCAATACACCTCATTCCAAGGCTTTGATAACTTTTTGGCTTTAAAATTAAGTGACATTTTTAGCCTGTCTGTATATGACATGGGCTTTAAAAATTAAATATTTTCAAAATATTTAACTGCATGAACTGATAAAACACAGGTTTGCATAAAATTTAACATAAAAAGAGCTACATTTTTGTCTTAAACATTTTTATTTGTTTCATACTATAATCAAATCTCCCCCCAACTAAAGGGAGGACCACCTTCAATGTCCCTTGTGGAACATCAGAACAGCTCAATTTTCTTTAGTTCACTCAGGTCAGAATCTGGCTAAAACTGATTTATCAAAAAATATACAGACAGACAGCTATTGCCTTTGCATGACGCCCAGCATCACCTATTTTGTAAAGGTGTGGTTGTCAATAGCACTAGTAAAACCATTAAAAATATATTCAGTCCCACACTCCAGTGAGAGTAGATGAGCAGTAATGAAAGCTTTTGGGGAAAAACACTCTCCCAAACTGCCTGTCAACATGGCATGCAGGCTTACAATTAAACATGACTGGATCTTTCCAAGGGAAAAAACCAAGAGGGAAGGAAACACCCTAAAGACCTGCAAAGCCATCTAAGTGGCAGCCTGCCCAAGGGCTGTGGCAGAGGTACCACAGCGTGTCCTCTCCCTTTCCTCCTGCATCTCTCCCTCTGTCCTGATGAGCACCAGGTCAGGAGCACACAAGCTCCTTCCAGTAGCCCTGCTCCAGAGCTCTGCTGGGGTGGCTGTGCACCAGCTGGAACATCCAACTGCTACTTCTCTGCAGAGCTAAGAAATTACAGCTCTGGGCTTCTCACAAAACAGCTGCAGCATCCAGAGCCCACAGCAGCAGCTGCAGAGCTGTGGCAGCCCTCTCGTAAAAACTGGACAACTCTTGGATTTCTTTATGGCTTGCCTAGGATAGAAGCCTATGGATAACTGAGAATAAAGAGTAAGATTTGGCCTGGTTCAGAAAGGGGAAAGAGAGAAAAGAACTGCCCCTTTAAACAGGGAAGGACAGCAGCTAAAAAAAAAAGAGTTTAAACCTCACATACTTGTTTTAGATGCACAGCAATCAATTCTTTCTGTTAGAACAGAATTATAAATTTACAGATATTAGCAGCACACTGATGAATTTCTAAACATTTGCAAACACACTGGAAAAGGTGCAGGAAACTTACCGACAGTATGAATAGGTTGCCTGTAAGGTATTAAGCCAAAACTGTACTGGAATATTCCTCTAGCATGAAATAGCGGTAAAGCAAAGCCCATTATCTTTTGCAGCTTCTCCTGTACATTTCTGAGCCATGAACCTTTGGGGTTTGCAACTTGCTTGAATAGTTCATTTTCACCAAAGGAAAACACCGGGACCAGATGAGCCCTGTAAAACAAAGGGGACACTGAGCATTCTACGTCAGCCTGCACTTGCACTGCAGTTCACATCAGCAGCATGGAAACAGTTTCACAATAACCAGCACAGAAAGTTTCAGCAGCTTTAGATTTCACCAGCAACAGGCATTCAATTCTTCTCATGTGCAGCTCCTTTTTGGATGCCTTGGCTGGTTTGTGTTTTAAAAAAAAAAGTGATTGGCACACAACTAGCAACTTGCTTTTGGCAGTATTTAGTTGGTTGGCTGTTTGGTAACCTATTTGGTTAGTTGGTAACCTATTGCAGTTTGTGACTGTTCAGAATTACGAAAACAAGTAATCGCATATATCATAAGCATGACTTTATCCACCATTATTTCAGCAAGTCCACCCTTGTTCCACTCCATTTTTTCCCTTGGCAAGCAAAGAAGCCGCGTTGCTAACCTTACAGTGCTCCCATCTGGGTGGCATCAAAACCAGATCTTGGCTTTGCCTTGTCTTTTGACAGGAGTAATGCATGCCCTTGATTTCAGCACAAAAACCATGATAAAAACCAGACACCCTCACAGACACGAGTGCGGTGCCAAATTCCTCCTCTGCTGTCCAGTTCCCAGTGAAACCCTGCTTCCTCTGGACTTCTTCGAAAACAGGAGCCTTAATCCATTATTACCAGAGGTCAAATCCTACCCACAGAAATTACAAGAACTCACTTTGGCTCTTGCACAGCCTAATGAATTCTCATTCAGTTCTCGTTCAGTTCATGAATTGTCTTGGGAGGAAAGGCACTGACTAGCTCCTGGACAAACTACTTGAGTGCATGGAATTGGTGCAGTTGTCTCCAGCAGGTAAACCCACCATTGTATTTAAAACCTTGACTGCAGTATGGTTTTTGATTAATGCTTAGTTTCATTAAATATTCTACAGAATTTAGAGAAAAAAAAAGCAGGGTAATCCTAAGCAGTCTCTGAAGAATTCAGGGATGTTTTATTTGATTTACTTAAATCTTAGTTTCTGTATCTTAGCTCTATTCATCCCCCACTGTCTTTGATAAAAACCTTACTGTAAAATAGCAGTATTGCTAGACCATTGTCAGAATGAATTTCTGCAGAGCTGCGAATGCCTGAGCAGGATGCACTGAGGACAGAGCTGGCTGGAAAGCACTGTGGACAGTCAAAATCCACCTGTACAGAAAAAACCAACTGCTTCAACAGCTTCTTTAGCCTGAGGACTCACACAGACTATCATTCCCACATACTATTCTGACTAGTGTCTGCTCAAAGTTTCTTTCTCCAGTGGATTTATCACCTAGCCACCTGTAAAGGAAATATCATAAAGCACTTACTGTGGCTGTGTAAACACTCCACTTTTTATTACAATACTAAGACAAACAGGAACATCTTGTGGTGCAATAGCATCCCGACAGTGTGGGATTTGTTTTAATCTGGTGAAGGCTTTTGCAAGATGCTATGTAGGAGGCTGAGACAGAGAAATAAGTAACTTATGATTGTGAAATTAAAGATAAGTTAACTGATTCATCATTTGTTTTGTGTCTTTAGGATTTCTTCACTTCATATCAGATATTTGTACTACCTTGGACCAAAATGTCTTTTGCAGAAGTGCCGAGGACTTTTGCTGACATATTCAGGCCACATTTGACAAGCTCCTAGCTGAGGAACACAGCTTCTCTGTGCTGACAGCGCAAGAGCCAGGGCCAGAGCACAACTCTCTGCATTGCCCCTTCCTTCCTGTGTTGGTATTTGCTGCTGCAGATCACGTGCACCAGGAATGTGCGCAGGCACTGATGCAGGTGGGTCTTTTCATCTGCGTCCCACAAGCCTTCCTTGCCCTTTCATTTACACTGAAGTTGGAAATTTTCTTCCCATTTTGTTAATTGTTAAAAAGAAAACATTAAAACCAGAAGCAATTACTGGATGGCGAGTCTTTGGGCAAGAGCTGTGTCAGACTTGCCCTGTGCCACAGCCCTGCTGGAGAGATGTGAAGTCAGAACTCCTATACTTCGTGCAGAAGCAGGTTTTTGTGCTGGTGGTTGTACGAATGACTTGTAGCCTGCTGGTTACAGTGACCATGTGAGCTGTAGCCCTCAGCCAAGGCACTGTCACCCAGAGGAGGGCTCTAGACAGCCACGACCCTTTTAGAGGAGAATCATCACTGGAATCAAAGTAAGCGAGTAAGTAAAGCGGCCATTCCTATGTTTTGTAAGTGTTCCCCTCTTGTTGTTATGTGTTGGAGATACTTTTGAAATCAAGGTCACGAGAAGCACAGGTGTATCTAATTTCTCAATCCAAATCAATTTGATGAGAGATAACCACCACTAAACTTTGTGATATGACAGACCAGACATCTATCAACATGCTCAGAAAAAAAAAATACCTAAATATTCTAAATTTTATGGTTAAAACAAACAAAAGCTAGTGAGAGTGTTGAGGATCCCACTGAATTAATCAATAGTGGAGCAAAAATTGAGTAAAGACTCATTTAGACACTATAGTCCTAACTCAAATACACAAGAGTTGTTTCTTAGACTAAAATGGTACATTCTATTAGCAAACAAATTCTTTATGAGAATCCTAGTGATATGTATAAGTGATATATATATATAAAGTATATAGTGATATGTATATGTTGGAATTTTAGCACAGAACAGTTTCTAGGTTTTGGCACACTGTGAAAAAGCAGAGAGCTCCTCTTCTCAGAGACCACCTTTTCTCCAGTTAATAGCTTAAAAAGCTGTTACAGATTTCTCAAGACTAGTATTTTTTTCTCATTCTTCACATGTAAATGCATAATCCTGGGAGCTGTTCAGAAAGTGTAGCATTGGTTCCAATATTTCTAATATACAAACCATCTAGACCAGTCCAGAACAAGCACAATAGCTTGTACTATGTAAACCACTCAAAAGATGCTGATACCATCTCTGTTTAATTACACACCGATGGCTGCTTGATAGCAAAAAGTTATCTAGTTTTTCTTGAGATTTTCACCAAAAATTCCCAGGAATTTACTTTTGCAAATGGCAATCTTCAAAAGAAAGTCTTTAGAATAATAGTGAAAACAAATCTTCCTAGACCATAATTTTCAGTGATTTAATAAAACAGGGCCTCGCTTTCCAATTTGTTTGTTTGTTTGCTTAAAATGATAAGAAAATTCTACCTTAATGTATCTTCAATTTACAGAGCAGAAAGCAGAATGTTTGCTCTACTCAGCAAAACCAGCCAAGGTTTACTAATATCGTTTCATAATTCTTACTCTTTGCTAGTGCAAGAAACAACAGAAATTAAACAAGATATGTTAATAACACCTACTGCTTACAAATTATGAAAGTCATAGGAGTTTTCAACATTCCCAGACTGGATCTAGGTGGACAAACTGGCTCCTGTGCCAGATATCTGCATGTTCTTAGACAAGTAACTCTTTCAAATTCTCTAATTTAATATAATATGAACTATATTTAAGAATCAATCTGCGTTCAAAGCATGCTTCATGGAAGACCTACCCATGTTTCAGGGCCATTTTAATAAAGCCCTTCCTCTTGAGGATGTTCAAGGTTAGACTTCCAGGATGTGCATTCAGAGCTTCCTCTGCTCCTCCAATCACAATGACGGATGCATGGCCACCTCCTTCATTGTTCAGCACATATGAGACACTTTCCTTGGATGCAGAAACCATTCCTTCAGGAAGAAACATTTTAGAGTGACCACTGGATCTTCACGTACAAGTACAGTGGAATTTAAGAATATTTTTAGATATATAAACGAAGTTTCAAAATTATGACACAGAACAGACTTCAAAGATTTGGGTACAGCCTCTTCAATCTGCAACAGATTTGGTTTTGGACACGTGCTTTGGTTTCACACTGATGAGTTAAATGCTGTTGCCTATTGCAAGAGTTTTGAGTTCTTCAGGGTGTGCTCTTCTGCCAGCTTAGCTCCTCCTCAGAGAGACTCTGTGCCCAAGAACAGGGGAGGTGAATGGCAGCAGGTACTGCTGAGAGGCAGCAGCTAAAGCCATGCAGCAGGTGCATATAGACACAGGCACAGAGGGGTTAACAGAATGAACAGAGGACTTGGTAACTCAAACATGGAGCTACAGTGCCAAGCAGAGCCCTCCATTCTTTTCAAAGCTTTAAAGCAGCAGCTCCATCTAAGGCAATGGCATGACAGCATTAGAAGAAGCAGAAAAGACTTGTTTGTACCATTCCCAATGATTGCATCAGCTCATTCTCTAGCAACCAGGCCCCAGCACTCATCAATATTTAGGCTAAAAGAGCAGATTATATGAAGCTTTTCTGGTACTCCTGCCTATCCAGATACTTCATCAGAGGCACACTGCTGTATAAGACTTTACCATTTCCTTAGATCTTGCTCTGGACTTGGTGCTTTGAAAAATCTCTTTTCTAACAGATATGCACATAATCCTTCAAAGGTTCCTTCTTGCCCTAAGTTGTATTTCAAAGGCTTATAGTGCTCCCATTTACCAGAAACCATGTTTAATTACATTGTGTTGAATTTGTATAATCTAAGTGACAATTTAGAGATCAAGTCTAGTTTACATTGTTGTTGGTTTCACAGAGGTATCAAAACACTCTTTTGGGTATCCTGTTACCCGCTTGGTCTTTTTTCTAATAGGGACATTACAATGTGGATTATAAAAATTTCATATGAGAGGGAAGATGACTGTGATCTACTTTTGAGAGCTGGCCACCAAGAGGAGTAGCTTGCTACTGGGGCAATTTCAGACCTCAGTAAAAAGCTACATCCATTTGCCACATGTGCCTTCAGTCACTGTTACTCTGAAAATGCGGCCGACCTGAGACTCACAAATAATTCAAGTGATGCTCGTTCATGTCAGCCTTTATTTTTCATGGAAAGGAAAGCAGGAGCCACTGCCTTTCCCCAGGACAAATCTGTCTCCTGGTGAAGCTGAGCTGTCAGCCTGCATGCAGGGCACTGCTCCATGCTCACACCACAGCCCAGGAGTGCCACAACTGCACTTCCCGAGGCAGTAACTGCAGGTTTTGGAGACAGGGAGAAAACGACTGGGAAATGAAACACTGTGCCAGGAGCGTGGCTTTCAGGACGTGGAAGATTTTGCAAGTGTTTTATGATTTGACTGATGACCTGTATTAGACCAAAGGTCCCCTCTCATTTATCAGCTGCATACCTGTGAAAACTGAGCTCCAGTGCTGGCTGTCCTTTAGTGTGTTTTTTACTCAGTTGTTTCTCATCCTGCTGGTAAATATTTGTTCCCATGGGTCAAGATGCCAAAAACATGTAAATCTGACTTCCAGACAATGATTAAAAGACAGTGTTTAAAGTTGCAATGTTCTACCACTGCCAACCCCTCACCTAGGAAGTCTCAAAGAACGCCCTCAGAAATTACATGTGCATGGAAAGGCATTCTCTGATATGTTGAAGTATATGTAGATAAGTAATTCTGATATTAGTCTGGGCAACATCCTAGGCATGGTTCTGTGAATGGAGCAGTGGAACAGCTTCTCTGAGATCGCAGTGTCTGTGTTGCAGTCAGGAATAAAGTTAGATCTCTGTCTCCCAAAGTTAGTCTTGTGCATGAGAACATACTTAAATGCTGTAGTTGAGTGAATTTAAGTAAAATAACTCCCGGATTTAACCACTGGGGGGGAACACTAGTCCTTATTTCATTCTTCTCATCCTTCTGTTCCCCCAACTTGATTGCGTGTTATTTTTATCTTTTATTACTGCAGCACCAGTCATGAATATCACCCCTTTATGACAAATGCTTCTCAGAACAGAGAAAAAAGGTCCTTCTCTTTAGAGTTTACATCTCAATTAAAATTACACAAATTTGCAACATGGGACTTCAATCAGAAGCAAGTAATTAAGTTCTGAGTAGAAAGATATTTGTAATGTGTAAGACTAAGCCTTTCAGGTAAGAGATTAGCCTGAATTTGTTTTACAAGTGCCTGCCCAATGACTAAATAACATTACAAATTATTATGCCCTTCTCTTCTTGTATATAACAGGTACTCTGGACTGCTGTCTTATAGTTCAAAGGAAAACCAGAATTTTTTTTTTCAGAAAGAAAAAACAACTCAGTGATATAGTTTACAAAACTATTAATAAAACCTTCCAAATTGTTTTGCCACAACAGTTCATTGTAAAATAGAGGTTAAATTTAGCACCAACACTGATCCTTCTGAAATTACTTACCATATATAAGTAGAGGAGTAGACTCTACGTTTGTAACAGAAGCTAAAATATGGAGCAGCAGCTGAGACATTCTTTTTTTACCTACCAGCACTCATTACATATTCTCTGAAGAAGGGACAGCCAAACCAGATGGGCATGATATGAAGATATGGAGTAAGCCCAGGAAATAAATTTTTGAAAGGAGGATCGGTGCAAAAGTTTCCGAAGGCTCCAGCTACCAGGACCCCATGAGGGTGAAAGCCAAGTAAGTAGTTGTGATTTGGGTTCAGTTCTGAAGTTTTTATAAGCTGAAAAATAGAGTCAGTGGTGGGCATTATAATATTTACCTCAAAAATAACAGCGATGGCAATTGCACATTGACAGGACATAAAAGCAATGACAATGCATTTCCTTCTGAGCACTTAAAACTACTGTCCTGCTTTACAGATAAACAAAATTTAAATAGATGTGTCAGGATACCACGTCTAGCATTTACTGTGCTGAAGCACTATCTTGTGACCCAACAGTCCAAGTAGAAAACCAGGCCCTGTCCCCGTTTGTCACTAAACCTTAGATTTCCCACGTTTTAAAAAGAAGTAAAGTTCACCCTGGAGTAAGTATTAGAATTTTACCAAAGATGAGTCTTAGATGTTTGCCCATACTTATGGCTATTCAAGCTGTTTGTGAGAAACCTTTTACTCACATGAATGGGAAAGTATTCCCTGAAGTACTTCCAGACAGTCCAGCTTCTGACCCACTGGGACCGTCTGCCCCCAGCACATGGTGTTTCCCAGTCATGGTAGAGCCACAGCAGGTACAGAACAGCAAGAAACCAGAAGTTGCCCAGCATCAGGATCACGAAGAATCCACAGCAAAACTCTGCTACAAGAGACAAAAAGGGAAAGCATAGCAAGCATTAATCATATCTGTGTCCTTTTAAGACCCCGAATGCCCAGCTCTGATATGTTTTTACAGATTTACTCAAAATGCATACAAATTGAACTCAGCCTATTCCACATGATGTTGTCACACCGAGGGTGAAACAATACAAGAATGTATCACCTCAGTCTATTATTTCTCCCTCTACAGCACAACTGGACATTTGGTAGAGAGCATCTGGTTTACCTAAGGCAAAATAAAAGGAGACAGCAAGAGCTAACAAGGATATAATGCTTCAGGGAGTGAGAAGAAAGGAAAGCTGTGGAAGGAAAGAAGGGAAAGGGAGCCATAGCAACATCTCTATTCTAATTACAGGGGTGTTGGGCAATAATTTTCTATTCTGTTTCTCAGCTTCTCTACCTAGAATATGGGGGTGGTAGTTCAACTCCCAGCCAAAAGTGCTATCACTGGCCAAGGAGATGCACTAGGCAAGACCAAAACATGAAGGGGTTCCACTTTAGCCACTAAACAGTCAAAGGGGAAGTTCAGTGCTGCTGTGGGAACACAACAGCAGGTAAGTCCTGATACTTTCAAACCCAATTTAGTAAGTGTAACATCCTGCTACAATAGTGATACATAAGAATTGTATTATACACAATTCAAAGAGCAAAAAAAAGTTGTTTGGTTAAATACAATGTGTTACTTCGGGCTCAACCTTGAAATAATTACTCAAGGAGATCCTATGGAAACGTTATCTTTGTAGAACTCACAGAATTTTACAGTCTTGCAGCACATTGAGCAGCCCTGGTCAGAGATGTCTGAGAAGTAGGACCTGCTGCTCTCTGCCCTGTGGTACCCCTGCAGCAGCCTGCTTGCTCTGCCACCTCCTGAACAAACCCCAGCAGGCTTATGGATCAGATGCTGAAGTCCAGTTTGCAAGGGAGCTTTAGCATCATAAATTTACACAATGGCAAGCAAAACAGGATCTAGTTCTCACTGGACAACTCAATGGGCAGAGTTGCAGGAACCCAGCATTTTTCAGAGAGATTTTACAATGCAGAAGCAGTACTTTATGTCTCACAATTGACTGGCTTTCGTGAGGGCAATATCCCGTGGAGTCCTAGAAGAAGTTACAGCAGTGAAACATACTGAGCTAAATACACCACTAAACAGCAGGCTTTGAGCTGCTGAAACTGAGATCTTAACTTGGTCTATAGGCAGACTTGCATTTCCTCCAACCTGAATATTTACTTTTTCTGAATTTCAACCAATTTCTGTGCCTAGTTTGACTGTGCCTTCAGAATAGAATTGGATATCTTGTCATGGGGCAACTGAGAACTACCACAGAACCCAGAAGCAGACAGAGCAAGAAAAGTTGCTGGTTAGATTGAGTAGGAAAGAAGGGGATGAACATCCACATTTCCAGCAGGAATATGAGCAGAAAAATAAAGAATCGCATTTGCTCTGAGGAAGGGAGAAGGAAATGACCATAAACAAAAGCAGGAGCAGGATCAAATCTACCATTTTCAAGGATACTCCACACCTCAGTACAGGGATACTCCCTCACTGCTTCCTCCTCATACAAGCAACCCCAGTCTTGTACAGAAAAGCACTTGAGTAAGAGGTCTTGAAAAACACCACAGCTAACTGAGGCCCACAGACCCCCAAAGTCAATGTGGAAAAACTTGCAAGAACTGAAACAAGTTCTAAGGAACATCATTAATGCAGGACAAGTAACACAGGTGAAATATGACACTCGGTTTCACAGGGAATCCCACACTACCATCACTCCAAAATAGGGCACAGAAATCTATTGAGGAAAAGTCATTACCTGTTCCTTGAAGAAGAGATCCTGAAACCATAGAAATTTCTGGGAATGCTAATCTGGACAGGATGACAAGGTTCTTGGTTTAAGTTTGAACAAGTATGAGAAGATTTTTTTTAGCTGCTATAAATCAATTAATTTCAGGTTGCTATGCAAAAATTGGTAAGTAGTTTTATTTCCTACCCTTCCTTCCAGAAGCACTTTTGGCTTAACACAGAATCACGTGGCTTTTTAAACACAGACTCACCCGGCTTTTTACTATCAGTTTCCGAGCAAACAGCTGAAAAGTGCTTTGTAGCAAAGCATCCTTGCTGTGAGAGCTAACTACATCAGCAGTGAGAAGGCCCAGATAGCAATACTTAATCCTATGCAGACAAACATACTCAAGATCAACAAGCTCGATGCTTTGCTTTAGCTAGGACACATTCCTGAGTGCATGCAAGGTATGGGGAGATAAGTATGCTGTTAACACTTCCTAAGGACAGCTCAGCATCTTGTAGGACAAAGTTGATTACTGCATTCCCAATGAGACGTGAGAGGCAAATTCCTTTTACCATACCTCCTCATTATTTCAATGAATTAGCAGCCTGCAAGGTGAGCTAAACACTGATGACTCAAACCAATGAGCCTTTAAACACAAACCTGATGTTTTCTCCTTCAGACAAGACAGTGAGTAAATAAATAGCAACCATTTTAACTAAATTCATAAACAAATTCCAGGCAAAATTTGAATTAACTTGGGATTTGTCACTCTACTGCATCATTGTGTCCTTGGGTGTAGTTCCAGTGCACACTCTAAGCCTAATTTTTTGGTTGAACTTGAATTAGAGCTCTGAAAAATATCTCTGTGATATACTGGATTGGGGGGGTGGAGGGGAAGAAAATGTAGATTAAAAGACGAATCATTGCCATGGAACTCTGAACACTGGGTTTGTGAGCCAATGTTGGGGTGTCACTTCTCCATTTCCCATTTACAACACATGGATACTCGTATTTTGCAACAAATGGATGAAAACCACTCTATGTAGTGTTAGCTACCAGCACTGGCAGCCATCCTGCCTGATGATGTTTGTACACCTGATGCTTCGATCATTAAACAGGCTCTGAGTTTGCAGCTGGGGGCACCAAATTCATAAAATAGTTAAATATCAGACATAGGAAGCAGGAAAACAGCACAGGTTAAACAGCACAGCAAAGAAAAAGCTGGGAGTTTATTTAAACTAACTGCACTGGAAAACTGTTGGCATCCCCAGGAATTTGGCAGCCATGTCCAGAACTGAGGTGGTTGGGCAGCCAGCATTTGCTGAACAGGTATCAGTCTCCTGTGAGAGCATTTGTCAGGTTATTGGTTACAACTGGGAGCCACAAGGATATCTGAGCATTCCTACCAAGGACGCTGTATCTCAGCAGTGCTAGGATAACAAACATAAACCCTCACACGCCAAGCTTTGGAGGCCTGCTTATGCTGAAATTTGGTTCCAGTTCCCAAGACCTTCCACTGGCAAATACTGATAAACTAGAGATAGAGAGCATTACACACAACTGACTTGGAGGTAGAGTGGTCTGGATACCATAAATCCCCAAGTTACTAATTGCCAAATCCTGAGACAGAATGCCAAATTTAGTCTACATACTTCCCACTTCTTTTCTTTCTCCTTAGGCATTCACTGTCACTTATGTTCACATACAGGGTCTCTGGCCTGACACAGCAGAACCATTTTTTATTCTTATTTTTGAGATACAAACAAATATACACAGACACATAGTTAAATTCCCTCCCTAAGATGTAGGTAACAGAGGCAGCATTCCTAGAAGTACTAGTCAGCAAGTACCCTGTTATTCTCTGTGATCACACTTCAGTCCCTACCCATAGGCCACCAATAAACTTCACGGATAAATGAGTACAGAGTGACAAAAACAAGCAGCAATACCAGCCAGCTTGCTAGGAAAGGCTCATGGATCTTAGCTGAGTTTTCTTAAGTATCAAAAGAATTTTTTTTAAAAAGGCTTTGAGGAAGAACAAAACCATATTAGTTATCCAGCTGCAGCTGATTAATTAAATCAGCACCAGATAACAAACCTTCATGGCATGTTTGCAGGAAAGGTTGATATTTGCTTTAGCACATTACACTGACACCTGCTTTCTCAACACAGAAATCACTTATTGTTCCAGCAGCCATCTCACACTCTGTGGCAAATGTTTCATCATTTCTATTCTTTTGGGGAAGCCAGATCCACAACTCAAAACTGTCTCCAGCAAGTTCAGTTAACAGACTGCTTCATCCTACATGCACAGAAGTTTAATCACTAGAGAACAGGATGTAGTTCAATATATACCAATGTCTTCAGCATATTATTTTGTGGCTTCATGCATATTAAAGCACACCTTATATTATATACTGATTTTCTATTATTAAGGGTTTTGCAAATAAACACAGGAGTGCCTGCAAAACAGCCACTTCCTAAACCCCCAGTGAGGAGACCTGGGACACTGCTGGGCCCCAAAAGTGAGCCTTAGAAGATGCACCATTCTCCCCTACCATCACCTTTTCTCAGAGAAAAACCCTGGTATCCCTGCTGTAGGGTTAAACTCTCATTTCCCTCTCTCATTGTCTGGCCCAAGATACCACCACTCCACCCAAGTTACCTACCCAGTTTTGCATTTGATTTTGTACATGCTCAAACTCCACTGTCCCTTTTCACATAAGGGGCACAGAAGTTAGCAGGAGCATAGCTCACCAACTCACCTTCTAGCTTTATTTTCTTCAAAAATACTGTCATTTGATTTGTGTACATTAGAGAGAAAGGAAAACAAAAGGCTGAAGCACTGGGAAAGCAGCACTTCAACCAAATCTCACTGATTTTTTCTTTGTTTTAACGGTTTTGCCTTTAAAAGAACCTTTTGATCTACCTCCTGCCTGGGTACTACTCACCTCCTGATACAAACTGAACCTCACTGACAGATGTGCAGTACTGAGGCACACAGCTCACACACCGAGGACAAATGCTCAACTGCTGTGTGAGAAACAGAAAACCTACCCCTCTTCCCAATAGAAGGATATCAGACATACTGGTAAATGCAGCAAAATTCATTCAAAGTTCTTAAGAAAAATATTTCCAAGCTTAAAAACAAAGATTTCCTGCAAACACCAAGCACATCCGTTGCACTCATTGATAGTGACAATTTCTTTAGTGCACATGCACCATGAAACCTATGATACAAAAATGAGGGTTATGTAACCTCTTTGCTTTGTCAGTCCAGCAGCTCTTACAAGCTTGGAGATTTCATTTCTCCAGGTGACTTTCTGCCTGCAGTTGGGTTGGATAATGGCACAGAGTGATCAAGAGTAGACAGCACAGAGCCTCACATGAGCTCTGAACAGGGTGTTGTGCGAGCTCGGAACAGGGCCAGACTTGCTCCAGGACTGTCAGCCCCTGGCCAAGCCAGTAAATCTCTAATAGCAGTAATTACAGGCATAAAACTACCACCTATAAAAAATTGTCTGGTTTGGCTTTTTATCCAAAGTAGGTACTATGAAACTGCAAAACTTCATGTATGTGCTGTTTCAGCAGTATAACACCAATGGCTTGACGTTATGCTTCAGCCTGAAGCTGTTTTGGATTTGTGCTTAATATGGTGAGAAACAGCATGATTTTAGCATTTGCCAGTTTTCAGTTTTAACAGCTTTAGTTTTCCGGACTCAAGACTGGTACATTTGTCTTTCAAAAAACAGAAGCCCAATTAAAACACTTTCCTCTCTCATGGAACTTATACCCAAACTTTTCTGGTCTACTGCACTTGAAGAACATAAGATATAAAGCCAAATGGCATTTTCAGCCAACACACGGTGGGAATCTGTTAATGGGCATTTCTCTCATCCAGAAACTCCAGAAATATACACATCCCAGTATTTCAGAACTTATTTTTGCTTCTGGTGTCATGCCCCTGGATAATGAATAGGCAAATCACTGTTACAATGAAAACTTGTCTTTTCCCTTTGAGGGTGAACTTTGGCAGCTTGCAGCACAGAACAAGGAAGCACAGGAACTTACAGCCAGAATTTTAAAGAGGTTCCTTTTGTATATAATGAAATTCTGTGCACATCTGTACAGCTTTTTTGAGACAGAAGCATGTTTACTCTGCCTACGCTGCACAGCAGAAGCAATGGATCTGAAGTGCAGATGCAGCCCAAGCTGGTACACTGCATGAAGAAGCAGAACTTTTTTGTACCAGGTTGCTGCTGATTTTTTTTCAGTATTTGTTGAGTGATTTACTCTTTCTACAGTGGGAATGAGATTTAGGCTTCAACAACTATTGCATGTCTGTATTTCAGGCCAGATTGTGAGTTGCACAAGCAAGAGGGCATTTTCAGTCATCAATTCCACAGTCTCAGAAAACCATGCAGCATTACAACAAAGCAAGCCTGGAGAGCAAGGGCTTGTTACATTTCTCAGCCAGGAAGATAAAACCAAGAGTCTTCCATCCAAGTCACATCGCGAATTCTAAATTGCAATAGGTTCACATTCCCCTTACAGCTTACTCAGTGTGCCAAATCACTTTTTCAGATGTCACTCCCCAGATTTGAAGCATATCATTAACCGATTCAGCTTTTGTCATTCGGGGCACTAATTTTTAGAGTTATCTTACTTCATCTGTTAGTCCTATAGTTCATTTTACTGAGCTATGGCACCTTACAACATACCTAGATGGACAGCTTTAGCAGCTTAAGCCAGTACCCCATTTATTCACTGCTCTAAACAGAATCTCTCTATCTATATCATGAATCATTAGTTGTCACAGGGTATTATCTGTTCAAGTTTTCACATGCAGATATGAAACATAAGACAGACAATCAACGTAAGATCATGCTTGGCATAAACAAGTTCCAGCCACACACAAACCCCCAAAAAACACCTAAACCTTTAACCTATTGTGTGATGAACTCACACAGTATTTCACTTGTACTGGGGCTTCCCCTCCCTGATTTGAAAGTGTCACTCTTGAATTTAAAAGCTTATAAATAAACACCTGTTCAGAAAAAAAAAAAAAAGCTGAAAAATCCAGACATAGGGACATTTCAGAACATCAGAAACCAGCCCGTTTCTCACTGCTTTAAGTCATTTAGGATTCATTCACCTGAATTTTCCTGCAGCTAAATGAAACTTTTTGGCCAGATCGCTGGCTGCCCTATGACTGAAAGCGTCCGCCTAGGAAATGACAAGGTCACCTCGGTCAGCTCTAAAGATAAACATCTCCATGAGCACAAGCAGATAATTATTATTAGAATCAAATTTTTAAACAAGCATTCTTGCAAACTGATTTTTTCATAATCACATGAACTCACTATACTCAACATAACCAGCCATAAGACCATTTCTTTGTTGATTTTTCTTGGTATTCCCAGGCAGTGCTAGCTGCAGAAGACAGCTGCCTACTTCTCCTGCTGAACTACAGCGAGAGGATTTTCTGCATCGCAGTCACTTCTAATAAGTACAGAAAGATGTGGTTTTCTGCAGCAGTATTGCTACATTAAAAAAAACAAATTGTTTTCTTCCACTGCCCCTGAACTTCCACTGCTTTATGAAAGGGCTCATGCCAAGACCTAATTCAATAACAGAAAATTAGAAGTACAGACTATTTACAATGTAGCCACAAACATAAACTATTTATCATTTAACTACATGTAATTTAGTGTTAGCAGAACATGTACTGATTAATCTGTGAAGATGCTTCATACCCTTCATATCTCCCCCAAATCTTTTATGTGTGGGCTAACAACCTAAAAAAAAAAAAATCTGAAAGACATCAGACCACCTGAAGGACAATATACTTGCAAGACATACAAGGAAGATATGTGCGCATTCCTTTTCTCCTTGTAAATCCTAGAGCATAGATGATCATGAAGTGTTCCAGCATTTCCAGTAATACACAGGTAAGCAGTGGCTCTGTACCTCAGAACAGACTATTCAATAACCACTTCCCAATTTATACAATCCATGGATTTAGTCTCATAGAGTTAAGGCTTATCTCACCTTATCAAGTGATTAATTTCATCAGGTTCAAGACACCTACCCATGTGAATAAGATTCGCTGCTGTGAAAAGGTGCTTAGTAATAGGTGTCTACTAAGATAATAGGAATATTAATTACAGAGGAACAATCAGTGGAAAAAGATTACCAAGTAGAACTAGCAACACTTTCTTAAAGTCAGTGAGGATATTTTTACAGACGTGTCTTCATTTGAGCCAATTCACTGACAACGCCCATTAATTTTTATCACCTTGTTAAATGAGAATTTTATTGAACTACAGCATATAAAGCTATTTTACGAAATTACGAGTGAAACAGCATTAGCCATGTACCAGACTTCATGCTCATGCTCAAAAAAGTTGCTGTCAGAAACCTACTGGGCGTCTCAATGAGGAACCACAGACACCATCCTTTTAGGATCGTATTTGAAGAAGAACCCATAGAAAGAAATAGACCCCCCCAAAAAGAGGAAAACCCATCCAAAGCTTTCAGGGAAGAAAGACGTGCGATGCTCTTGCCCGCCCGGGGATCGCCGGGGAGCTGCTCGCCCCCGGCCGCTTCGGCACCCACGTGGAGCCACGGGCTGGCACCAAGCGATGACCACGGGTAACGCTGGTCACGGAAAAAGCCGCTTCTTGCCCTTTTCTCTCTGGGGCAGGGGCAGGAAGGAGGAAGGCTGTTACCCAGCAGGAGGAAGGAGAAGATCCACTGCAGCACGGCGACTGTCTGGATCCTTCTCTTTAGGGGGATGTTGATGGGGGCAAACTCGACCTTCATGCTGACGGCGGGAGAGCAGCGCGGAGGGCACGGACCTGCCGGCTCCGGCTCCAGCCGCAGCCCCAGACGCCGCACCTGCCCGCTGCGCGCCGCTCTGCCGCGGCTCCGGCCGTGCAGGACGCGCCCCTCCCGCCGCCAACGCTGCCCACGGCCACGGGCCCGGCAGGCGGGGACAGGGAGGCGGTGCCGCCCGCCCCGGCCGCGGGAAACCTGATCCTGGAGCAGGAGCGGGCAGAGCCCAGGCGCGGCTGCGGGGGCTGGCGGCTGCTACACCCCCTCCTCACACAGGCGGCCAGCGAGGCTCCCCCGCGCGGAGCGCTGCGCCTGCTCCCGCTCCCGCTCCGCACAGACGGCACCGGGCGGAGGCACCGCGGCTCTGTCGGAGCGAGCCCCGCGCCTGCGGAGCCAGGTGCGTCCGCACACGCTGCCCTGGCGGGCCGGGCGGGCTTTTCCCCTCGGAGCGGCCGGGGGCTCGGCACTCCCTGGAGTGCTTAAGGCTCTTACCATTAAAGAGCTTATGGAGCTGACCCAGAACTTAGAGTTCCTGCAGTGTTTGGCGTCAAGCCTTTCGTTTCTAATTAAACCAACGCATGCACAGCCTCCTCCTGCCCGCGGCGCTTCGCCCGGGGTGTCTGTGACAGGGACTGTCAAAACAAAACTTCGGAGTGAAAGAGAAAACACCCCCCGAAACTTGCACAGCGCTGCCCCGGCTGACCCTCCTCACCCCCCCCTCTCCCCTCCTCCCTTCTCCATGGGGACGGCGGCAGCGCCGGGATTCACCATCCCACGCGGGGACAGGGACAGCGCTGGCACTTGCGGTCCCCACGCGGGGACAGGGACAGCGGCACGGTCGGGACTCGCGGTCCCAGAGGGTCCGCCCCTCCCGCCCAGCGCCGGCGACAGCGCGGGGTCCCGGCCGCGCGCTGATGTCACCGCCGTAGCTGCCCGCCGCGTTGCCGGGGCTCGGCGCGCCGCCCGCCCCCTCCCGGGGAGTAAGACAGGGGCGCAGCAGCCCCACGGCCGCCCGGGCGCGGTGTCGCGGAGGCGGGGAGCGCGA
>VXAZ01006886.1:250690-327771 GCA_013399875.1 Gymnorhina tibicen
CGCGCGGCGCAGGCGCGATGCGGGCCGGGCCGCCATGCCGACCGTCAGCGTGAAGCGGGACCTGCTGTTCCAGGCGCTGGGCAGGACCTACAGTGAGTGTCCGCCATCCGCGCCGTGCTGCGGGACGCGCCTCTGCTGCACCGCGGCCGCAGCGGCGCCTCTGCCGCTGCCCGCCCCGGCCGGGGCGAAGCCTTGAGCGCGCACGGTCCTGCCGGCCGCGCCCTCCGCGCCCCGCGTGTTAAGCTGTCCGGGGCTGCACTGGGACACTCGGGGAAGCCCAGGCCTCAGACCGCCGGTGGCTCCCTTGCCGCCTGCTCCTCGCCAGGCCATGGCACGCCAGGCACAGCCATGTGTTATCCCTGGCCCCTTCAGCCCATTGCCCCGACACGCACTGCTTGAGCCCAAATCTCTCGGGAAGTCGCAACCACGCGTCTTCACATCGCGGTTTCTGGTTGGAGTGTCACTGTCTGTTTCAGGATCTGGTTAAATTAAGAAGGAGAGAGAAGAGGTGGGAGCAGGCAAAGCGAGCAGTGAATAGCGTGGGTTTATTCAGTCCTTCCTTGCTGGCTCAGGAAGCAGATCTAAGAACTGTTCAGCTGAAGGAGCATTGAGGGACAGGCAGTGGTTTAGACCAGGCAGGAGCTGTGGCTCTTCAGACAGCCCTGTGCATATCTCCATTGCCAGATCAGGGCTGTGTTACTCACGTTACAACGCAGTTGATGCAACCTCTGTAGAACAACCTGACTGATTAGAATAGGAGCAGTTGGCAGAAGCTGCCCAGTTATTCCCTCCTGTTTTCATTATCTGTTCAGGCCGGAGTTGCTCTGACAAACTTGGCTGACGAGCTGAGCTCCAAGGCTCAGAAGCCCTCCCTTGTGACTGTAAGAATACCATGTCAATAAACTGAATACGTACTAAAGAAGCTGCTACTCAGATGCAAATACAAGGAAAATTCTTTAAATTACTTTAACATTTTTTCTTCAAAATAGCATTTGTTGTCTTGTTTGAAAACATTCCAAACACACACAAAAAAATTAGGTCTGAGGTCTGCTTATTAACCAAAATTCACCTTCTTCCTTCACAGCGGATGAAGAATTTGATGAGCTTTGCTTTGAGTTTGGTTTGGAGCTTGATGAAATTGTAAGTAACATTTTTATTTGTTGCTTTTTGAGTAGGTGTAAGCGTATTGAGAGCATTTATCTTGGGAAAAGCATTACTTCCAGCATATCCCCTGGTACAGTGTTGTAATGGATTGTATTAACACAGGTGTTTTGAATCTAGAAAAAAACCCCTCAGACATGCAAAAATTACTGCATGGGAACCAAGAGACTCCAAGATGGCATACTGCTATACTTTCTGGAGGTCAGCACTCTGTGCCACTTGATCTTCAGTCTCAGGCCCCATTTTAGTCTCAGGCCATAGACCATGTATTGATCATATTTTACAAGATCTGTTTGGCTTTCTTTGATATGCAGTCATCTGTTCAATATTCACAAAAAATATATATGTTCTGGACATTGTTACCTGAGTTGTAACTAATTTATATATAACATTTTGATTTAGATTCTGTACTTGTGGAGATTTGCTATCCCTGATAACTCTATCTGTGCAAATCTTGTTCAAGTAGACCTGTTTTGGTTTTGCCTTTTAATTTTAATTGGTCTTTTATTGATGTTTATCAAAAGACATCTGAACATCATATCTTATGTTTTATTTCAGAATAAACTTGATTATTACATGTCATTTGCCAATCTATTGCCAAAAATAAGGTCTTGGATCTCTGCTGGGATCTGACAGCCTGGAGGTTCTTGCTTCTCTAATCTCTTTTCTTAAAATTAAAATTTTAAAACTGAATTTTTCTTTTGGTACACTGCTTTACAGTTTCTGAATTTGAGGTCTTGTGTAATTTCTCATATTTGGTGTGTCCATTTGCTGTATAAATGCAAATTACACTGTTAAACTTCTAATTAAAACAGTTTCTCCTGTCATATCACTGTCATACTTGTGTCAGTGTTAAGATATATCAGGTTAAAACCACATTTTTGCTTAATTTCAGACATCTGAGAAGGACATTATAAGTAAAGAAAAAGGTGAAGAAAAAGCAAAGGGTGCGTCTGATGTCGTTCTGTATAAAATTGATGTTCCTGCCAACCGTTATGATCTGCTTTGCCTGGAAGGATTGGTCCGAGGGCTGCAGGTCTTTAAGGAGAGGTAAGATAGAGTTGTGAGATTTCTGTGTTGTTTGTTATTTGTTGAAATATGAGTCCATTTCTGGTCAGAAAACAGAACTTCCTACTTGCTTGGATTTTGAGTATGATTTCATGTGTAGATCAGATTCATCAAATGTTCCTCTGGAGAGGCTCTATTGCATAACTTTAAAAGACTAGACTAGAATGTTACTGGGTTTTGGATCTGTTCTAAAAAGTTTTCAATTGCTATTCCATTTAAGACAGCCTCTGTAAAGAGCTTCTGCAGAGAAACTTTCTGGTGATCCTTTGTAGTAAATACCAAACCAAATAATTTATTTCACTTTTCTGCAATGACTATCTTGTTGAGTTCTTCCTTTCTAGTTCAGTAATCCGTTTACCATCCCATAAAAACCAAATTTGCACAGTTAGCTAATTACATGCCAAGAAACATTATCAAGAAAGTTTTCTACATATAATTGCTGCTACATTTCTAGAGTTTCCTGCATTTCAGCTGCAGTCTTACTTCTGTTTTTGTTTTAGGATAAATCTTCCTAGGTATGAAAAGATAATACCAGCTGAGGGTGAAGGTCAGAGGCTGATTATCACTGAACAGGTAAAAGTGTTTACTGCACCTTTGTAAATGTATTGAGTTGCTGAAACAGCAAGATCCATATCAGTAAAATTTTGTAAGAGCAGTGAGACTGGAAATCTTACATGCAGAGCAAGAGCTAAAGAAATTTAAATATCTCTACTCATTGTGATCTATTCTTAGGAAAGAGGAGGGGGAGGAACAACAGACCAATTGTTTTGGGTGAACCTATTAGCAGATTAAATCAAAGTTTCAGATGCTCACTTGAAATGTGCATGCTGCTGTTGTAAATTGCAGACTGCCCAGATCCGGCCTCACGCCGTAGCTGCTGTCCTCCGAAATATAACTTTTACCAAGGACCGTTATGACAGTTTCATTGACCTCCAAGAGAAACTACACCAAAATATTTGCAGGTTAGTGCTCAAATTCAAAGTAGTGCATAGTGTCCGTGTGTATGATTTTATCGCATGTTAAGACTGCACATCCCCATTGCAGAGAGGTGTTACGGTTATGGCAAGGAAAATCTTTTATAGCAGCTCTCTTGATCCTTCTCATTTCTCTGCCCGTTCCTGTCTACTGCCAATGTTGTTCAACATAAATAGGTGTTATAGATCATGCAACAGCTGAGATGGAAGTGTTTAGCAACATTCCCATTGGATTTGTGTTGACTGGTTGTGTTGTAACTCATAATAATATTTATTAAAATGTTATTAGTGAAATAATTTCTAGGCTTCTCAAAATTATCCTTCTGCTTTTTCAGTAAGCTTTGTGAATACACAGAAGTGTAGAGCCTCATATTCTAAGAAACTCCAAGTATTACTAGTAAAAACATTATTTTGCCTTCTTTCTTTCCAGGAAAAGAGCATTAGTAGCAATAGGTACCCATGACTTGGACACCATCTCAGGTCCATTTACTTTTACAGCCAAAGCACCTTCTGAAATTAAATTTAAGCCCTTGAATCAATCCAAGGAGTACACAGCCTCGCAAATTATGGATCTGTATAGGGTAAGTGAGATTTTTCAGACTTGTTGCACTAAATGCAGGAAGATAAATTTCCAAGGCTAAATATCTCTCATATCCTTGTTATTAAAAGTTGTTCTTACAAATAAAACACAGTTATCTTCTGTAGCTTCACAGCCAGTGAACATTCTGTATTTTGCTTATCGTGAGAAATGCATGGTAATATTTTATTTTTATTGTCTGTGAAAGATACATTGTGGTATTTTGGGGCTAAGAGCAACTCTTAGAATGGTGGGTTTGGTAGTAAGCTGCTGATTTATCAAGTTAGGTCTGGCACTGCTCCTGGCCCAGCATCCTAATGAAACCAGGCAAATGCTAGGAAAAAATTCTATCAAGTCTGATTTGACAATCTTTATGTGGGCCAGTTCCAATGTCAGCATTTGAAAATGATACTATTTATCACTGTCATTACAATATACAGCTCTGCTGGAACACACTTACTGGCCATAGAGACAAATCCTCAAGTGTCTCTGACTAAAGAGTAAGAGAGCTCAGAAACAAGGGAGACTAAAAGGAAATTAAGTTTTTGGTACAGGACGTACCTATGTCATTAGAACAAATGTAAAATTTGAATAAAATTTAGGTATAAATGTGTTAGTATCCAACAATTTATAACCAGAAGTATTGTAGTGCTAATTTTTATTGCTTTTAAGAAGAGTTGCTGTAGACTAAGGATACTGGCAGTGTTTGTCTGCTGTGAAGAACAAGGGTATCATTGGACTGCATGGCCTATGCATGTTTGAGAGAATCCATAAGGAATCTTCAATACTTCTGAAGAAAACCAAAACCCAGTTCTCTCATTTCAAACTTTTCCTGCTGCTGGGAGCAAACACCCTTTTGCTAGTAATGTACCTAATACTAACCCAATCCTTCCCACCTTCAAAATTCCCCTTAATCACTCAGCAAAGGATTGTGGCTCTGTGGAAGTTCACCTGTGAGCTGAAGTGAAATTCAGGCTGTGCTTTGTTTCTCCAGACTGACAGCCACCTTCGGCACTATTTGCACCTGATCGAAAACAAGCCACGTTATCCTGTCATTTATGACAGCAATGGAGTTGTTCTGTCCATGCCACCAATCATCAATGGTAAGGTTAATTTGTGACTGCTTTGTACTGTTACTGCTGTTTTGTGTGTGAATTAGTGTCTGACAGAAACACTGATGTGTAATAGGGATTATTATGTTTTCTTAATTGATTCACTTACAATTTCATATAGTCTTCTTTCCTTCTTTCAGTTTAAAGGTAGTCAAATTTTTTACTACCTCCCTCGGCAGCTAGTGTTCCTTTTTCTCATCTTCATCAGAAGGATATAAAAGTCCTACTGCAAACCTCTGCATTTAGCTTCTCATACCCTTCTGCAACTCAACAAAGTACCTTGTGACAGGAACTTTTGTTAGGAGAGCATTTTGTTTAGCTAAAAGAAGCCTGCAAGAAATTATTTTGTAAACTGATAACTGTACTGGTAACTGCAACTTTGTACTCCATTTTATGAGGTCACAGCTGGGAACTTATCAGCAATGTGAACTAGTTTTTATGGATCCTATTGCTATCACACAAGTGATTTCAGGAGACTTCAATGGCTTAAAAAGAATAAATTGGTCTATACTTTTTTTGCATTGTTTCTAAACATGGGTTTCCTCTGAGTGCAAAAGAAACTATGGGTGATTTTTGAGAACCACGTTTATTGAAGCTGTTTAATGGCATGACAAGAATTACTCCTTTAAGAAAGATATTTCATTATACCTATATACTGAAATATAGGTCAGGAATCAGTAAATTTCCCTACACTGACCAATAAATCTGCAGTGATAATCTTTTTGGGTGTATGCTTCCTAATAGACCTTTATCCACCTAACCCAAATCTTAAAAGGCAGCTCAAACTCTTTGGCAGGGACTTGTAACAAAAACTGTTCTGAACTGAAGGTGGTGTCAGCCACTGTGTCTGATCCTTCTTTGTTAGGCTCATTCCAACTTGGGTGTGTTCCATGTATAAGCACAGCATATTGTTTATATTGTATAAATTAAAACGGTTGAGCTACATTTAACACCTGCCTCTGCTTTAGAGAACAATATCTAAGAGAGGCTTCCAGGTTAGAGGTACTTTTTAAACAGATAATGCAATGTAAACATCTGTATTGGTTGTTTGGATTATCTACAAGCACTGAAGTGAAGGGTTGTATTTGCTTTGAAGCGAGTCCAGAGATGCTGAATACATTCCGTCTGCAAAGAGACACAGCACCAGCTGTAAGGGAGTACAAGATCCCTCAGTCCTGAGATCTCTGGTGCACCTGACTTCCAGTCTAGCTGTGACCTAATTTCTCAGATAGGAAACTAAAACAGAGAAGCTAAGTCAGGGTCAAACAAAGGAAGCAGGAATTCCCATGTATATCCAAATGCTTTCTTTTGCCTCTGGTGGGGTGCATGTTCATTAATGAATGGTGCAAGGAAAGGCAGGAAGCACAAAGAGGCTGAATTTGGCATGATCCCACATAGTTCTAGGACTGTGTGTGCCCATTCCTGCATGATTCCCAGCAGTGAAATTCACTCCAGGTGTGCACTGCCCATCTGTACCTAACAGGCAGAATGAGATCTCTGTACAGCTGCTCCAGATTGCTTGTGGCTTACTAACAAACCCCACTTTTGTAGGGAACCAACTTCTGGGGGACTTCGCATCCAGTTTGCAAAAGAGACACGTCAGGTGCTTCTGCCAGACCAGAAAAGTTTTGAGAGCAACAGGGATGTGCTTCAATGCACACATCATAACTCCCAATACAAAGCAAACTCATGCCTAGGAGGGGCCCATACTAGGACCTAAATCGCTACTGTAGAGCCACCTGTAGTTGTATCAGCAGACAGTGTCAGGACATCACAGAATGACTATTGATAGTTATTGGTCTAAATCACTTTTAAAAACCATTCCATTTATTCCTGCCCAAGGAAATGACACGTGTCACACAGCTGATGCAAATGTGAGACTAAACCCAGGGAAGACGGGATGCTGTGGCAGTGCAGAGCCCTTTCCTAAACAGCAGATGGCCACTGTTCTGTTAGCTGGCTTTCCAGCTGAGTGCCAGGATACCTGTAGATTCCTGTGTCTTGCAGTTAAAGCATAACCCAGTCAGAGTGTCTGGTCTGTCTTTTTCCTTTTATTTGAGTCATAAATTAAAAAATGAAAAGAACTGTTATTCTGCCAACAGCTGTGAATGTTGGTGCAGTAGATAGTATTTTTTTTTTAAGCTGTGGAAGATGACAGTGATCTTTCTGACACAAAATGAGTATCAGTGTTATTGCAATAAAACTAATATTTTTTTGTTTTCACATGTTTTAGGAGATCATACAAAAATAAGCCTAAATACCAGAAATGTGTTTATTGAATGTACAGGCACAGATATAACAAAGGTAAATCTTTCCTGCTTTTGATATGCATTAATATAATTGTTTTCCCTTTGGATAGTAGAGCTCCAATACAAAGACCTACAAGAACAAGGCCTTTACTGTATGGAGCCAACCTTCCAATACAAAAGTTGTAGGACTGTGGAATTCCCTTGACACAGTTTCAGGCTTGCTCTATAGATAGCATTGTGTTTCCACTGAATTTTGATTTTACTGTATCTTTATGTTGACACTAAGTGTTCAGCTTGTATGAGAAAAATAACTCAAGTAAATTAGAGACTGTTTGTTCTTGCTGAGCAAGATTTCTAAATCTGAAAGGCTTTGAAAAGAGTAAAAATTACTAAGACTGCCTGTTTTGGCATAATACTCTTTGTAAAGATTCATTTTGTCTCCTACTGAAAATTTGGGCTGAGGGAAGAAAGACAACCATTTTTCTACTTAGTTATCTTTTTCAAGCAGGAATGCTTTGCAAATAATTGCTAAATTCAAGTCTTTCCATATGCAAATTCTGTAACTCAAAGCTGAAGCTTGAAAGCCTAGGAGTTATAATTGCCTGTTCTTAAATATAGGTTGTGCATTCATTGATAATTTCCCAAAAGTGTGTAACTTGATGCTTAAGAGCAAAACTGTTTTTAACTTACCCTACTACACAATGACATGTTAACAACACAAATAAATTTGCATGTTGGGAAGTGGCTTGTAAGCAAACTAATAAATAACTGTTTCTTGCTACTGCTTGACAGGAAAAATATAGTTTTGTTCTGCGTACATGAAGGAAATTATGCTGTTAGGCATCAAAAAACCCCTTTGTGGATTGAGAAGCTCATCTGAATCTCATTATTATGTTCCATTATACTAGTCTCTTAAAATATTGACAGTAAAACAAAAAAAAATTCACAGACGAGGTTGTTTGATAATGTATTGCTAAACAATGCACTGTCCTTCAGCCTCTCCATTCTCACTTGAACTTCAGTAAAATGACTAATTAGACAGAGGGTTAGGAAGACCCAGCTCCAAATGAGAATAAAAACCCTATGTTTCTAAAGAACAGAGTTTAGAAAAGATACACAAATCCTTCAGAACCTTGAAAACCAAAGGTTTTCAAGTTTTTGCACAAATGTCTGCATCAGAAGGAAAATGTTTTTTAAAATTCAATCTAGTGTTCTACACTGCTAGGAAATTAGTGATTATTAAATAGAATAGAATGAAGAGGGTGTAAGATGAGATATTTTCCCTGTTTCTTTGTTAAGGTCTTTTGTCTACTTTAACACAGTAGATGACAGATTTCAATGTGATTTTTATGTTTGTTTTGTAGGCAAAAATTGTTCTTGATATTATAGTCACGATGTTCAGTGAATATTGTGAGAAGCCATTCACGTGAGTATAAATCTCCAGGCAGAGAGACATTACATTTGGGCCATGTATTAAAAACATTTTTACTTACCTTTTTCTGTCTCTCTCAGTGTTGAAGCAGCAGAAGTGGTTTATCCCAATGGGAAGACCCACATCTATCCGGTAAGCACAGCATTAGGATATCTCTGTGTCCTCAGGGAAAGGGCTTTATTTACACAAAGTCTGGTAAGAGTGGCATTTTCTTTTCCTGCAGTGGCTGCATGTGCTGGTTCTGGGGTGTAGTGTAAAGACCCAGCTTGGCACTATCTCTGTGTTAGTGAGCCAGAGCCTTCTCTAACCCCACAAAAAATAACTCCAGCTCCAGCTTCTCCTTGTCTAGGAAACTCATTCTGAAGCTCCACTGAATTATGATGGGGTTAAAAATACACTATTATGGTTTAGAGTGCATGTGATAGGAACTTTTTCAGGAACAAGTAAAGAGTGCAATCAAAGGTCATAATCTGTGTCTAAAGCTTTTAAAACCTATGTGTTCCAAATCAGGAAAAATTAATGCAGGAAGAGGTCCTTCAGCCTTAAATCTATGGACAACTGAAATCAGCCTCAGCATATTGTACTTATCAGATCTGGAAGCTTTAATGACCTTCAGTTAAAATAACCTTGTAACTGCATTTTTCAGTCTTTCACTGTATAGACACCAACTATGTAAAGGTCTGTAAGGCAGAATGTTGACTTCCAAGTGCAGTTCAGAGCCCCAGACAGACCTCTTTGCACTAATGGAGTCTTACATTTTTATTCTCTTAATAAGTATAAAGAAAGCAATTCCTCCCGTTTCCTGAAAGTAACAGAAGTTAGATCTGGTTGAGTTCATAAAATCAGATATATCAAGCAAGTACAAACTGTTTAGAGGGAAAGAAACTTATTTTTGCTGAGAGGTTTTCTAGTGTCATTTTAGCTTTTTCTTTTCACAATGTCAGTTTTAATCACCAGAGGAAAGATGTAGAATCCTGAAAAGATATCCAACAAAAAAGAAATCTCTGCTGTAACCAAAGCAGCTTCCCTAGATAAAATAGAGAAAAAAATCCCCAAAGTTTCAGATGCTATGATTTTTTAAGGATTTGTATATCAAGAAGTTTAGAAACACAGGAAATACATAAATACATGCAAAATAACTTTCTTAAATATGTTGCACACTTGCTAAGTAAAATACTGGTAGGTATTTGTGTGCCAATAAAGAAATAGAAAGTTTTCTTTCCTTTTCCTCCTAAAAGTTATTTGATCTGTACAAGACCGTGAGATCTCATGCGTGACGATTGTGTGCTTTAGGGCTTTGACTTAGGATGAACTGGTCACCAGAAACTTTCAGTGACTCTGTTGCTTGCATACATCAGAAATTATCGGAAGTTTCAATAACAGGGATTTCATGCTGCGTTCACCCTTCCAGCTTAACCAAGAACAGCTTTTGCATCACATACTAGAGTATATTTTCAACAATCTTGTTAACTTCAGAATGTTAAATTTAGCCTAATATTCCACATTTGTCTTCTGTGGGTGTCATTTTAGTATAGCAATTAGAAGCTAGATTACTAAGAGTGAATCCTCTTAGGTAGAAATAGCAGGCACTGTGTATGCTTAAAATCTTTGTCTTTCTTTTTAGGAGCTGGCTTATCGAACAGAGAAGGTGAAACCTGAATACATTAACAAGAAAGTAGGAATCAGGTGTGTTACTGCAAATGAAAACAGTTTTTATTAACCATGACAAAGGTACTAGAAGACATTGATTATTGCATTGTTTTAAAAATGTTTAGACTATGTGATTCTTTTAATTTATCAAAAATTCGGGGGTTATCTTGGGTAATTAGATTGACTCTTTAGGAGTTCTTCCCCTGCTTTCAGGGAAAATGAATGATTCTTCGTGGCTTCACACAAGTGTTACGAACTAAAGTAAAATGACCATCTCATGGGTGAGAATCTGAGCTGGTTCTGTTTGAATGCTAAGTCTCTGTCAGTCCGTAAAGCACTTGCAGATTCTTCAGGATATGAGGCAATGCAGAAGAAACATTGATTACTTTACAGAGCCAGTCAATACAGTGCAAAATCCATAAACTACCACTCTCTTGTTTTGTTTCAGTGAAACTCCATCGAGCCTGGCAAAGCTGCTGACTAGGATGTGTTTGAAGTCACACGTCACAGGGAATGGGAACCATATAGAGGTTGAAATCCCTCCTACCAGAGCAGACATTATCCATGCCTGTGATATCGTAGAAGATGCAGCAATAGCTTATGGTTATAACAACATTCAGATGGTGATTCCGAAAACGTACACCATAGCTAATCAAGTAAGATTGCCCCTTCAAATGAACGCTCTGTTGTCAGTAAATGACTGCTGCATGCCAGAAGGGCTTTGGGGAAAACAGAACCTAGGAATTAAATATTTTGACATGCTTTGCCTAGAGAAGTATTTACCATGGATGGGATACAAAACAGATGCCCTACTGATTTGAATAAGGCTAAGACCAGTGGTTGCTGGTACTTGAAAAAACACAGGGTTTGAGTAGGGAGCCCGTATTAAATCTCTAATTGGGAGATTCATTTCCTCAGGCAAACCTAAAGGCAGCTGGCTAATGCTTTCAAAAATTTTAAGCACACAAGCATAGTCCCTCCCTAGTGAATTCACCATCATGTAACAGGCAGAACCACCTCAGGAAAGAATAGCAAAATGCTTTTAGATGGAAGCTGAAAACTGTTTTGTTTCATTTTAGCTCCCCCTCAATAAGCTCGCAGAACTTCTGAGACTGGACTTGGCAGCTGCTGGATTCACTGAAGCACTCACTTTTGCCCTGGTATATTACATTGATTTAATATTTTTCTTAGTTGCATATTGGAACAATGATGTAATCAGAACTGCAGAGGATGGTCTGAGGATATGTTGTATAAATGTACCAGTATGATCCAGTACTGTTTTGGCAGCTGATTGTTTAGGAGGGCTTTGGAATCACAGTATAATATTTGGTGAGTTTGTAGGTCAGAGAAATTAAATGACTCACTGTTAATGTGGCAGTTAGTTCTAAGTATAGAGAGGGAAATAGCTGCTGAAGAGAACTGGTTTTAGTTTAACTTGATAGGATGGAATTGTAAGACAGCAAATCTCTCTCAAGACTTTGGTCACCAGATGTGAAATTCATCATAGTTCAATAATCTGGAAATCCAACATGAAAATTCAGTACTTGCTGGTGGGTATTACCACAGTATATTGGGATTTACCTGTTTCTATATTTCTCTTTAGTATTGTCACTTGCCCACGATTTCTTATGTTAGATACCAAGCTTGTATGTAATTATTCAGTCTGCAAAGAGTTTATTTTAAGAATACCCATAAAAAAGCTACAATGTACACACACTAAGGGGACATAAAATCCTCTGTAAATTTCACCACAGTAGGGTTTTGAATATAGATAACAAATAGATATATAGATAACAAATATAGAATTGTTATCACTGGTTTTAGGTATTATTTGTTACAGCCATGCCAGTAGTCTTTGACCAAGAATTAGGACTCACTCTGCAGCAGCAAGTGCCACTCCAGTACTAACAGCTGCCATAATGTGTACTGTGGAAATGATACAGCAGGGTTGTTGTGCTAAAATAGAATGTGCCGTAGGAAACAACATCTTTGTCATGGCCACTTGCTCATACCTTTAGCTGAGCTGGATCAGAGAACCTATCAGAGATCTACTATTAAAAACAAAAAAGTTAAGCACACTCCCATGCCCTCCAAATGTATAGGGTAACTGTCCATACGTGGAGACTGGCATAGTCAGCTATTGAAAATATATTATACATTTAAAAAAATCCTTTCTGTTGCAAGATCTGCTCAAAGCCTTTGCCTAAGCATCCAATTTGTGTACATTTTAGCAGATGGGGAGCTACCATCCCATATTCTATTAAAATCTCTGTGCCATTTCTCAACTTCTTCCTGAAACTAAAACTTATTAAATGGACAGAGGTATCAATTCTTGAAAGTACACAACCTCTTAAAAGAGAGGGTGATCTGCTCACAGATTATTTTTTGATCATTTACTCAAATATTTTAAGATGCAGCATTTCAGGCTCCTAAAACACCTCTGGGTAGTTGAAAACTAGCAACCAAATTTGGTAATTTAAATGGACTAAATAAAATTTCAATACCTTCAGATTTCACGGAGTTTCAAAAGCAAAATTTGGTCTCATTCTGAAAAATACATTCCAGTTTTAATACTTGGTTATTAACTCATTTAGATAACCAGGACAATAAGTAGTATTACCTCCTGCAGTGCTAATATCTGACAGATGCATTCAGACCTGTGGTAGTAGCATGTTGAAGAAATAATTCATATAATGTAGTCAAACTTTTAAAGTTTTTCCTTACTCATTAATACAGTTCATTTTTTTCAGCACCAAATAGGTAATATGCTTGAAACATTTAATATATTACATTGCTACAACTGAGAACATTTATGAACTGCAACAGCAGAATTTTTGAGGGTCATGCAGTATATCATGATATCACATTTCATATTTGTATTTCTGCTCTGGCAGGGTGAAACCCACAGTCTGCTGTGTCCTCAGCACTTTATTAAAACACCAGTGTGAGGCTTATGACTATGATAACTATAATTTAGGCTACAATTCTGTACCCCAGTGTTATATGACAAACACTGCTTATGTATTTGTGCACTCAGTCTGTTTCTTGGTTAGAGCCCCAAATTACACTTGTACACAATAATGCTGCCTTCTGTGAGGAGCTCCAGTTTAGCCAGAATGCATTTAGTTAAATCACAGTAACATGCTGCAGTTTAGATAGACATCTGAAAACTGTTTAACACAGTTCTCTCCTCCTAAGTTCAGCATTCCTTGTGTTATTTGGGATTTTTTTTTATTATTCAATAATCCACTTTTTCAGATGGTATCATCTGCTCATTTTTCTCACAGTTAGTCTATCAACACACTTTTTGAGTGCTGCCAGTGCAAAGGGAACACTTCTGGGAGAGTGCAGTACACAAGCAAATCCTCAATTACATGCCTAGTCTGCTGCTGGTTTCTTTATTACTCTAATAAAGCTGTAAATTCTGGAAATCTGAGTGTGGATCTTAGAAGTAGCATCTATTGCAGTATGTGCACAGACATTGGCTGAGCCTGATAAAGTGAGTACATATTGTTTTACTGGCCAGCTTAAAAATACACCTTTAGAATAGTGGCTTTAAAAACACTCCAATTCCAACAAATGAACAAACTAGAAGAACCTTGTGCAGCTCTGAAAATTGAAGGCTTGGCAATATGAGCTATTTTTCATAGACAGTACTTTACTTTCTGGAAGTTTCCCTCAAGGGATTGTCTTACTTTGTGTGAAAGAACAGATACCAGTCCCTTTACAAGTGCTATTTTCAGAACAGAATATTCACTCAGTGCAAGTCAGGGTGCAGAGTCTGAGCTGTTTTTAAAATAAATGACAACAATCCATGACAGAAGCCTAAATAAACACTAGCTTTTTTTTTGGGTTTTTTTGTTTTTTTTTAACTCAGCTTTATTTTGGTTAGTAACTAACATTTGAAATAAACCAGTTTGCCTACTTAGTCTTAAGACTAGGGCTTAATTTGTGTTATGAGTGTTACACGTGAGAGCATATATTATGGGGCAGTGCTACAATTCCATTGTTCATTCTTGGTATCAAATTTCATCATTGGCTTACTGTCTGTTTTAACTACTTGACCTTGATGGGTTTTTGTCTCATTTTCAGTGTTCTCAAGAAGATATTGCAGATAAACTTGGCATGGACATCTCTGCAACAAATGCCGTGCGCATAGCAAACCCCAAAACGGCAGAATTTCAGGTGAGATCATTCAGATTTGGAAAGCAATATTGTCATGGATTCTATATTTAAAAAGGAGGGAAAGGAGCCTGAGTGAAATAAAATTTATAAACTATAAGCCACATTTCCTGCATTAAAGAGCTTGTGTATATTTATGTGCTGAACATGTCATCTTCTGTTACTCCTTCACTGAGAAATCTCTTGCAGTGTGAAATACTATTGGCTTTTCAAGAAAGCAAAGTACCATGCTCTGTGTGGCAGAATGTGGCAAAACTGAGCAGTCTTTTTGCAGAAAATCCCAGATGGTTGATCAGCTCCCTCATTTAGAAAACCTATTCAACATAAAAGGAACTATTAGACTTGGCAATCTCTAAACTTCCTGAGCTTTGGATAGGAAACATTTGGTTTGGTGGTTTTTTTAAATTATTGACCTTTATTACTCCTGTTTTGGTTTTTTTTTTTAAATTCCATGCTCTTGAAGTATTTTAATACCCCTTTCCAGATCATTTGATCTTTGCTAGAGCAGAAAGTGAGAGCTCAAGTATGGTATTCTCAACAATTCTGAAAATACCAAGGAGTGCACCCATAGGTTTTATATTTCTTTTCAAGAGCATTGGGTTTTTTTTTTTAATATACTTTCTTTAGTGTACAAGAAAGGTAAATTTAAAGGGCCTTTTTTTTCTTTCTAGCCTAAGAAATACAAAGGTAAACTCACTTTAGAAAGGTTTTGAAAAGTTTCAGGAGTCTGGGGGGTATTAATATTTTATGATTTGTGGGGTTTTTTCCCTTAAGATCTTTAGTACATCTGATTTCTCTGAGTTTCTAAAATACCTTTCTACATCTTATCTCTGATATTGATGACAGTCTTCTGCTGCTCTGAGATTCAACAACAGAATTTTTGCACACCTTTTATTTGGTACCACAAATAAGCAGTCATGCAAGACACTGTTGGACCTGTTTAGACCATTACAGATTACAGCAAGCAATATTGAATGTACCACCAACAAACAACAGGGTGTGAACAAAGAGAGAAAACATGGCAGCCCCTCTAGGCAGATACAATTTCAGATTCCTGTTCTTGCAAGACTGCAGGCCTTTGCAGTAGCAGTGCTCCTAAGCAGGGTTATTATTGGATGGATAATTCCTTGTGGCAAAAATAACTTCAATCTTTTAAAACCTATAGGCCTCCCTGAACACTGGGAAGGATTGCTGTTTGTGATGCACTATAAACTTTCAGCTTTAGAAGGTAGCTGTGATGAGATTCTCAGGATGGCTCTCCCCATCCCCTGTCCTCTGCCAGCAAGGGAAGGGCAGGATGATGCCAGGGACCATCTTACACTGAGTGTGCAGCTGGAACTCTTAATGGGTTATGAAAAGTAGGATAAATAGACAGAAATGCTGCATGACCAAGCATAAGAAGTAACTGTGGCTGAGCAAATGGTGGCTTTTAACCTGCAGTCAAGGAGCAGATGGTCACTGCCACCCCTCTTACAGTAGATTTACTGAATCAGACTCTTCTAGTTTGACAAATAAAAAAGGAAGTGTTTGAATGCAAAACACAGGAAATGTTACTGTTCTTACAGATACATTCACAGGTATGATTGTCTCTTGTTTGTTTCTTTGAACACAATTTCCTATAGATTTCAGGTTGTCCATGACTGAATATTACATAGCATTTTCCTGTAGTATAAAGACAAAATTGTAGATAACACTTAATATTTCCTAAACTGCACTTAGAATTTGCCTTTTGTATGAGTAAATTTATGGGAATTTTTTTCACTTTCTGTATTATTTTTCTACCCTGCACTGCAACTCAAGCACCTGTGAAATGGTACTGGTTCTTAAGCTCACATATAAACTCTTAGAGAAAATGCAGTATATAGAACATGGAGAGAATGTACATTTCCAGATTTAATAATTCTAAGCCAAAGTTGCTTAAACATAAGAGATAAGTGCATTATTTGCACTTGACTACTTTTAAACTCTTGTTACAAATGGACAAAATAAAAAAAAAAAAGATGAAAGCGAGGTATTTTGGAAGATATTTGACTTGCAGCATCTCTGTTTGTCCTGCAGGTGGCACGTACAACCCTCCTTCCTGGGTTGCTGAAAACTATTGCTGCCAACAGAAAGATGCCCTTGCCTCTCAAACTCTTTGAGATTTCTGACATTGTAGTAAAAGATCCTAATACAGGTAAGAAGAGAAGGTTCCTCAGAATCTTTGATAGTGGAAATACATTTACATACCAAATGGTAATAGTAAGTAAATCTGTATTTCCTTAAAAATAGACATTTCCATGACAATAGTCATTCCATACTACACTGGGATTTTTTATTAATCTGCACAGCACAAGATTTAAGAGCTTGGTGTTAACAGGCTGGATTTTAGAGTGGCTAGAAATGTGGTTTGTTTTAGATGCTCTCTCAAAAGTGCAAGGAGATACACTGCAACTATTTTTAGGCATCTATATATTCCTTAAAATCTGTCACAGGTACTGAAAAACTGCAAAGATAAACACAAGACAATTTTGCACCAAAAAATAACCTGGTCTAAATTGCTTCTGTTGGTGTGCCTATTTTTCTTGCTCTTAATCTAGTGCTCCTTTGTATTCTTCCCAGGAGTGTAACTGGTATTCTTACTGGGGATGTAACTGAAGAGAGAAACTACCTGTTGGTAGTGTTTCCAGGTGGCACAAACCTTGGAGAGCAGAAATACCAGAGGCATGCTGCTGTTACAGTTGCAGAGCCTGTTCAGACCACTGCAGTCTCAGTGATCTGCAGGGCTGTGCCAGCTGTAAAGCAGAACGTCTCGAGCCTGGGAAGAGCAGGTTTTATTTATAAGCAGATTCTATCCCAGAGAGCTATTCAGAGTTATTCAGAGGAAGATTTTGGGGTCAGTGTGTCTCAACGTGAATCCCTTTTCCATAATCTTTAAACAGGATTGTGTGTATTTGTTCTCCCAAATTATTTTCTGGGAAGCTGATAACCAGTACGAAGAATGAGATTGGTAGCAGAGATACAGGGTAGAGGATGGGGGAAGTCTGTGTAAAAAACTGTATCCATAAATAAAAAGCTCCACAGTATAAAATTTCCTCTCTCATAAATAAAAATATTGTCCTTATCTTTCCACTGCATCCAGCTATGCTAGGAAAGCGTGGCTGCCTTGGAATTGTTCTGTAGCCTTGTTGTACATGAAACGGCCAAAGCAGCTTGTTCATTTTCCAAAAGCTTCAGTGAAATCCTTCCTGTGTTTTGGGGCCTCTGCACTGATTTCACTGTACATGATCAAAATTTCAAATTACCTTTATCTGGAAAAATATATCACGGTAAAATGAACTGTAAAAACAGATTTTTAAATGTTAAAAATTTACCTAAATTTTACTGATTCATTTCTTTCCTTAGGGTATATTGAGGGAAAAGGAGTGCACAAGCTACAGCTTTTGGGAGGAGTTGCAATTCTCAGTGGAGTTTTTCCTCTCGTTAAAAAGGCTGACATTACTTTAAATTCAGTGGTAGAAATGGTTCTGTTGTTTCATTATCTGGTTTCAGATTTTAGTGGTTGTGTTTAAAGTATCTGGGATCTGCAAAACAAAGGTTTATATAAGGCATAAACAAAATGGCAAGTAAATTGCTTTGGTGATGAATTTAATTTGTAGATTACCTTTTTTCCTTTTTGAAGGAAAAAAGAGCCTTGCCAAGCAAAACAAGCAGTTTTAGCAAACCGTGTAGACTCTTCTTTATTAAATACAGGCAGTTTGGTGGTGCAGCTCATTCCTTGTTGGGCATGCAGTTAGCTAGAATGCAAAAGACGTGGAACAGATGGCAGGATAGCATCAGCATTCTTCAGAACCAAGAGTGGGGCTGTTTATCTTGGACTAAGGAGCACATTTACTCTGGCATTATAAAATTTGTGAGTTCAATTGTTACTTTTATTCCATGTGTGTCAAGTGTAGCTCTTGAAAGCTTTCATTTATGTGGATGGCTGCTTAACAGTTTTATAAAGAATGATTTTGTAGTGTACTTCATTTTGATGGGAATCATTGCAACAGACAAAGGCTTCTGAGGCAGCAGCTTTGTGCTCTCTGCTCTTGGGCAGCCCTCTCATGGACTGAGCACTTGGAGATTACAAACAGTATCTGAAATGGGTCTTAACGGTGTGTTTAGAATAACTACTGTCTTTCCCAAATTGACTTCCAAAATTAAACTTGCCTAATAAACAGTTTGAAGCGGGGGGCAGGGGTTGGGGGCAGAGAAAGGCAACTGCAAACACTGAATGAAATATGTGAAGTTGTCCCCTCACATATGGAATGAGATCTCCTGCACAAGGCTTATGTCATCAGACTGACTTAATTTAATTTTATTATTTCATGATTTTGGCATGCAGAATTTCCAATTAATAATTTCAAAAGTATGGGTCAAAAGAGTACTGACATTAACTGTATTTGAAATGGCATCTTGCAGTCATCCGTGTGTGAATGAACCTAGGTCTTTAAAACACACTGGGTTTTAATAAAGTACCTTCTTACACAGAACTTGTGCTTACCAAGGTGAACTGAGCATACTTTTCTTCAGACTTATCTGGCAGAAAGGTTTGATGTATTAAATTAGCAAAATGTGTAGCAGATGTAATACAACTAAATGGAACCAAATCTGAGCAAAAATGTTTTTTTCTCAGGGCAAAGGAAATGTGCTGATTTTGGATATGTTGCACAGCACTTGTGTTGTTAATTTGTAACACTAGGTAATCACTTCTGTAGGATAGTTACACTAGTTTAGGGTATAAATCAGCACCTTCACCACCAGGCCTAACAGAGAATACCCTTTCTCTCACTTACCACAACAAAAGAAATTAATCCATTAGAAAATCACCTCTGACCAGTGATCTTGGAGAATCTGGCAGGCTTATGGTCACACACATTTAGCACAATTTACATCATCTGTGAACACAGTTGCTGCCACCTTTTGAAGCATATTTCCAACTGTCTGGAAGTGTTGGTTATCTGCAGAAAATAGTTTAGGAGGCTAAAAGACAAGTTTGCATGAGCAGGTGTCCCCTTTCAGATCAGCAGGTCATTTTTCTGAAGCATCTCTAATTTGGAAAGGAGCAGTGTACCAGGTTGCTTTATGTTCCTCTGTACTCTTTTGGCTCACATATTCCTAAGCAGCTGCCCATCCTTTGGATTGTTTTTCAACAGCATCCCCAGGAAGTGCTTTGAAGTCTCAGAAGTATATACACGCATATATATATTTATATATAATTTAGGTTGACATACTTGGCAGGCTCATTTGAAAAACAGAAATGTTTCATGGCATGACATGAGAGCTCTTAAGTGAGTTATAAAGAACTGAAGCATTTCTGACATCTGCCAGCTTTTGCCTACAATTCCCAAGATCTTTTTTTCTTCCTATCGCTTGTAGTGAATGAACTTCCTCTCTTGTGATATAACTCTGTAAAGGAGTAAGTTTTAATACACTTGAAAAAGCAACCTTTCCTTTACCTTCTAAATCTACAAATTAATTTTAGACTTCTAAAATTGAAAACACGAGGTATAAAAAATGTTGTGTATGTTTATTTCTGATGCTTTAGTTAAGAACTCTGGTCTGAAGACAGCATTGACTATCTTAATCATAATGAAATTAAAATTCAGATAGTTGTCACAAAATCTTTTCATAAAGAAAAAGGAAACCATTCTACTGAACCTGTAGTCCAAAGAACATACTGTCTTAGGGAAGGGAAAATCAATTTTTTCTGTTGCTCAATACAAAATAAAAATAATTTGTTGACCATCTATGACTGCACTACTGATTGGTATCTCAGTAGAGCTGGGAAACAGAGACATCTGACACAGGGACAGAGCAGCCAGAGTGCTCAGACCCAAAATCAGACGCTGCATTTATCGATATTTTCTCTAGCCTTTACTTTCCTGTGCTGCCATTTTAACTTCAGGATTGGATTCTCCAGCATTATTTAACACTGCACATTATTACAATGACAGGGAAAAAATGCTGAGTGACAAAATGCAGACTTACTGCCACAGTAAGTTCAGCTTTCAGTGACTGATGAGAGAACGTGCTGCTGTGGTACCAAGCAGCTGCCCTAGAAGTTTTGAATGACTTCTATCTCAAAAAGGCTGAGCTTTCATCTTGTGTGTAGGCTCTGCTCCTGTGTTTTACTGTCTTTTATGACCTGTCTATTTCTGGCCACTTGGTAAATATTTTCCTGTTTAGTTCCTGACTTTTTTTTGTTACTAAATGTTTAATTGGAGCAAATAAACAAGATGGAAATTTCATTTAATCTCTAATTTCTCATGTGGTGGACATTAATGCCCTGACTGTAACTCCAGCTAAAAGCGCTTGTCAGGGCAGAAGTAGGAGAGCAGGTGCAAGTGGATAATGCTGCCAGAGGGCTCCCCTGCTCTATGGTCAGGAGTAGCTCAGGGACTTCCCAGCATAAATGTGGTTCTTTGTAGTAAGAAGTAGTGGATTTATCAGCTATGGACTTCATCTGCCTCCGCAGAGTTGTGTAAACTCCTGGCATCCCCAAAATCCTGTGGTGAAGAAGTTTCACGACTTAACTCTATGCTGCCTGAAAAACCCATTCCTTTTCTTGTGTCTGTGAGCTTGATTCCTGTTGACTTGATCAAAATGCTGAAACCCACAATGAGTAAAGCCTCAAAAGCAGGCCACACTAGTCCTAGGCAGTGTGCATTGCCATGGGGTAGCCTCGAGGTACAAGTATAACAACATACTACTACATACTCATTCTGAAAATTTAAAAAAAAAGAAACGTATTTTGCTGAAATCAATAATGTCAGAAGGCATAAGGCAGGGTTTTGAGTTAAGGAATTGTCCAAAGTGGGAGATACTTGTGTTACTGTTTTGAGTTTGTGCAGTGTAACACATTTTTCATAATCACTTGGTTGCAGGGATGTCCAAGATGATCCCAGATAGCAACAGCTGTGATTTGGGAACCTCTGTGAATTAAGATCTTTTCACAGATCACCATGCTAACGTTATTACACTCATTTCAGGTTGTGGGCTGGTTGTTTTGTGCTGGTAGTTGTTCTACAGCCGAGTTCTATAAATATTTAGCTTTCCCACCAGCATCACACGCTTCTCCATGCCTACTGGGTATTTGCATTTTGGCTTGTCTATTTTAAATTTCTTTAGCACTTAGTTTTATGCTTGGTACCTATCACTGCATAGAAGATACTTTACAACAACCCTCTTTCCTGCTCAAGGCATAGGGTACTTTAAATCTTTCTTTGCATTTCTGACTCATGTGAGAGTCCAGTGGGTTAAAGAAATTCCATTATTTCCTCAGGCTATGTGACAGGTCTGTCAGAGAAGCCATTTTATATACTTATTTCTCCTTTCAGCCACGAGTGCCTCACAGGGCAACAGAAGAAAAGTGATGCAAAAGGCAAGGTTAGAAGTGTGATAAAGTTTCCCAAGTAACATAATTGCTTCCTTCTTCTGCAGATGTAGGGGCAAGAAACTACAGACATTTATGTGCGATTTATTACAACAAAAGCCCAGGCTTTGAGATCATCCATGGTTTGCTGGACAGGGTCATGCAGCTCCTGGAAGTGCCACCAAATGAAGAGAACGGCTACACCATCAAGGCAGCTGAAGGTAAGGAAGAAAGAACTACAGTGTACAGCAGAGATAGTTCTGGAACTTAGATGTTCCCCTACAATCTGAGGAGAATTTTTGGTTGTTCTCAGCAGTAGAGACTAAGGATTAATATCATTATATGTGCTGTCATACTGCAGCATGAGGGAATGATAGTGAAAAGGCATTAACTGCATTCACTGATTGTAAAATGGGATTGCTGTCTTTCTGTGAGCTGTCCTGAGTAGCTTAATGTAGTCTGTGAGTTCACAGCTTTTTAAGGGAATTTATAATACAGCATATGCCCTGAGTTTCATGGACTGTTTATAATGATTTAATCTGCTGATGGCAAGGGTGAGTACATAGGAATTCACTGAACTGATGAATATGTCAGACACTCACTGTATTCTCCTTGGCTAACAGAGCCTGGAAAAGGCAACTTCTTACACCTTATCTTTCAGTTTCTAGCTTTAGCTATAGCTTTTTTTTTTTTTTACAGGTACCTTTAATTTATACATTCATGTAAAGATGTATGCCTTATATATCTTTCATTCAAAGACCTACTATCTTTGAGACTGACCCTGCTGCTTAGATAGTTGTATAACAGCCTTCTTCCTTCTCCATACAGGGTGAGCTGCACATGAATTAAAAATAACATCCTTAAGTGCAGAATCTCCTCTGTGTATGTGCCTGTGCATGTAAGAGAGAAAGCAAGCAGGCTGACCTGATTCCTTCATTGCAAGAACACAGGTTGATGGAAGAGAGCAAGGACCAGCAGCTCATCTATTTTACTGCCTAAAATAAGTGTAGAAAATACAGACTAGAAAAGCAAGGCTGCAGAGATGGCAACTATGATTCTACTTACATGTCACGCAGTGCTGTTCAGAGATACGAGACACTGACTCAGCTTGAAGAAGTGCCTCCATTCTGCACTTCCTGGAACTGTGGCACTGACACAGGGTCTGTGGCAGCCTGACCTAACTCTCCTGTTCATAGAACTTTAATGAAAATTTGTCAGGTGTCTCCCTGTTCTGCATGAGCTGCCAAGATGCCAAACAGAACACTTGAGCTAAGTAGTCTCCTGGCACTTCAGGAGCACACTTGTGTCAGACATAGTGATGCTTTTTTTTCCCCTCCCTTTTTTTGAGAAAGTACTATTTTGCTCAGTATTATTTAGGCAGACACTCAATGGGGTTTTTAGAATATTGTTAATAGGATTCCCAGGTTGACCAGAAGAGTGTTTGATACAATTGTACTTCTGGTTCTAATTCTATCAAGCACAGAACATGTAATAGCAAAGCCTCTTATTTGGAGGGGGGGTGTGGTAGTGGGGAGTTTAAAGAGCCTCTGGGAGTTGGGTACTCAACTGCCATTGAAGTCAAACTGAACTGTTCTATTCCTATTCAAAACTCTTCTGTAGCTGTTTTTTTGAATAGACATATCAAGAGTTTACTTTAGTACTGAAAAATATTTGCGCATGTGTGATGGTTTAGGCCAAATTCAGGGAAACGTCCAAAAGGAACGTCTCCTCAAAGGAAAAGTGCTTCCTCTGCCCGCCGCAGAAGTAGCTAATCTCTGTGTCCTTGAAGCACAAACTGTTTTGAAAAGTTCGCTCAGTTTTTTTCTCTGTCTCTTGCATCCAGTTTTAAAGGCACAGAAAGGCTCAGGAATCATGTCTGGGCATAGAGCGGTGGTAGGGGATACAACAGCACAATCACCCCAAGACAGCATGTTTTATATTCTGTGTTGTAACATGACAGCTGCTTTCAAGAAACTGGAAGAAGACCTCAAAAATAATCCTAGCACAGGCAAGAAGTTATTTCTAGATATTAGTGCTGCTCAGTATTCCTGATGCTGTGAGATTTACAATGCTCACTCAAAATCCCTGCATTCCCATGACATTACTCCACGACACATTTAGTGCAGAGGGTGGATTATGCCTTGTCATGTGCAATATATTACAAGCAGTTTGTGGCTTTCAGTTATAGAAAAAAAAAAAAAAGAGAAAATAAAAGAAAAGAAAAGTATCTACTATTTTCTGTTCCACTAGTGATTCAGAAACTCTCCTGGGATGGCTCATGGATTCCTTGCAGTTGTCTTGACATTGGAATTTAACCTTGGTATCAATGCAGATGGCTGATACTCTGGTGCCATAGCAAATGCAGTGTCACTGCACCAACTTAACTCCAGAGACCATCACTAAAGAGATGGTTGGAAGTCAGAGTAACTTGGAGGATTTTGTTTGGGTTTTTTAGTGGTTGGTTTGCTTATTTGTTTGTTATTTTTGGTTTTTTTAAACTTGCTTCACAATTTGTCAGTTAAGTATGTGTGAAAGAGATGTCAGCAGATGATGGAGTAAGGTAATTGCCCAGTGAAACAAAGATACCCTGTAACATCTTAAAGAGACCTCAGGACACTGAAATAATTCATAAGAACGATGCCAGTTACTTCAGAGGTTTGAAATCAGGACATTACACATGGCACAGATTTTTGGATACATCTGCATGAAGCTGTTTTATTGCCTGTGCCAAATTACAGATTTGTGGAGCGAGAAATGGGTTTATCCTAGGGCTCTGATTTAGAGAGATTTAGAGGTACTGTCTCTGTCCATAATCTTAAACAAAACTTGAGACCAGTAAGCAACACAGTGTAAAGGTGGGGTTTAGGCCAGGCCAGTTGTTTTTACTCCTTGTGTAACTGATGAAAATAGTTCCACTGATTATTGAAAAACAATACAGGGAATAAAATCTAGCTTTAAATGAGCAGCAGAGGATAGATAGAAATGTATTGGGCACATATTTGACACTTTTCCAAATTCCCTGGGAAATGAAATGCCTGTGCTGTAGTCCTGCTTGGTCCATATGTGCAAATCATGGTTATTTGAGCTCCTTCTGTTCTGCCAACACCTAAGTGCCCTGTGATTTGACCTTAAGGTCAGAGTGGCTTTGCCTCTCTAGCAACACCTGTGAAAAAAGTACAGATGCTAGAAAATACGGGTGAAATTGTGATGTTCCCCTGGCCTTTGCACTATGCTTTGGTGTAATCTGAGCTAGGTAATAAATGGAGAAGAGCTGTTTAGAGCAGCCTTAAGGAAGAGAGGCTTTTGAGTGACTGAATTTGAGGATTTCAACATTCATTGACACTCAATGCTTTCTAGTCTCTTAAAAGTTACTAATGGAAGCTTTCTATTTTCTTATTACCACTTAACATACAAAATTAAAGTTTTAAAGACAGCATTCTGAAATGCTCTCCATTGCTTTAAAATGCACCTGATTAACTTTTTGGCAGTGAATCCTACTGGCCTAGAAAAATATTCTGCTTTTTCTCTTTGGTTTATGGCACAGGGATCCATAATCAAATATAGATGGAAAAGAGTATGATCAAGCCTCAAACTTGTATGTGCTGCATAATAAAAGAAAATTTGCATAAATTTTTTGAGACTTTAACTATTCCATAACATTAATAAAATATGAGTATCAGTATGGATGTGTGTGATTAGGAGGTAAACAAATAAAAGCAAATTTTTAAAAATATAAAAATACAGGTAGAGGCAACAGATTTGGTCATATGTTTTCAAGTAATTTCATAAAATTATTTAATTTTTAGTTCACTTTCATTGGTTTCAGTTCCCTTGAATTGAAAACCAGAGGCATTCTGATTATTATATTGGAAGGCATTCGTAATTTCAAGTTTTAATCAGGAATGGGTGTGTTTTCTGCAATATTTCAGTGATTTTGTGCTTTTGCATGACCATCTGAAATGACAATTTTCTTCCAGAAATCAGGACAACAATCACAGGAGATAATGTTAATCATGGGGTTTGGGTCCATAGTAAAGCCTTACTTAGGCTAAAAAGAATAAAGAAGGGCTTAGGAAATACTGACAGTGGATTATATATCACAGTCTTCAAAGGAGCGGTGTGTAGTGGAAGGTGTAATTATCTTCACTCCTGATGTAACATTTAAGAGTCTCTTATTTAAGGAAGAAACCCCTGGTTTTGCAGTACCTTTCAAGAGTCTCCATACTTTGCACATGGAATTTAACTGAGCACAAACTGTTTGAAAAGGGAAAATAATATCCCTGTTTTAGCAAAATGAAACAACTTGGCAGGTTCACAGAAAATGTTGTGGGGAATCTGTGCATGGCTACTGCTCCCCTGTCTGCCCCACGGTCCTCCGTGACAAAACTGCAACAGCATTCTCATGAAAACAAGCAGCCCTTAAAGAGAGTCAGCTTGTGACATGAGCTTCCTTCTTCTACATTATTGATTCTCAGGGATTTCAGCTAACTCTTGTATTTATTAATTTAATTTTTTTAACTAAATGTTCACGCCATTTGTTCGTTTAAGGTAATCATCATCTTAGCAAAGCTGGGAAGTCAGCCTGTTTGTGTTCAACGTGAATGTGTACGTAATAAATACATATTAACTCTTGCTTCATTCAGTAACTGACAGTTGTCTTTCAAAAAAAAAAAAAACAGAAGAAGTTGCACTCCCTTCTTTTTACTGCCCTTATTTAATTAAATGAAAGGTGTGGTAAAGTGTAGAAAATTTTAATTCCACACTAAATCATAGTAATAGCTTCTCATTTAGTAAGGTTTAGCTGTGAAATTAGGGGTGTAATAGTTATCTCCATAACTAAGAACATTAATAAACATTTGCTTTTATAGTAATAATTACACAATAAACAACTTTAAAAGAAGATTTAGACCGTGAACCTCAATTCACAAGACAAGAGGAGGGAAATCTGGGACTAATTCCAAGCTAGATGTATGGAGCTGAACTGCAGCATCTATCTCTGGTGATCAGCTTGAATTGGGAGACTGAAATATATACAGATGTTTAGTGCTCATATTGAGCTTGGCATTATTAATACCTGGCTTATTTTAAGAAATTGTAGCTTGATTGCTCTTAATGGCAACCCTGGCCTTTCAGCTGCCTGTCTTGGCAGCCATTGCATTGGTCACAAATATCTATGAATAAATAGACAATTATTGACAACTAAAGGAAGTGTGCCAATTTTACCAGGCCTCCAAATATTATTTCTGACATACTGGGAGGTATCAGACAATTCTTAGTCCACTTAACTGGAATCCAGAAATAGGTACTTTATAGGTGCTATTGCATCCTCTTAGTTATATTTATAGTCTTTCAAATTACAGTTTGGTAGATAATCACAGTTGTTTGAAAACATACATTCTCAATAACAACACATCAGCTGGTAATTCACTGTATTCCACTCCTGTTAATTTCACATTTGCCAATTCCTCACATATTTTTGTTTCCAAGGATCAACTTGGATCATCCACCTTGGAATACTGGCACCACATGAACATTTTTCTAGTACTACTGAATTCCCAGTATTGTTATTGTAAGTTAACAGCAGCAGGCAGGATATTTGCTCTGAGAATTGCACCACAATTCTGATGCCTGGTGTCTCAGAAACATCCTAATCCTGGTAGATATAATCAGACATATTCTTCATTTTTTCAGTGGACTGGACAACACCTTACTCTACTGAAGAATACCTTCCCCCCACCTCCAGATGAAAAGAAATATTTATTAAAAACTTAATACACTCCTGTCTCATAAAAGTTCAGCCAGTCTTGTTAGTAAATGAAAGTACTCTACCTACAATTTGCTTCCAATATTCTTAGGTCTTTTTTAAATGCTGTCTTTATTGCAGCTAGTAATTAATCTTTTCTAATTTTTTCAGTTCCTTGATGAATTTCAGCCACTGTTATTAATCACATTTTCTGAAGTGCAAGTTATTTCTCTCATTTTTGTCTCTAAGGAGCTTTTCTGATTTTTGACCACATTCAACTCAGCACTAAATACGGATAGGGTTTTAGCCAAAAATGTTCCCTTTTTTTATTGTGAAACTGGTAATACTCATTTATCAAATAAATTGTTCTTGAAGATCTTCCACTCCTGTTTCTCTGTTTAGTCCCCTCCCTATCTCCCAGTCAGCTTCATTAATTAACACTGAGCTGTAAGAACAGGTGCTTTTTTTTTTTAAACCTGACCAATTTTAGTACTTTTAAATGTATTACCCTAATTCTGCAAGGGGTTTCAGAAGTTCCAGCACCAGTTATTAAAATGGCTTATAAATCATCTTGCAAACTTGGATGTTTGTCTCTAGCTCTTGTTGCTTTTCCAATGCTGGCCACTACTTCGAGATCTAATTAATTTCTCATCCTTTTCTCTTGAACAGATTTTTCTGTAGCATCAAGGGAGCTTAGTTACATGAAGAACTACAGTTCTAACAACTCAAAATTGCATTAAATTATCTAATAAAGTGGGTGTGGCTGCTCACTTAATGTCCCTTTAATTGTCTATTATCTCTAGCCTCTATTTCCTTTCTGTAATACAGATCTTCAGATTTATAGGAACTAAATCCCTATAAATTTATGCCAAGCTTACTTCTGTTCTATCAAGTGTCTTCCCACTCTGGTGTTACTGCTTCAAATTTGGTTTTAACTGCATTAATACCCAAGGAAGTACCCAGCAAAGATATGAAACAGGGGAGTTGCTTATATTATTGATGTAGCCAAAGTGGGAGTCTACAGTATTTTCTCTCCAGAAAAACCTGGTTTATCAAAATTTGGCAGCACATTCTGGCACTGGACATCTCAGAGGTGTCTTTCTGTTGGAAGTGATGCAGGTAGGCCAAACAGCACAGAGTTTGTGGCAAAACCCATAATTTGGTTTTAGAAATAGGTCTCATTTCATTAGCTTTGTGTTATACTGTTGATATTTAGTATGAAATAGAGCCTCTCAGAAGTGAATTTGAGAAGGGCTTTTTCTATTCCTGTGGTGATTTAAGCTCTTCTTTGAAACTTCTTGAATGTTCCTTCTTGATACCCTTCAAGTATCAACCCTTATCCCCAAAAAGGTGTGTGAGTTAAAGTACATTATTTTAGCACAGCATGGGATAATAAAAGGTTCGACAGGCTTAGACTTCTTTTAAACTTTCATCACCAAATTATGTTTGACACTTTTTTCCCCGGGTATGAAATAGAAGAAATTCAATTAGGGAACAAAGAAAGTATTAGTTTCTCAAATTCAGAAGATTATTTTAGAAGAGAAACTCCTTTGAATTGACTCATTTAGAAGTGTGTGTCCTATAGTGGGAGGGGGAAAAGTCTGTGGCAACTGCAAAAATACTGTGAGGAAAGGTGTCAAGTCAATTTCAAAAGAGACACAAGCTGTCTTCTAGTGTCAAGCTGTCTTCTAGTGCCTCTTTTTGCAAGTATTAACTATTAAAGATTACAATATTTTTCTTCCCATTGCATTTTATTCTGACAGGTTAGGGATGCTCCAAGGAGTAGCAGCATTTCTCCTGACAACTCCCAGAACCATCTAAATCACTGGCATTTGTGTTCCTTCAGCTCAAGGTGTCAGTGTCTTCTCCCTGACAACTCTTTGCTCTTCTGCTGTTCCTTTACTGGAGAGGCCTCTTCAGAGTTTAATTCCTTTTTTTTTTGCCCCCCAAAGGCAACTATCTTTTTTAATCAGATATCATAACAAGCCTTAACAGATAAAAGTCTTCCTTGCATCAAGAATTTTAAATCTCTGGCACAGCTTTGCATTGTATAATTATAGATTTAGGTAATTTCCAACTTTTTACATTTTTAAATAGAAAATTATTTATTATTTATCAATTTTCAATATTGCAAAGCCTTCTTTATAAAATAAATGATTCATCCAAGGCAGTAGCAGAAATAGCAGCAATAGCACAGCTCCTTTCTCAGGGAGCAGGGGCAGTGATCTAAGCACTGAGGGCTAGGGGCAGGTCTGCCTTCTCTGAAGAAATGCTACATTTGCCCATCCCCACAGCTCCATCCTTCAATTCCATTTTCACCTGCACAGCCTGCTGTGGCTGGAGGCAAACTGAGCGTGCATCTGCATTCATTTTCACTACCATCCTGATATTAATGCCACCAAATGTGAGCATGTCAATGTTAGGCTTTGTAGTTTAGCAGTTCTCCAGTCTGGTGTGATTTTTCAACTGTGATATGGAGGCAGAGGGGTACTGCTTCAAATTTGATCTTCCTTTTTTTTCTTTTTATTTCTGCAATAACATTTTAAACATGAATTTACAAGATACTGGCTCACACGTTTAGATTGGTGTGAATGCAGGCTACAGGGATTTCTGTTGCCCAGGGTGGAGGAACTGACTTTATCTTTGCTTGTGGTGCATATGTTAGAAAAGAGCAGATACACAAAGAAATGCTGAGCTCACACTCAGCTCAGGCATTTTTGTTCCTGCTGGAGCCACTGTGTGCTTCAGCCATGAGGCATTGCTTTGCAACATAAGTCTTAGTTGCTAAAACTAAGTGATTAACAGCTCCAGTGACTGCTGAGATTCATTGTTCCATGATGTATTATTCCGTGCCAGTTTGTCAAGTCATTTTCTGAAAGGCATGAAATGGGGGAGCTGTGAAAGCACAACATCAGGTGGCTCTTGGTTATCTCAGTCAAGTCACTGGGAGGGGAGGGCAGCTTGGTCTAGGACATGGAGTGATTAAACAACACGCAAACCAAATGTGACACACTAAAGTAGGCTTGCAGACTGGCTTGGTGCTGGTTCTCGTTATTCTCTAGTGCCTGTATGAAAGCAGAGCCTAAAAAGCTAAAACCTGCTGCCTTGCTGCACATACAGAGTATGTTATACCCCCTACCAGAAAGCATATGGTTCATTGTTTGCTAGTTTCTGACAGATTCTGTTGTTTGCAAGGATGAATCATTCATTTAGGTATCCAAAGAGTGATAAAAACACTCGTGGAACACAAATAAAGTAAGTTTTTAATATTCAAAGCTTCCTGTTCTCTAACTCAAGTGAAATAGCCAGACATCTTCAAAAAAAAAAAAAAAAAGAGCTTTATTTGGGATTAGGAATTCCTTCATTTTATAGACAAAATAACTGTGACTTACTATCGGCTTAGGTTTGTGACTTTTAGACGAAGTATAGCATTTCAGATAAATCTGGATAAATCAGATAAACCAGCCTAACAGCAAAGATTAGCTGTGTAATGGTAACTCTGCAGTGCAACTAAACTCCAGTGGAGAGTTGCTGTTTCTCACAACGGCCCCACAAAGGCAAATTTTTTGAGCTTTATACACAAATACTGATTTCTAGAAAAATACATGGAATTTGATAGATTTCTTTCTAGGTTTCCTACTTAATTTTTTCTGCACGCGTTATTTAATAAGAGAAACCCAACACTAAGTAAGAGAAATGCTGTTACCCAGATCAGTGACCCAAAATGTCTGCATTCCTTAGCCTCAGCATCCACCCAAATATTACCTTCCATGAGGAAAGGCAGGAACACAGTGATTTTAGCCAGATAATTTTAAGTGTCTGAGTCTGCTGTAATCCTGAGGATAATACAGGTGAATAAAGAGGTGCCTCAAACCTACTGCATTCTTGAACCACTTTCTGACATCCAGCAACACCAAACACCCTCTATTAAAGCTCCTGGGACACTCCACAGCAAGAATGAAAAACAAACCCAGCTTATAGGGTTATCTATGAGGGTTCTTATGAGACAGAAGAGTTTGTTTTCCTCACACCCTCCGTGAAATACAAATTATAATAAAAATTCAGCCATTGACTTAGGTGCAATAGGAGAAGATGATTAACTGACTGACCACTGCAAATTTGTGGCTGATTCTCCACGTTCCCAGCCTTATTGTCTAGACAAGGACTTAATATTCAACTCTATTTTTGGATATCCAGTGTAGCAGTCCAGGTAAATAATTGATTGTCACTTTACCCTCTTCTGCTATGCCCTGTATGAGGAGGCTTTTGGAAAAACATAGGAGGAGATCAGAATGAAAGATGCCCTTTAGACAAGGACATATTCATTCACATCATACAGATATTGCTTCTGTGATTTTTGTCAAGTGTTAATTATTTTCTTGAGAGGGGTAATTAAAGCACATGCCTTAAATTTAATTGTACTAATTTGAATTTCCTGATGTATCACTACAGTTAGGTGTTATCTGGGGAATGGCAGTTGTTCTGGCACAGCTTTAGTCAGGATTTACAAATCAAGAGGTCAAAGTTAATAAATACCCCCCTGATCCCAAAGTATGGTTTTTCTGGTCCTTGTATTCTCCTTATATTATGAGAATACAAGGGAGAAGAACTGCTGGCAATGTGCAACTTATGAGAACAATTGGTCTCTCACTATGTTCCAAAAATCATGCAAGATTTGAGATGTCTGTGATTGTAAGAATTAGCTGAAGGTAACTCATTCCATGAGAAGATATGATTTTGAGGTTGCTGTTGGTTTGCATAAGGTTCTGGGAGCTTTAGTGTGCTGTGGACATGGGCAGAAAGAGGTAGCTGCCTTTTAACACACTGCCTGGTCTGATAGTGCCCCCTGACTCTGCATTTGATCTGCATCATCTGCCAAAAGAGGGAATAAGTCAAAAGTGTGAAGAAGCTCATCCTAAACCCAACATCTAACCTCACAGAACTAAATTCCATCCAGTGTAGCACAGGCAAAATACTTCCCTCAGGTGAGTCGGGATGAGGTAGTGAAAGGGCAGCTGGAGTCACTAAAGGGAGGAGAATTAAGATAAAAGACTACTGAGGCCAGATAAGCCCTGCTCTGTTACCTTCTTAAGCTTCAGCTTCCAGTATTCCTTCAAATTACAGGAACAAACAAGTGGGTTTGAAGGCTTAGTGCAACTGCAGGCCTATAATACAACTTTAATCTATTTCTTTTTGAAAGGAAGGGTGAGTAAGGTAGAGAAAAGAAACTGTGCAAGGTGTTTGACAACAAAGAGTGCAGGGAACTCAGAGCTCTTTGAGGGTCAATTAGCCAGAAAATGTGCTAAAGACTACATGCTCTATTGGATTATTGGCCAAAGAATTACCCCAGAGCAATCAAAGTGGCCCTGTTGCCTGAGTACAGAAAGGCAATTACGGATTTTGAGGACACGCTACAGAAGCTTTAATTAAAGGTATTATTTCTACATCACTGAACATTAGAAATTAAATTCTTACTTGCAGCCACGAGAAGTAGCTTTGTCTTTCCCTTGCGTGTAGTGTGTCAGCGTAAGACAGGGCTGGCTTTGGCATCCCTTCTTTAGGAACACATATTGGGTTTCACCCCACCCCTTCTCCTAACTACCACTTACACACCTGACATATTAAAGAGGTGGATTTCCACTGCTAGACCTTCAGGCTTCCTCTGGCATTGTCTGGGTCTCTATCAGCAAGGACAATACAATCTGACTAGCTTTCAAGGTGAAGTTTATGAAGTACTATTTGTGTGCAGAGTAGAAAGGATTTACTATGTCAAGAGTGATAAATCTGTTATCCTTAAAACGGAACATACAGTAAACTACAATTTTAAAATAAATTTTGACTCTCAGTATAGTTGATGGTACAACCAACCGGTTGGACCTACAAGAGCACCCTTTTAGGATAATTGCACCAGCACCAAACACAGTCCCTTCCTAACACACCTGCTCAGAGTGGGGCCTCCAGGTGTGGTTTTGAGCCTATCTGACTAGGGAAAGTTTCTTCAGGAAGACCATGCCCTTCACAGCCATGCTATTCTTGATGATACTGCACGGACAGGCAGGACAAACTGTGGTGAACTCCTCAAAAGCTGCAGGTCACAGCTGCCAGTGATTCTGGAAAGGCTCCTTTTGGCATCAAGGCTTTACTGAAGCTTAAGAACACTCGGCTTCAGCTTCTGGTGTGGTTGATACAGACAAGGTACCCACGTGTGCACTTTTTGCTGATTCCCTGTGTGCAAGGAGCTTCAGCACATATTTCATACAGCCTTGACCCTCACTCTGAAGCTTTTACTTTACTTCAAGAGTTGAAGTCACATAGCACTGCCCAGTCCATAACACAAGCTTTGCTAGAAATCCTAATCACCATTTGTATTTACTTGATAATACAAGAAACACACAAATCAGGATGAAAGAAGTCCTTACCTTTGTTTCTTGGTTATTTTGATGACCCCCCTGGTTTGGTGCTCTGCTCCATGGGTTGCCCAGTCCTCCTGCAGCCTGTCTTGCCCCAGCACAGCAGGTTCCTCGAGCTCAGGTCTCCTTTTGTGCTTGTGGTTGGTCCTTCAGTCAAAGCTCTCCCCCAGCTGCAAATGCTTGTTTCTCTTTTCCCCCTTTCTGCTCAGGTTTTTCATGTTTCTTCTGAGTGTTTTTTTCCTTCTTTATGTGCTTCCATTTCAATGTCTGAATTTTTTAACCTGGAATTTACATTTGCTCCAAATTCTGGTGCCCTGGCAGAGGCACATGGACCAACACCACCTGGTCACTGGACTCAGACACTGGTCTGAGCCAACCTCCTTCCCTTACCACCTGTGTGGTCAAAGGAAGAGTCATGAAGATGAGGAAGGCTTTAGATCCCCCCTGTGGGATGCAGTCTGGAGGCCCTTTTGGCAGGCAGGAATATACTTTGAAGCATTCTGTAGTGCAGCCAATTACCATAATAATAGTTCCATTATTAACCAGAGTTCATAAACTCTCTGTAAACCTGTTTCTCAGCTCATGTTTCTTTGGTGCAAGAGCCATGTGTTGGCTGGACAGATGGGGGCTCTACAGTTTTTAACAGGTTCTTTCATTTTTATTTGCTTATTGTCTGATCTTTTCCAGCCACAGAATTATGCCCTGCAACTGCCATGTCTGCAAAGCATGGGGCACACTGGTGAAGCAGCCAACATTTCAGGGTCAGCTTAACTAGAAATTGAGATGTGTTTTGAAGGTCCTGTTTCCTGCACTTTGGGGACCTAAGTGTTCCCCCTTGATAAATTATATATTTCCCTCTTTGCTGCAAGGAAGTGCAAAGAAAAGTAACATCATGGTCCAGCATCAGCTGCTGCATGAGATGGAAAATACTGCTCAGTGTCTAAGCCATAGCCTGGAGCAGCATATTCGGAACTCATTGGGACTGGGCGACCAACAAGTGGTGATGTCTGGATAGCAGAGCATTTGTTGTGTATGAAAACAGCATTGTTTCACACAATGGGAAGTGGCACAGATCTGGGAAACTGCCCTTGATAGATTGACTGAGTACAGTATTATTTTAGATCCCTTATCTACAACAAGTTTAAAAACAGTAAAGTCTCATGACATAGCTTGGTCTAGATGCGCAAGAAGATAAAATAACTTTCCCAAGACTACACAGAAGGAAGCTCAGAAGAACAGACAAGTCAGACTCACAGCTTTTTGACTGACCCTATTGTCAAAGCTCTTTTTTCCTATAGATTTATAGTGGGGTACCACGCCAACATTATGAACTTCTGCTTGGTTCTTGCTCTTGTGCCAGTTCAAGCTTACAGTCAAGTGTCTAAAAGAAAGTCTCTGTGTGCTACTCACATCTCTGGTACAATACCAGCTTTATTTACAAATAGGAAAGCCTTAACCACTAAGTAAAAGGCAACTGTTTTTAGGTTATGTTTTCACCCACAATCTGCAGAGTGATCTGTATGTGTGACATTTGACTCTTTTCTAAATTTGTTTCACCTTGTTTTGAATAGTGCAGCTTGGCAGTGGCAAGTGTCTCCTTGGCTGGAGTCACATGCCAGTAGCATCCAGGGTGAGGTAATTTCACTGTTGTACATCCAGTGTAAGTAGTTGGTTTGTGCTTGTAGCTAAGACTGGAACTGCATAATTTAAAAGATTCTGCTTATGAATATTTTTTAAAACAGCCTTTAAGTAATGTCACTGTGGTCATTTGCTATTGTGGTCAGATTTCACAAGGTAGCCAAATTGAAGTGGACATTGAAGTTAATTTGCACTTGCAGCAACTCAGGCAAGAAAAAGACCTAACTGCTGTTCTTGTAGCTGCAAGCTACAACTACAAACCTCATAGGAGACACTTCTTAAATGAATTATTTCCACTGGGGAACTAACAGAGAATATGTCTCTGGGCTTGACCACTAGTGATCACAGACTATCATGAAGATGTTCCTGAGGTTTGAGGTTCATTTGGACCCTTATTGCCTTTTTAAGTAGCTCCTTGTACGCACAGTAAAATGTCCTGGGCTGATCCTGAACTTTAAGTAGCATTTGCGGCAACCAGAGAGTAAGTTGCTGTCAGGAAAATCTTGTGGTCCTTTTGCAGAGCACACTAAAGGCAGCAGCATTAAAAACAGGGTGGAAGAGCTTTCTCAGAATCTGTAGGATTCAGTGGCCTGGTTTCATCCTCTCCCCTTTCCCCTTTTGGTATCACAGCATTGCCTGCAGCACTGCTCACTGGATGTCCCACAGACTGTGCCTTGCTTCCTCACACTCTTTAGGAAAGAGGTGCTTTCAGAAGGAGCAACTTACTGGTTTGGTTTGGGTTTGTCTTTAGAAGGGCTATCAGGTAAAAATGCCACTCACCTCAGGACAGAGGCCGGAAAAATGCAAGTGAAGCTGCTGTAGACAAGCTTGAAGATAGTGCTCATAGAGCCACCCACAGGGAAGTTTCCAGGTAGGGAAGACTTTCCGTGAAAAGCTCTGTACAGCTCCTCCAAGTTCTTCATGGCAAAATTTTTTTAATACTACTACTGTTTTTTAATAAAAACTTCCATGTAACATTTAAAACTTGAGACTTGGTTTGAGGTAAGAGGAAGATGATCTTTGGCTTCCTTTGAGTGTTCATTGTTTCATAGTTTTATGGTGTATAGGAAGCTGCTTTAGAAGTTCTTCTCCAGATGAGGAATGCAGGTTGTTTTTAATTATGTGACAGGCAATCAAGGGTGACATGCCTACTTACCCTTTAGATGACAGCAAGCTTTATTTCTTTAAACAGACTAAGGTGGGACACATTCAGATGTTAAATAGCCTAAAGGCTGCAAAAGTGCTTCATTTCAGTAGCCCTCTGACTCAACTGTGCTAATTTCTATTGCAGGAGGAACTTAGTCAAAACAATTGGAGTGTGAAAAGTGCCCCCACTTTGGGCTTTACATTTTATTTTTAACTCAGTGTTTTCTCATTCTCTATCAATCATGACAACTCTTAATGCAAGAAAGTGAGAGCCCCTTCTTAGCATCTCAGCATCGAGAACAGTTTAATACTGAGAGCTTTGTTCTGCACGTTAAATGCCTATTGACTCCTCCGGCCCAAAGAAATATTGATTTTTCTCTCACTTTCTTTACAGGCACTGCTTTCTTTCCTGGTCGCTGTGCTGAGGTCTTTGCCAAAGGTCAAAGCATTGGGAAACTTGGAGTCGTACACCCCGATGTTATCACCAAGTTTGAGCTCACCATGCCATGCTCTGCCCTAGAGATCAATATTGAGCCCTTCGTGTGAAGACGTGACTTTTATCCTCTGACAGCCGTCCACTGTCACATGCAGCACCCTCTCCTCTTTTGTCTGCCTCCCAGGGGACATCCGCTTATGCTTTTATGTTCCAATAAACCAGAAAAACAGATCCTGTCTCCCTGAGTAAATGTGTTCTTTACAGTGCAATCTGGCTGGCTTCTGCAGGGAAGGAATGTGGAATCTAGGACTAGGTTGTGCCCTCAATGTTTTCAAAGGGCAGGGGGGAAGAAACAAGTTGGGTCAAAGCCCAGTGTTTTACAAGAGAAATGTAATGGCAGAGCACATGATTAGTTTTCAAAATCAGAAATGTTCCACAGACACAGCTTCATACTGTAACTGATTATGGCTGCATAACAGGAATCTCATTCTTTTCTTATTGCATGAAATAAGATAATTGATTAGAGCAAATGTTGAGTGAATGTGAGCAGAACTAAGGAGTTGAGCTTTTATTCTGTACGGTTGTCATGTGCTCATCAATGGCTGGGGGAGGAAAATAAACTTGTTTCATGAAAACCAGAGCTATTTAGTAAGCAAGATGTGTGTAATATCTGCTTCCCTGCTCCAGACATAACTGTTGGTCCTTTATCATTCTAAATGCAGAAAGGGGAGGGGGTGGAATTAAATGTTTTTCATTGCTGATGTCAGCCTGGCGGTTTTTGAAGCTCCAAGCCAAATGGGGAAGTGCATTTAAGAGCATATGCCAGTGGTCTTTTGCATGAGGAGCAGAAAACTATCAAAGCCTTTGTCTGCCTAAGGCTGGCACGTTTGTCTGCAGAAGTGAGCGTGGGCCCGCTGCACTCCCAGCCCCACCAGGGCTTTCTGGACCCCAGCTGTGCAGCAGGACCACGGAGCTTTTGGGCAGGGTTATTTTTCTGGCGGTTCTGCCCATGCAGTACATGAGAACCTCTCATGGATCAGGCTTATCCTTCTAGGTGGCTTTCTGGCAGCAGTTGTGTCACAGCTTGGTGCCGTGTGCCTCTGCTCTCTGTGAAACTGAGAAGCTCCATCCAGCACAGCGATGCCCGATCCTTCCTTTCTGCAGGAATGTCACCAAGTGGGTGGTCAGAGCAGTACACTGAAGCAGCTCTTGACTGGCTGGCTTGTGGGGCTGGCTGTCCCTCCTTTGCAATATTATAACCATTGCTAATGCTGCGGGCTAACAACAGCCAGGATTTTGTATTAGACCTATGCACTGTGGCTTCTTTCTGCTGTGAGAGCCAGATGGACCCTGATCCCAGGAGGGGCCTGTCCAGGAGTGGACATCTGGGAGTTGCTGGAGAAGGGTGTCACAATGACTGCCCCACTGGGCAGAAGGATGTGCAGTGGTGAGGTAAGCTTGTAGTTTTACGAGCTGCACAGACCCCTATCACTGGGCCCACAAGGGCTTTTCAATGGCAGCCCCATCAATAATCTCAACAGGTGGGAAGGCAACAGGCAAGGCTTTTTGGTGCAAGTGATAATCCACTATGAAAAATGCACTACAGTCACCCATCTGGAAATCCTATGGTTCCCCTCAGATGGAAGTGTAGATTTTAATTATCTCTGCATGACAGACGTGAAATGAGAATATAGCTATTGCCATACGTTGCACGACTGACTCCGGTGCCCACGGAGAGTGAGAAAACTGCAGCTCACATTTTAAACCTCCCAAGGGATTAGGCGGCTTGGCGTTTGCAGGATCTCTCTCTCCACGATGCCTACACAACTGTAACCAGGCAGGCTCGCAGTGTGGGAAGCAATCTGTAACGCAGATGGAAAGTATTAACCCCCCCTGTTTATTGGTGTGTCATGCATGGGGATTAGGACGACAATAAGGCAGATTTGCATTGCAGCAGAGTGCAGGCATATTTGTGTGCACTAAATATATTTCTCTGCACAAGATTTTCTGACTCTTTGGGTGTCCCAATTCTCCTGAGAATTTAGCTATCCTTTGAGTGTAAAGACTAGATTAAGATGGGACTAAGGGCTTGAGCTGCAGTGGCATGTGTTGTGAGGATTTTAGGGATAGCTTCTTTTTCATACCATTTGCTCATGCATTGGCAACTAAATGCTCCAAAACCATGAGCTTTGTCCCAGGTAAGTACCATTACTTGCGAAAAGTAGAGGATGAGAATTGAGAGAAAGGTTAAAAAGCCTCTTCAGAGTCCCTGACCCCCCCAGTTAACTGTGGTGCCAGCAGCCTTGCAATGAAATTCAAGCTCTGCTGTAGTGCTGTGCTCAGGATTAACTGTGATTCCTGATGAGTGGGACACTTCATATAAGTCTGGTGTATTTATTGCAAGGCTTTGTCTCTCATAGCTCCAAAGCAATTATCTGGTATTTACAGCCTGCTCATAGCTGGGTGCAGTACTTGAGGTAGTTATCACACAGCTTCGTGCTGGAGTCAGCCACTGTGAGCACTGAAATTTGCTTTTACCCATTGCTGTAGCCATGGGCTCTGGCAAAGGAAACCTTTGCTGCTGGTAGGGACTTCTGAGCAGCTTTTAACATCTTCTGAATTTGTGTTTTCTTTTTAAACAAGAGTTGGAAGTGGGATTTTTAACTACTGCTCCGCAATTATGGATTACTTTTGGCCTGCTCCTGCTGCCTGTGGGTAATGGGTCATTGCTGGAGATCTGAACACAAGCAGAAAAGGCTGGAGAGCTGGTGACAGAGAGATCAGAGCTGGTTTAGTGTGCTGTCGGGGTGATTGCTGGGTTGCACTCTGCTGGACATGAGCTGTGGGTTTGTCCTTGCTGTGCTTTGGTAGTGATTTTCCAAAGAGCAGAACCCTGAGACAGCCTGGCTGCGGCTGCCGGCACAGGCCCCGGTGCCTGCAGGTCACCCTTGCTATTGCACAAGGGTGTTTATGGAAAGGTGACGCCCGGGACTGTTTCCATCTCCAGGCTGGCACTGTGCTTGCTTGAAATTTAAATCATCCTTTTTGGCAGGTGAGTATGGAATAGGCTGAGCCAAAGCGCTGCCAGGAGGCTGCCCGGGGATCATGGCCCGGCACACGCGACACCTCTGACCGCCCGGTGACCTTGAAACCCAGCCTGCTGCCAGGGCCGGGTGGCAGCGGGGTGGCAGCGGGACAGTGGGCAGGTGGGAAGACAGTGAGACAGCAGGGGAAGGTCTGACAGGAGCAGGAGCTGGCAGCAAGCAAGGGCCTTGCTTTACTCATGGCTTAGCAAATGTGCAAGATCCCACCCACTGCCCAGCTGCACACCCACCCTGTTCAGAGAGGTACCTGTGTTTTCTAACTCCTCCTTGGAGCACAGTTGAGAAGGGTCAAAACTGAAACTGAGACTGTTTTCTTCTGTTCCGTAGATTACATCAACTGTATCTAGAAAAGCAAGGCACGAGCTTGCTTGGGATTTTGAATAGAAACTTGGATGGATTAGGAGACTGGGGTCATGACAAAGTTACTGCTGGAAAATTAAAGCAGGGAAATTCAGTGCTTGCTGCTTTGGTTCTTAATCCCTGCCAAAAGGTGCAATATCCATGTAGCTTCTGACAGAGTAGCTGGTTCTGCACTGGGGCACCAGCACACAGAGATGCCCCAGACAGGAGGAAGTCTGGGTTGGCACCAGAAAGCGATTTGCAAAGTAAGCAGGTCAGGAGAAGGCAGCCTCCAGGCAGGACAGAGTGGACTAAGCTAAGGGTGAGGTGCCTGCTACATCCCTCTTGACAGCATAACAAAGGAAATTTAGATTGTCTTGCATCACCCCTCTGGCTGTGGGCAGGCACAGGAGGGAGAGCTGTGGCGCTGCACCAGGACAGACAGCACGGACAGTACTGAGAAGACAACAGCCCAGGCTGTGATACTCTGGAAGTTACTTCCCATTCCATTCACATCAAAAGCAGTGTTTTACTCTAAAACACAAGCGTGCTTACTCAGAGGATTCAGCTGGAGCCTTTGTGTTACAAAGTGCGGAACACGTCTGGCAAACCCACCACAAAACCTCATTCTCTACCACCACCCTGGAAATGACCCACCACAAAACCTCATTCTCTACCACCACTGGAAATGCAGAGGCATCTGCACTGCAGGGATGAAGAGGTGGGGAGCATTTCCAAAGACAGCAAACAGACACACAGATCTACAATGAGGAGCTGGTGCTTCAGGTTAATGAAATACAGAAAGGGTGACGTGTCTCACCTTGTCAGAAGACTTGCTCTTGTCACCTTGTCAGAAGACTTGCCTCTCCAAGCCTGGCCCTGCAGGAGTGGCTGTGGTCCTGTGAGCATCCCATGAGCACAACCTCAGCACAGAGCCAAGCTGACGGACCTGCCTAACCCAGCTGGCCCACGGATGCTGCACCAACTGGGCTCACCCTGATCAGCTGTAGGCACTTGGGGTGACACCACTTCCAGGCAGGATGTGATGCTGAGGGGAGGATGTGGCCCTACCTGGTTTCAAATACACATTTTGACCACAAAACCTTGTTAGGCTCCTCAGCTAATGCAAAATATCCTGCAGTTCATGGGTTGTCGTGAACATGTTAAATTGGCTTTCTGTTTAGTCCATTAGAAGTAGATATTGCAGGTGAAGGAGATTCCAGTGCCCGAAAGTCCTCCAGCATTAATTACATGCAACTCACTCGTTTCCATTTGCAAAGGTTGTAACAAATAGTCATTAGTAGACCAGTAGTCTTTTTTAAAAATATTTTTGAATAAGCAGGATCCTTCTGGAGGAGCCGAAGCGTGGAGCTAGACTGAGCAGGAGACAAGGAGCCACAAGAGGGACAGCTTGGGAAGAGAGGTGGGTGCTTGCACTTGGGGAGCTCTTTCAGCTGGGACTCATTGCCTTTATATCAGTCATTTACAAGTATCAATAGAGGATGCAAAATGAACAGAGAGACACCAAACTCTGCAAAATAGGTTTATTTTAAAATTTGAACCAAATAGAGTTTGCATTTATTGCATTAATCGCATGCAGGTGAATACTATAAAAATACTTATGCAGCATTTATATATATTTTCTAAAATCTTCATAGCATAAAATAGCTGTGAATCAGAACAGAAATTTTACACATAAAGCTGCATGAAATTCCCTGTCAAATTGTGCCTTTCTCAGGAATAATTCCAATCCCCAGTTTAAATGCTCAGCTTGCTGCCAAGTTTTTTCCCAATTTTGTGATGTGGCCCCTCTGCAGGGCTCCAGTTGTGCACTGCACCTGTGTGTCACGCAGCACTCTTATCACAAGGGGTTTAAAGGTGTTTTAAACCTGATGGCAGCATTTCTGTGGTGTATGGGAGGGAGAGAGGCTGAGGATGGAACCCCACGGCTGGGGTGGCCCATGTTCAGCACTCACCCAGGGACAGGTGTGAGCGGGCATGTGCCCTGCTGAAAGGCTCGCTGGAGCTGTTTGCATGCACGTGTAAAGTCCACACAACCTGATATAAAATGGTTTATCCACAGCCTGAGCAAATCTAAAACGGGTTAAAATTTCTGCCTGAATTTCTTCGGGAGACTGACAGCCTGGGTTTAAAGTGGCGCAGCTCTTTCACGTGCACACCTTGCACTCCTCAGACAGAACTCCCAGCCACGGTTTTGGGATTGACTATGTTTATCCAAGCAGTCCATGGATGGCAAAGCACCTCCTTTACATTCTTCAGGTTCATTTTTCTCGCAGCCAGGAAGACAAGTGGACATGGTTAGAAAGCTGGCTCTCACTGTACATTCTGCCAGGCAAGGCACAGGGGCCATGCTTGAAGCTCCGCAGTGATAGCATGGTACATTTTCCTAGCCAAGCAGACCACATTCAATGCCGTGTTTCTCAACAGCTCATTGGTCCAACAGCTGATATATTTTGTTTTAAATAAGCAGCCTGAGTTATAGGGATGACCTTCCTATGGACACGCCGCCCTGCTATTCTACAAGTGTACACACAGTGTTGCAGGATGCGTGGAAGACCAACTGTGATGCTGAGCAGCAGCGGAAAGTGATGGCATCTTATCATTGCCACGTGCTGTAGTCACCAGTCACCACTCAGCTCCTTCCACAGAGCAGTTCATGGATGCTACTTGTCACCCCTGCATGACATGAAGGACTTTTTCCTTTTCCCTAGCCAGGGGAACTAAATCAGAGTTGAACAGTTTGAGCTCAAGCCCGAATGCTGTGGTAATAACTCTGCTCAGTTGTTTGTAGGCAAAAGATCTTTTGGTGGAGGCTTTCTTATTAATATCCAAGGTAAATTTGTTGCAAATCACATTAAAAATTTTGTTAGATTTTCCTTCTCTTTTACATTTTGTGCTTGGGTTTTAATGAGTAAAACCATCCCCACAGAACTAGCCTGGTCTGGCAGTGCCATGAGAAGACACTATGAGCTCTGCCCAACGATGGCACTTTGCTCTTGGCTGGTCACCTCTCTCCCCACCCCACCAGCTGCTTTCTCCCCCATACCCCAAACCTGAGCCCTTCCTTGGCTTTAGGAGCAGCCCTCAGCTGAGCAGGTACAGCCCTGCTCCCCAGCAAACCCAACCCCACAGGAAACCAGCAATTGCTGCTGCTCTGGCAGGGATTTTGGCTGTATGCTTGTAATTTTTAGTTGCCTGGGCGAAGGGTGTCAAGTTATGGGACACAGTGGGGTCAGTGATTTCTAACCCAAAGTTATCTGTGCACAGCCCCTCCCATGACTCCTCCAGATCAGATATTTCAGGTCAGTTATTTTGGGTTTGTGTGGCAAGGGCATGGTGGTGGCAGGGGGGGAACTACAAGGGTGACTTCTCTCAGAAGGTGCCAGAAGCTTCCCCTGTGTCCAACAGAACCAATGCCAGCCAGCTCCCAGACAGATCCACTGCTGACCAAGGCTGAGCGCATCAGGGACAGCAGCAGCACCTCTGGGATAACAGAGTTAAGAAGGGAGGGAAAACCTGCTCAACTGCAGGCAGAGAGACGAGTGAAGATATGGGAGAGAAACAACTCTGCAGACACCAAGATCACAGAAGGAAGAGGAAGAGGTTCTCTGGGTGCCAGAGCAGAGATGCCCCTGCAGCCCATGGTGCAGCCCATGGTGAGGCAGCTGTGCCCTTGCAGCCCGTGGAGGTCCATGATGAGCAGAGATCCACCTACAACCAGTGGAGGACCCCACAGAGGAGCAGGGTGATGCCCTAAGAAGGGTGTGACCCCATGGGAAATCCACACAGGAACAGGCTCCTGGCAGGACTTGTGACCCCTCAGGGGACTCATGCTGGATGAACAACTGTAGTCCATGGGAAAAATTCACGTTGGAGATGTTTTTGGAGAGCTGTCTTCTGTGGGAGGGAGCCCATGCTGGAGCAGGGGAGGAGGGTGAGGAGTCCTATCCCTGAGGAGGAAGGAGCAGCAGAAACAATGATGAACTGACTGTAACCTCTATTCCCATCCCTCTGTGATGCTGGGTGGGAGGAGGTAGAGGATTCAGGTGGGAAGTTGGGGCTAGAAAGAAGGGAGGGGTAGGTGGAAGGTGGTTTTAATGTTTGGTTTTATTTCTTATTATCCTTCTCTGATTACTTTGGTAATAAATTAAACTGATTTCCCCAAGTCGAGTCTGTTTTGCCAGTGACAGTAAAACTGCTGAGTGATCTCTCCCCGCCCTTGTCTCCAGCCATGATCCTCTCTCTATATTTTCTCTCCCTGGAGAGAGGGGAGTGATAGAGCAGCTTTGGTGAGCACCTGGCATCCAGCCAGAGCCAAGCCCACCACACCAGTGCAGAAAGGCACAAAACACTTTTTGGTCAAGTCACCAGCCTGGATTGAGTTGCGGCGTCCCCGAAGCGGGGGTGCCGCAGGTGGCGCGGTGAGGAGGAGCTGTGCTCACATCAGTCCCAGCAGCTCGTGCAGCAGCGGCACAATCACGGTGGCCGTGAAGCCGACGGAGGAGTACGTCACAAACTTATAGGGCACCTCCACTTCCAGGCGTCTCCGGGCTTCCAGGTCACAGATAGGGAACTTGTACCGATAGCCCAGCGCGCCAAGGACCACGCTCTTCATGAGCCAGCGCGTCAGCAGGACAACCAAGATCCCTATGAAGAACCTGGCTAGCACGAGCACCATTGTACCGGTGACCAGAGGAAATCCAGGCTGAAAACTTTTGCTGGTGTAGGCTGGAGCAGCGTACTGGTTGTTTAACCAAAATCCCACAGTTGCTCCAGCTGCTGCTCCTAAGATTGTAGTGGTGTCTGCCCTGGTAGGGCTGTAATAGTCTAGTTTGGGGTAGTTGTAACATAAGACAAGAGGCACAACTATGGAAAACAGTGGGCAGAAGGGGCTGGTTAACAGCAAGTGATCTATCATGTCCCACGCAGGATACAAGAGCATGAGCAGCACGGCCGAAATCAGTGCTCCACCGATCACATCCTGTAAAGAAATCACATTTAATAGGCTTTGTGAGACCTGGAAGGTAAACCAGGTATTTGGGCGATCATAAAAGACCAGTATCTGCATTGGTGGGGCCCAGCAGTGGAGGAACACCCTGAATTCAGTGATGCCATTATCCACATGCAGGGGCAACCTGAAGCCTGTGCTAAACAAAATGTGACAGTCCATGAACCCAACCTTAGCTTATTCATATGCATGTGTCTGTGGACACACATTCTCCTCCTCACCTGCTCTCATGTTTTGAGGGCATTCTCCACCTACGACCTCGGGAAAGGCACATACACAACTCCATCCCCGGGATAACATTGCAGTGAGCTGCCTCCACACAAACCCTTTCCCTCCCGTAACCCTACAAGCAATTTCATCACATCGGTGTGATTATCCCTTGCTTGCTTTGCATAAGGGGGAAGATGCTATCCTTTGTCAGAGACAGGCTCCCATCCCAGGAACACAAGCTCTAGGGATGGAAAGTGCAGACCTGTGGGACGTGGTGTGTGTGCCATGGTTTCTGCCAGCAGTGGGAGGGAGGCACCTCCGGGCAGGGATACAGCAAGGAGAAATTTGTTGCCCAAGTCTGTGAAATCCGGTTTTCAGTACAGTGCCCGAAGCAAGCACATAGTTAAACCCTAATTTATTAACAGAGGCAAATAAGGTGTTTTGAGAACTTGATTGTTGTCAGCCACAAAGCTGAGAAAGGGGACAGGAGGTACCCCTAACAAAAGCCATCTGTATGAGAGCAGCCAGGTAAAAAGCAATAAAACAAGTTTCCCTGTGCTGCCCTTCCAGTGTCACGCAGAGGCAGCAGTGTTAGAACAGCCACAAAATGCTCTGCAAAAGCTGAAGTTAGTCACAGACAGAAATTCCTCTTCTAAGATTGTATCTTTTTCACGAGTCATGACAGCTGACTACTACCATGCTTGGTCACAGTCTGAAAATTATTTATGTGAACTTCGCTTCGAGTTAGGCAGGAATGAGGGGACTTTTTCACAACAGAAATATTTAATGATTTTCTGGTAAATGCATTACTCCTGTGTGGCTGAACTTCAGCTGTTTACAGCTTCCATTAGATTCACAGCACATTTGGTTTTAAGCAAGTCCTACAGCCACTTTGCATATTTTTAATACAAATTTCCATTTATCCCCTCATCCAAAACATGAGGCTAGCTATGGAAATACACAAACTTGATAACAGATGTTTAGGAGGTAAAATACCATTATGAGTCAATATTTCACAGTAATTCATGTTTTGATATCAATTCCTGGATGATACCTTTACACACAAAGCATGTTTTGGCCCAACACTAAGTAACCGCCTCAACACAAGAGAGCTGAGGGCTGCTCCCAGCACTGATGCTCAGAAATCCCATCCCCACTCTGTACATCCATTTCCCACCCAGCTGTTTGTCCACCTCATGTTAGAAGAGAAAGTCCTTGATACTCCTCTATGGGTGATCAAGGAGCAAAACTCAAAAGCTGTCCACATGCTTTTCTGTTTCAATTAAAGAACTGTAACGAAGCATTTACATTCCCTCACGAATGCTTTGCTCAGATCTACCCAGCTGACTGCAGCAGTTCCTGACCCAGCTGCAAACAGTCCCTATTTACAAACCCGGTTAGAGTTTTCTGAATTTCATCATCCTCCCATCCAGCCCCAGTACAGTAACATAGCACCTGAAGGTTTCAAGCAGGACCCAGACAATCAGCTCTGCCCCTGACCAGTGGCATTCTACCCGTGGTCTCCAGACTGGGTGCACCAGGCAACCCGTCGGGCTGGGGGGAGAACATACTTTCTGCACCACTCATAAGCAAAATAAAACATATGCGTTTTTTTTAAAGTAGTGCTTTTTTCATCCTTGTATTTGTTAAGAGTAAACTTTGCATGTGTTTTATAATGTATGTATCAGTACAGTAGTACGTGTATACAATTCGTAAGTAAATATATATATACATATATATATAGAGGGTGCACGTTCAGAATTTTTTTACTGAACAAAAAAGTTCGAAGGCCAGCGGTTTATTCTGTTTTTCCCCCTATCCACCAATATCTGGGCTTCTCATTTTGGAAACTCCTCACTGGCAGCTGCTGGAGAGCTCAGGACACGCCCAGTCCTGGCTGTCCGTGGTGACTGCCTTCAGTCCCGGTGTGCATGGCCAGGTTTGATTTTTTGAACACCCAGAGGAGGTGGGCAAGATCCAGACCAACAACTACATTTAGCAGTGCAGAATTAATGATTTCCCCCCTTGCCTGTTAAACTAAGGAGAAGATGAGAAGAGGAGGGACGGCTCTGATTTCTACGGGAAAAACTGCTTTTGTGGACTCTCCCTGCTGTGCCCCCCCGAGCAGGACCTGACTTTTCCCGGGGGTGGAGCTGCTGTTAGCACTCCCAGGAAGCACATTCTTGCCTGTCTGCCTGTGTAAACAGATTAGCCTCTCGCCAAACCCGCAATTATAAAGGAATTTTTAAATAAGGGCAGGCACGGATTTTGCTCAAGGTGCAGTACTACCGGCAAAACTTAAAACCTCCTGTTGCCCTGCTGGGATGCTCCAGCTCTCTCAGCACAGACAAGTCCTCCCCAGGCTCCATCTACCTCCCCTAAAGCCCCTCTGCTGCAATGCAGCTCAGCCCTGCTCCCACACAGTGTCAAACATCAGCCCTGCTTCCCTGATATTACCAATCCAAGCAAAAATAACACTTTTCCTATTCTGCCTTTATTACCTGAGTTCCCTTGCATCTTCATTTAATGTGACACACTACTCACTCTCCTAAACAGAAATATCTTTCTTGGTTTCCACTTTTAAGGGTTACTTTGTTTCATCCCCTAAGGACTGTACTACACAGTGTGTAAAGTACTGGGAATATGTTGTGTGTTTATCAGCTTTAAAATATTTAAGATAATTTCAAGATTAATGGTAGTATGAAAAAGCCTAAAACACAGCACAGCAAAGGGGCAGGGTGGGAGCTCCAGAACACCCCTTCCTGTGGGAGGTGTAATCAGCAATAAATGCATCAACACTGCATGGGTGTATTTCAGGGGGAGAAAACCTTTCAGGTTTTTTCGGTTATGAAAAGCAACCACGCTGGCCAGCACATGGGCATTATTGCTTGTAACTCAGGGTACTTGCAGTGCCAGTGAGGTTCTCACATCAGCTGTAGCTCTGGAGGGAGTGGCTTCAGCAGATGTGAGACAGGAAAACTTGTTCACTGCATTGAGGCAGGACCAAAAATTAGGCCAATGTTTTTAATGGAAAGAAAAGTAATATTTTCTAAAATACAACTCCCTGGGGAAAAAAGGCAAACAACTACCAGTCATATAATCTCCAAATGTTTTTTGTTTCTCAAAAATAACTATTAAAAACCTACAGATTTACTGCTTCAAAATGTGTCCAAATTTTTTCCTTTTTTTTACTTTGCCGTTTCCAGGTAACTCCAGATCCCCTCTTTACCGGTTCCTCAGACTCCATCATTTAAGACCTAAAAGAAAGGACCCTGCCTTTCCCGTGTTTTTTCACACACATGGGACATTCTGATGTTGAGGTGGTGGAGAAGGGTGGCTGTAACTAAATTACCTGTCAGCAATGTGAGTGCATTGCTGCCACCCCATTCTCTGGCTGGGTGATGCTCTCCTGGTAACAGCCCAGGCCATGGGTGTTTGTTCCCTTTTCCCTGAGCATAGTGTTCATTCTGGTACAGCTGGAAGGATGCAGATAGCTCCCATAGCAGCTGACTGCCTCCCCAGAAGGTCTTTTAATAGTAACATCTCTTGTACTGACACGACTGCCCTTTCTGGTACCACTCCTCATCCAAAAGTAAGGCCAGTGCTGAAATACAGACAGATTTGTAGAACTGAGACTACAGCAGATGAGCTTCTGCACCAGAGCTGCAGGGAAGCACAGTGCAACCCTCCTTGCCACTCCTCCTCTGGTACCTCAAACGGGAAAAGTTCAGTTACACCAAGTCCGTGGATATTTGTTGCCCATTTCTTTGCTTTACTAAAATGTTATGACCACTTAATACATAATTATATCCTTTCAATTAAGGCCTCAATTAAAAATCCAGAGGTTCTTTGAGCCAGTGGCTTGACTGGGCACTGCTGTGCCTCAGCCCTGTGACATCACAGCTCAGGGCAGGTGCTGTCCCACAAAGGGTCAGAAACAGCTCTGAACTGCACTTTTTCCCCAAAGAACCACCACTGCAGGTGGGACAGCAGAGCCAGTCACTGTGGGTGACAAGCTGCTGCAGAGAGAGGGGTTGCATGACCCAGCTGTGGTCACTGGGCCTTTCCCCAGCTCCATCCCCACCATGGCACACACGGGGTGAAGACCCCAGCCAAGGACATTTGCCCTTCTGAAAGGCAGCATTGCTCACACTTCAGCTAAGAAGCTTTTTTTAAATTTTATTTTACAGCCCTTTTCTATCATGTCAAAAGCACAAAGGACTTTTTCTTCTTTACCCTAAAATCCATCTTAATCTAGAGGGGTCTTTCATTATGATGGGCCAACAAGAGAAGTATGCAAAGAATTTTTACTGATTGACTTAAGGTCAGTAGTGAAGAAAGGGTGTCTGCAGCTTCCATGTAAGAAATTATACTGGGCCTGAAAGAAAAGGTCAAGCTATATTTTATAGCTAACCTTAATCTCATGAGGACTCCCTTTCTTACAGTTATCAAGTCTCATTACAAACATAATTATTACTTAGCAAAAAAGATTCAATTATTTAGGCATGTGCAACTAATAACGCATATCAAACTCCTGTGGGGAAATAGCCAGAAGTGTTTGTCCATACTTGGGAAGCTGGGCCACCCCTCTGACCACTATATTTAACAGATCAATAAAGTTTCCTCTTGTCAGGAAAGAACCAGCTATCACAGGCACACTGAAATCTGTTCCTAAAGCAGGACTGGTGTCTCTAAGCAACTGTGCCCAGCAAGTCTGTCATATAAATTCACTGATATTTTATGATTATTTTCAGACAAAGTATTTGTGCATCTCAGCCCCTTAAGAATTAATTTCCTTCCGGCTGAAAACAAGAAACTTGTCATAATATTTCTAAGTGCCTTATGCCTGTATGATGACAGGAGACCTGCTGTTGCCCAGCCCCTCCAGGGCAGCTCACTTGCCATGCTTTACCCTCGTGACTCACCAACCTGCAATTCCTCCCCGACACTCCCAGGCCAAACCAGCCCCCGGTATTTCTGGCTGAAAACAGTGATACTATTGCACAAAGGGCTTAGCTGAGGAGCAGCGTCAGTTGCCCAAGTGCATTCCTCGCAATTAAAATTTCAAAATGGAGACCTCCAATTGAGATGCCACCCTGACCTCACCCGGCTCCTCCTCGGCCCACGCACACCTCCCAGTGCTATAAATTACTCCCCTGCGGACTCAAATAGCAATAGCCCGGGGGTTTCCTCCCAGCTCCTGTGAATGCACAGCCTGAAATTCAGTGGCACAACTCATCTGCTCCTGTGGTGGCACGGCCAAGGCAGGTCACACATCACTTGAAGAGTGGGAGATGGGAGTTGCTGTAGGAAAGCAGAGCTGGAGGCACATCCTTACCAGGACTGTGTGCATGCCTGTGTAGAGCCTGCTCAGACACACCAACGTTGAAAACACAAACGCTGCTACCAGGCCGAGCTCAAATGGATACTGTGAAAAGGGGGAAAAAAAAATATTAAATACACCCATTACAACAAGCATCTGGACTGACATAAGGATCTCATGCTGGGAAGTGGCTCCTGAGCTGTACTTTCCCCAAGAGATTAATGTGATCTGAGACAAGACCCCCCCTCAATCAACATGCAACCCTGCTAGAAGGTCATGTCACTGCCTGTGGTGCCTGCTTTTGGAAGATCTGGTCTCAGTGTGGGGAAGTCTGGGAAATAGATGGTATTTGCAGAATTGTTCCCCACAATATCTATCTGCAAAAACCATGTTAAAGAGCTTAAGGGAAAAGGCACGGCATGTTCTACAAGCCATGCCTGAGGTAGCACTGCAGTCTCAGCTCAGCCAAGGGGATTGTGACAGCTGCAGAGTCTGACCAGAAGTGTGATCAATAGTCCTTGAGCAGTGGGCTGAGTGGGGAGAATCAATGTCTGGGCTGAAACCACAATCCAGCTATTAGAGCAGTCGGGACCACTCTTCCCTGTGACACTTAAAGGTTTAATCATCTTCTTATAAAGCTGCTTTTGCTTAATACACTCTCTGAGTAGCCTAAAAACATGGAAAGATGCATTTAAATAAATAAACATTTAAAAAGGAAAAAAACCCCACATCTGGTAAAGAATAAGCTTAACATATTAGCCCTTAATCCACTCATTCAAATCCTGAAGCTGAGTGGGCTGCTGGGCTCCTTTCAGTCCATAAGGGAGCTATTTTTTGTAAAAAAATAAACCAACTCAAAATATCAATAAATGCAATTAACTCATCCAATTTGACACAAAGTCTCTATCTTCTGCCAGAGGCTGACGACTGAGCAGGGTGGCCACAGATCAGCACAAAAATGCTTCTATGGAAATTCTAAGCATAACAACTTTATTGTGACCCTTTCCCCCGACATACTCCAGCCCCCTGAATAGACAGCTCAGACCCAGCTGCAGATGTCACTCCCAATTCATAAAACACGATTTTTCCTGATTTCTCTAAGTCTTTGGAGCATTTACACCCACTTGACTCCTCCCTCAGCAGGCAGCCTGGGAGATAGTCCAGATCAGTAATTGATGATTAGGGCAGCTTGAGAAGATAGCAGCATAATGTACTGGGAGATTTTTCCATCTTAATAGAGGCAATTAAACCATTTAATTATTTGACAGCAGCTTTATTGTTTCGTGGCAGTTTCCAAGAAGCACCAGACAGCCTGTGAAGAGCTGCGTGTCCCACTGGTCACCTGTGGATTGAGCAGGAGAAGGTGATGCTGACCAGGTCTTCTTGGCAGCTCTGACACATGGATCTGGCCTTCCAGGGCTGACAAATACTCCCTCTTATGGCTCCTTGTCCCCATCCCACTGTCAAGCTGCTCTGACCAGTTACCACACAGGGAGCAGGAGCCCTCTTGGTTACACGGGTTTATGCCTTGAGAGGGCTGAGAAACATTCTTCAATACAATGCAGCCAGGAAGTTATCATTGCTAGAGGACAGGAAACGCATGCTTGGATTCATAAAACAGAATGAAAATAATCATCATGGAGAAATGAGCTTCCAGGAAATAAACCTCTTAGAAAGATGACGAGGAAAAATGATGACACTTCCGCAAGCAGCCCACAGCTCCAGTGCAGTGAAGTTGCTGTTATTTCCAAACAGGCTTTCCAATCGTGCTGTGTGCTGTTAGGCTAACACAGGTTAGTGCCAGGGGATTTCCAAGGATGCTTTTCCTTTCATATAGAAACCAGGTGACACAGAGCTCCTTTGGTTTCCCTGGGAGCCAGCGTGTCCCAACGTGCAGCACTGACTTCGTGGGCATGGGGTGAGCACAAAATGCTGGCACCTTCCCTCCACGGTCACCCCATGTGCAAAAGCACAGTGAACCTACCACAGCTCAGCAGGGCAGTGCAGCCTGCCAGCAGCTCTGAGAGGAGTCCATGCAAAAGAAAGGATATTTCCACTAAATTTTTTTCTGTGTCTATAATTGGCCAGCTACAGGTAAGCACAGGGAAGAACACGCATCTGTGAAAATAAATACACAATAAATGCCACTCTGCAGGTGGCAACAGCTTTGGATTTGCAAGCTTTTTGTGGCTTGCTGGAAGCAGACACATGCTTTTTTTCTTTTAATGTATTATCTTTTTTTTCTTTTGTTTTCTTTTTGTACACCCTACCTTGTACAGGTTTGTGGTTGCAATGAAAAAGGAGAAGGAGATGGCTGTAGCTGCCATGGCGTGGGTGGACGGCATCCCATACTCTGCATTCGTCCTCATCTCCAGCTTCACGACAGGTGGTGACAGGGGCCGAGGCCACTTCAGGATGTCCTTGGAGACCTGGCCTATGTACATCACTATCTGGGGACAGGAAAGGCCACAGGGCTGTCAGTCAGCACAGGCAATCCCCATGCAGCCCACCCAAGAACCACCTGTATTTCTGTGCTTTTTCCTGCGGAATCCACCCCTCCAAGTGCAGAATTTATCCTCTGAATTATTAAAGGGGTTTCCATTAGCTCAGTCAGCAAAGGAAGCAGTGGTTTTGTTGCACTGTGTGGTAACCTGAGCAGCAGTGGGACCAAGAGGAAGGTTGGCTGATGAGATTCAGCAATACAGGACAGTGTGAGACAGACAGCTGGCTCCCACCCTGTGCCAGACAAGTTTAAGTTTCCTCCCTATCCCTCCCAACCACTCTCCTGCAGAGAAAACAGTTGTAAGAGAAATTTTTCCACCCCCACCTTCAAGTCACTGCCTTGCCCAGCCCTGTCCAGCACCAGCTCCCCCATTCCCAGCAGCTCCCACGCCACCCACTGCACCAGGTGCTGCAGGAACCCTGCTGGGATGCACCACCCGTGTGGTTATTAAATGACAACCTCGGCATCCTCACAGAGGCAGCAGAGGCCAAACTGGACAAGCAACATGAGGTACCAGTTCTCCTGCCTAACTCCTCAGTTAAAGGGCTTTTATTCCCTGCTTGGGACACCAGAGGTTTAAGTGAGGGCTCCATTAATTAGCTCCGGAGCACAGCAACACGGTGTTTTTGGGGGAAGTGTTGCATTCTCAGGTCAGCAAGGGAAGTAGAGGCAAGAGGCAATGCTATCCAGTATCACTGAAAGGTGCTGCCCCATCCAGCCATGCCCAGGGCATCCTTGGCTCCTTAGCACCCTCTTCCTGGAGGCAGCAGGCTCTCAGCATCCGGTGAGGACAGCTGACAAAAGCTAGCCAGGCTGTCCCTGTGGGATGCATTTGCTTTCTGTTGTAACCCTCCTCCCTTTGGATAATGTAGCCAGACATAGGGAGAGGAGGCTCTTTAAAACAAAGCAAAGCAAACATTTTTCCCTTTTTTTTTTAAATACAAAAATCAAGTTAACTGGTGTCTACCATGAAAGCTCAGTTGCTGTGTGAGACTGCTCGCTCTTCTGCTTCTCATGCTTCCACCAGCAAAGGAGGGGGCTTAAAATAACATCCTTCCCATACCGGTGTTAGCCATCTGCTGGAACAGCACCACAATCACCCACTGCCACATTCGTCACCAGACACACTGCATCCCTCTCTCTCCCATCAGCCATTTAAAAAATGGCTTCACGTTAAAAGAAAGATGGCAGGATTCAGGATTCACAAGTCAGGACCAGGAAAAAGCCAGTGGCATTCTTTCATCTTCTCTCTACAGCACAGCACGTGCCAGAGAGTGTTAGACTTACAGCCAGCACCAGAGCCTGGAAAAGTGACTGCTGGTGCCTTTGCATGCTTTATCCCTCATCACCTGAATCACTTTACTGCCTTATTATCAGCAGCAGGTGGGACACACCTGGCTGCTCCCACGGACACACACGGCACAGGGGAGACAGTGAATACCCTGCCCCAGACTGCTCACAGTAAACAAAGGCTCAGGGAACAAACGTCTTTTAAAAACCTACTGTGTGGGTTTATTTAGTTAATGCCATCAGTTTCCAAATGGATGCAGGCACATGTTTGGAAGCTAATTAAATTCCAGGGTTGAAAGAAAAATTACTCTCTCGGGCAGAACATAAAACATTGAGGCTGCCATTTGTGATACCATCTGAGAGGCAAGGTAGGATGAGCCAGTTTATCAGCAGTCCTCTGTAATAATGACTTCCACTTGTGGTAGTATTATTAGCACTAGAACGTAAGAGCATTGCAGAAAAGGAAATGAGTCATCTCAAAAATGAAGGCTATGCTAGGACTCCTCTGATGGTGAAAAACAGACTGAATGCTGGAGGTGGGATGGGTAAGCGAAAATACCAGGCATCCTCACAACACCCTCCCCTTCCTGGCACCCCAGATTCAATTTTGACCCTTCTACTTTTTAAAACCACATTGTATAGACAGTAAGGAGAGGTGAGATGACCTCCATAAAACATGAAGAGGGACTCCAGAATATGCTCAGACCAAGCACTGATTTCTGAAGCATCAGACCTTTGCCTTTCGCTTATCTGGGTACCGTGCACGTGACTTTACACACATTGTCCTGGGTTATTTGGCAGAAGCAGCAGTTGTGGGTGGGGTAAAACACCCCCCCCACCGGCTGAACTGGCAGGCTTCCCGAGAGACGGCAGGTGCACATTGCTAAAGGCCACCCAGCACAGGTGGTGCTCTGTGTCACCTGCACCCCGCGGGCTGCTCACCGCGGCGGCAGGGGCACGGCACTGCCCAGGCTGTGCCCGGGCTGCAGGGGCACGGCCCTGCCCAGGCTGTGCTCGGGCTCCAGGGGCTGCAGGGGCACGGCACTGCCCAGGCTGTGCTCGGGCTCCAGGGGCTGCAGGGGCACGGCACTGCCCAGGCTGTGCTCGGGCTCCAGGGGCTGCAGGGGCACGGGACTGCCCAGGCTGTGCTCAGGGTCCTTGCTCACAGCACGGCAAAGCAAACAGCGCTTCTGCCAGACCTGCCTGCGGCGGGCAGGGGGGTGCCCTCCCTGGGGACAGCCCTGTGCCACGGAGCAGGGCAGGAGCAGCACCAGTGGGACCTAACCCAGCAGTGCCCACCCCCTTCGCTCATGCACATCCATGCTTTCCCAACGCAATGAAAATGATTCTGAAGTCTTCCGTGTTAAATCCTGCAACAAATGTAATCAGCAATAAAAAAACCCAAAACTATAAGCAGCTTAAAATCAAGACCTTCCTCAAACTCTGGTGCCTACCACAACAGCTGAGCTGGCCCGTGCTGAGGGCAATAGCAATCCTTTACAGTAAGCCAGGAATCCAGGTGAAGGAAAGGCAAGGCTTTATTGCCACTTTGAGCCAACAGCATTACATTTTACTACACAAAGGCAATTGGCAGTTGCTATAGCAGCAAGACAGCCTCTGTAGCCTTTTTCTTAATTTGCTCTGAGTCATATGTATGGTCTATCTCCAAAAATAGTTCTTCACCTGAGCCTTCACATCAGGATAAACAAGACAAATCTTTGTGTTTTAACAGATCTTGCTTTAGTGAACAATCATAGAACCAAATCTGAGGCATTAACATCCACACAGGTGTGGATACCAATTAATTTGTTCCAACATCTGCAGGAGTTCCCTCTGTGCTGAGGGGCTGCTCCCCTCCCTCCAAGCATCTGAGTGCCATGAAGTGACTTGTTTCCCTGACATTCCCATACCTCTCGTGTGTAAGTCAACCATCTAAGAGGAGGTTTTTCTCACCTGCAGGTGTTGTCTGGCATTTACAATGGTTTCCCCTCACTCCTCTCACGCAGCACTCCTGTGACAGGAAGCAAGAGCTCTGGAAGCAGATTTACCACCACAGTGCGGACACACATGGAGCAGACAGACACAGCCAAGCCAGTTCCCTATGCCAAGGCATGGCACCGGTGCTGCAGGGTGCAGTTTCCCCTGTGGAACATTCCTATGGCAGCTGCCCAGACCCCAAGCCTGGCAGGACTGAGGAAACAGGCTCAGTGCTGCAGGTGTGCTGTGTGTGGACATCCTCCCTCATCCCTCCCCTGCCACAGCCTCTGCATGGGATGGACACATCTGATCCTCCCACAGGCATATAAAGGTCAGGAGGAACAATTCTTTTTGTATTCTGTAATATTTTAGCTAACAAAGGGGAACCAGATCATATTTGTTTTCAACTTCTGATTTTACAGCTCTCCTTATTTTCATTATTAATCTATTGAAAGGACAAGACGAAATTCTTGAGAAGATACATGGTCAAATAGCATTGGCACCTTCTTCTCTGAGACTCACAGTGTGGCAGCCTGACTTTGAATCTGCTGGTTTAGCTCCAAAATAGAAACTCTATAACCTGGCTCTAGAAACCCTGGCCTGCAGTACTATGTAATCTTCCCAGAAAGGAAATTTACAGTTTGAAAATGATGTTACTTTGAGTTTTTTTCACAAGAACTATGCACTGATAGAAGTGACCAAGCATATTGGAGAAAAAAAAGAAGGATGCACTATTAATAAACCAGCATTTGCAGATTAGTCAAGCAGAAGCAAAGACTGTACGTGGTTGCCAAGGCAGGCGTGACTTTGATTTACCATACAGAAATTAAGCCAAACAGCCAGCCTGCACTGTTCTATTCTCAGCATCCCTCAAGTTAAGTGACCAGATAAACACTGCAGCAGATACTAGCTGTGGCTGTGTCCCTGGAGCATCACTTGGTTCAGAGTGAAAGAGGAACAGGGCAAGGAAGAGCGTGTTCTTGTGGAGATACTCCTCATACCCCCAAGTCAATGCCAAGAACTACGACTTGGCTTCAGGAAGGCACAACATGAAAGTGACTGAGCAGCACTGTTGGCCCCTTGCCCTGGCAGCAGCAGCCCAGGTGCAGGAAGGCCTGCAGAGCAGGCACTCCCAGCCTGGGGGCCCTAAGCCACCCTCAGATTGTGTCCTGCTCCCCATCCCCTCCTGAAGCACCCAGCTGCTCCCCACGTGCCAACAGCAGCAGCCAGGCTGGGGTCCTCCTCGAGGCACACACACCTTGTGGGAGAGGGTAGCTGGCTCCGAGAGCTCCAGGACCTGCCATTTCCAGCATGGTTATTGTTTTCCAGAAAATATATCAACCTTGTGCTGGCCGCACAGGAACTTTTCATGTTGACCCTGGCCAAACCCTCGGCAAATGGGACATTCAAGGTCCCATTCAGCTGGTGGGATGCTCGAACCCTTGGGTTGTCCCAGCCACCGTGGGCGCAGCAAAGCCAGCAGGCAGGTCTCCACCCCACCACAAGCAGCACAGCATTCACATCACAGCAAGGGGCAGCAGGAGGCAGGGAGAGGGAAGAGACAGCATGGGCAGCTTCCTGAAAAAGTTATATATGTGTGTATATATATACACACATACATATATGTATATACATACACACATGAGGAGGGAGAGCTTGGTCTCAATTCAGGCTTCAGAAACCCAAAACCAGAACAAGATTAGTAGAACCTTGAGCCTCCAGAAGCAGAACCAGCCAACACCCTAACACATTCACTCTGTCTTTAAAAGAAGCCTTTAGGCAAAAACTATAAAGTAGTTGACTATCTTATAATGGGCTTAGAGAAGGAAATTTGGGTCCAGGCTCCTGGTAGCAGGGAAAAGTACCGTCACATTGATCTGGTTTGTCATCTAACATCTAAAACTGGCAAACTGTTACACCTAGAAATTCTACTGAAATACAAAAGGTTTCCAGTTTAGACTTCACTTTAAATGAATCACAGCTCATCTCAGTTATGAAAGCCTTATTGGCACTTTTTCTTCAAGGGTGGAGTACAGCTACCAGCTCTTGCAAAATTCTCTTCCAATCAACACTTTATCAACTTGCACACACCATTTATTTTTGTATTCTGATGTGTAGTTACTTATGTGCCTGAATACAGTTTTACATGTTCTCGTGCAGTGCAATATTTGGTGCTTTAAAGAGCTTGGCTTTCAAGTGACTGTGTTAATCAGCAGTTCCAGGCTTGTTTCAATGAAGTGTTGCAAAAGCACTAAAACGAACAAACACATAAGAACTGTTAAGCCCAAAGTTTGTTTCCAAGTTTTCAATCACTGCACAGCAATATCAGTGGCATCACAATTGCAGGTAAACTCCTGCTGATTAGGAAACTCCTGGTTACCCTGAGAGGGAGTTCAGAGCTCATCATTGCTGAGTAACTAAGTGCTGACAGCCTCTAGAAAACTGTTCCTCTGAAAAGCAAGATGGGAAGCTAAACTGCTGTGGATTCAGACCCAGGACCTTCTCAGACTTGCTGAAGATGTCCCCACCCAGTGCTGCTCAGGGAGCCCTGAGGGGCACACACAGCCCGGCATCACCAGACACCCAACTCTGCCCTCCTTCAGAGGTCCCACCTACCCCTGAGTCAGCAGCTTATCACTGTCACACGCCAACAGCTTCCACACCTGCCCCAACAAAGTCCATGCTGGCCAGCTCTTATTTACACTGCATAAATTAAAGCTTTATAGGCTATAAAGAGGTGTGGCCTGAGGAAAAAAACACAGAAAAAGAGATTTCAAGGCGTGCTGAATAGCAAACTGAAACAGTATTTTTTTCCCAAGGTCTCTGCCTTTGAAATTCCACATCAAAATAAAGCTTTCAAACCGGAAGTAATGCAAAAAGTAAAAAACAAACAGAAAGTGAGCTTTCACCTCTTGAGCTGAGATGTGCAGTAAATTTAGAGTACATTTGGGGCTTGTGTGAAGCTAGTTTTTGTCTGTGCACTTCCTCGCTGAAATTGCAAGAGTCACAGGCATCAAAGGCTCGCCTGTGTGGTTTCAAGAGTGTTTACTTCAAACTGCTGGAGAAGAGAAGCAAAGACACCAGGGTACCTTCATCACTGACTCAGCACCTTGCTCAGAGGTTTCATACAGTTATTTCCTCCATCTATCCACAAAGGTAAAGCCTGCATACATACTCTGAATCCTCAGAGGCAAGGCACCATGGAAGCACAGCGTGCTGCTTTAAGCTGCCAGAGCATCTGGATGCAACAACAGCCAGCATTTCCCACAGCCATCCACCTGAACAGAAAAGCACAAGCAGCTGCCTTTGGGGGACCCAGGGCCGGAGAAGACATTCCAGGGTTCCAAGTCCACTCCTCTGCTGCTGCCGAAATAAACTCTTTACAATTTTTCTTATTGCCCTTCACCGTTCTAGAGCTATTTCACAAACTTTGGCTTCAACTGAAATTATTTATGACTGCCTTATGCATGTTTCTTCTCGTGACTGTAGTTTTGCTTTAAGAAGCTCCTTCCTTTCCTTGGTTTTTGCAGCCAGCCCCATTCTCTCTCCAACTTCGTTTTGCTAGGGATTTATCTAAGCTTTCGGTCTCTCCTCAGAAAACAGTCTGTTCTTTAATCATCCCTGGCCCTGCTCCAATTTGAAATTATCTTTCTCAAATGGGGGTGACTGGCTCCGCATAAACTATTACAGATAAGATGGCAGGAAGGCTTCGTAAACAGCATTAATGCTGCTTTAATTTTTAAGGGAAGAAACTTCTCTGATTCATCCCTGGACTGACTGATATTGTCATTTCCAACTTGCAGCAGAAACTCACAGGTTTAAGTGGGAAAAAGCACAAGAAGTACCACCCTCAGCACCACTTCTGCTTCTCCGGAGCTCCCCGGTAAGGCCACTTCTCCTGGCCAGTGGTGTCACTCTCTCTGTCACCATCATCCCTGCCAATCTTGTTCCCAACATACCCATGTGCTTTGCACCGGGCTCTTGAAAAAGTCATTGCTGGTCCACTCTCTCTCCCTGCTGAAGAGCTTCACCAACAACTTCTCCTCATCTTGAGCACATCCCTTAAAGGGGAACTACTACTACCTTTCCCTTAGAGTTCTCTCTTTGATACCAGCTCCTTTCCCCAGATGGATAAGAGCCTTCTGCAGAACGTGCCTGGGTCCTGCATTTATCCCTTCATGCTCTCCCCAGCCTTCCACTCGCAGCTGTTGTCAGAGACTGCCTCAATTTTTACTTTCATCTAACACAGCTCTTCTTAGCCCATCATCATCATGCATTCAGAGGCATTTCTTCAAAACTCCATCGCCAAAACCCTCCCATTTAGTTAAAAGCACAGCTTTGTCCCTCTGACACCTTGGTAGATCCCATGCAGCTGAGCCAAATGTCACATCCAGGACCAGGGCATCTGAGGCCAGGCTGGACAGGGCTTGGAGCAACCTGGTCTAGTGGAATGTGTCCCTGGCCACAGCAGGGGGGAAGGAAGTAGATGATTTTTGAGATCCTTTCCAACCCAAGCTGTTCTATGATTTTATGACTCTGTAAGACAGACCAACACCACTTACAGCACCGTGAGCGCCAGTCCCTGCTCACCAGCAGGAGACACCCCCAGCTGAGCATGCCATTACACTAACACATGGCCTGCACAGCCACTTTTAGCCATTTCACAATTACATACAATTAACATGTTTTAAAAATACAGATTGTCACAAGCCCATGTATATAAAACAGTTTCCCCTTTTCAGTATAAAACGCAACTCCACAACTTAGTAAGTGAAAACTATTATTAATTATCGTAATATCACATGCTTGGATACTCTGATTAAGTCAGACTAGATCTGGCCAATACTCAGATGAACTCCTCACAAGGAAAAGGCAAGGCAAATCTGCAGAAATGCATGTAAAGAACGCCAAAGGCTCATTTTTTTGAGCAAGATGCAAACCCAGAAGGCAGTGACTACAAATATTCATCTTCTGTGGCACGTTTCCAGAAGCTGTAGGTGTACTTCTGGCCAAAACCCAGCTCTAGTTATACTGTGTCCACCTACTTCTAAATTTCATCTGCCAGTTATTTTTCATGTTCTCTTTATAAAATATATTGACTAAGGTTACTGGCACAGAGCAACTAATGCCTTCTGTCCAAGACCAGGTGCATTTGAAGTGTATGACCCAATTCAAATTGGTTTTATTGTTTTTATAGTATTATTTGGTCAAAAGACAGAATATTATTAACCAGAATTGACTAGATCATGGAGAAGCTTCACTGTAAAGAAAGAAACTTGGATATCATATTCAAGTTTATACCAAGCTTCAGTTTCTTGAATCAGAGTAGATTGATAGCTAAACCTCCAGGCTCTGCCACCTGGCAGAGGTGCTCCCTGCCTCCCTTCTCTGTTTTAAAATGGTTTTATTTGGGCAGCAATATCTGATCAATACCAAGATGAGCAACAGCAGTGACAGAACAGCCAGTCTTGGCCTAAAAGTGCATGGTTATGTCCTGTTTTTTCAGTGCTACAATGGAAATACATTACTCTGGACACCCCAAACCACATTTGTGAAGGCTGAAGCAATGCCAAAGTCAGTTAATTTGTGACTACTCTCATATTAATAAAAATCAATGCTTTTAAGTCTTAGCTTCCAACAGACAATCTGATCTTTCCCCCCTCAAGTGACTGCAGAAGCACCCTGCTTATTCCACTGCAGCCTGCACATCCCCTTACTACCAGCTTTATAGTAATTTCAACCAAGCCAGAACCATATGAAATTAGGCAGAAGAAATGAGAATATGAGAAAGATTTCCTAAAATGATGAAAAATGATCCCTAAAATACTATGACACATTGGGAAGGAAGTGCTTTCCCAACTGTTCTGTGCAAACTGTATCAAAAGCAGCTCGATCAGTGATCGTGCTGGAAAAAAAAAGTCAGCCCAAGATGTGGCAGAGATGAAGAAACCCTGAGTCAGATGACTCCTCTCGCCTCCTCTCTTGGTATTGCAATGCCTCTGCTTCCTAAACATGAGTTAAACATGAACAGTGTTGGTGCTTCTTTTGAAGGGATTTTTTCGTTTGAAGGGTTGTTCTTATTCTTAAATATTCATTTGCATTGGATACAGAATTAAAGTTTAAATTAATCATAGAAATACTTACAGACCAAACAATTATCATTCTTCTGGACACAGAGTGATCTATATTCCAGTAGGTAAATGGAAGGAAAGTGATATAAAAAATCTCTTCACCCAAAGCAGCTGAAAACTTGAACAAGTAGTAGTAGAAGTAGTTCTTCACAATATACTTCTGTGTGCAACCCTGGAAACGAGAGAATTTTATCGTTTTAGTGAATTAGAAAAATATAGCAAACACTTAAAATATTTTAACTTCTACGGTTCTCAGTCCTTAAACCAAACAGCTTGTTATAAGAAGTGTCAAGAAGTGAAGTTCAAATTTATACTAGAATGAAGACTGTAGTGATAGCGCAGCTGCATTTCCTGCAGAGCAGAAATCTATTCAGACTAATTAGGTAGCAGTCACATGGACAAAGACTTTCAAGAGATGGGATCAGCCTTTCCTCCAGGGTAATCAGGTGTATTTCGTAGAAGGTACTGATATGCTAAGTTTGAAGTTTCTACATCTGTAGACAAAGCCACCACTGCTTTCACTGGAAATGCATTTTGAGATGGAAAAACTTAAACTGCAATAACTGAATCAATTCACTTAAAATTTGCTTCATTATAGTCCCTGAAATTTGCTGCCAGGTGCCGCTGACAACAGCCCTCAGCACTGAATTCTGCCATGTGCCTCTGGCCCCAAGCTCCTAGTGGCAGGATCTCATGGGATCACCCCACACAGAGGTGCCACAGCTGGAAGATTCTCCTCTTACATGGGACTGGGCTCAGCAACCACAGCTGCACGAGCAGATCCAGGGGAACACAAGGCTCTGACTGGGCAGAGAAAAGAGCCGCCCGTGTCACCACCAGGTTGTCTTTTTAAGCATTATCAGCAGATAACTTGCAAACAGTGGAACTTTAGCACTTTATTTATCCATTTGAGTAAGCTAGAGATTTCTTTCAGTCTCTGGATTTGGTGGCTAGATGATTTCATTAGATGTACCCTACCTAACATGGTCTTTTTCCCTCTTCCAAAAGGTGACAGCCAGCCCTCCAGAGCTGGGAAGCCACACAACAGCACACATTGCTTAGGCCATGGCTTTGGCCACTTGTTGAATGTGTCTGGAAAAGGTTTGCTGCTGCTGCCATTTGGGACTAGGACATCACTAAGAAGCCTCACACCCTGTTAGCAGGAGCAACAGGCAAGTGAATCACATTTTGTAGGTACACTTGTCACTTCAGGAAATAAGGAGATAGATAGATAGATAGATAGATAGATAGATAGACATAAATAGACAGATAGACAGATAGGAGTTTTGATTCAGGAGAGGAGCAAAGGAGCCAATCTAGTCTCACTCCATCTTCCCCCAAAAAATCAAAAATATGAATGTTGGCTAATGTGAATGTTGGCTACGTAAATATAAGATGAAAGAACTTCCTAAAGATGAGAACGGAGAAGGGATCATGAGGGTCTCAGCATGACCACACTAAGTTAAGATACAGCTTTGACATAAGCTTGTAAAACCCTCCAAATAGGAAAACTATTATGGTTGGAGTTGACTGTGTAACAGTTTACTAAAGAGAAACTCTCATCCTACATGCTAGTGAGAAAACATAAAAATTGTCTAAGGAGTCTAGACTCGCACTTGTGACTCACTGCAAAAGCCATTAGAAATTCCCGTCTCTTCATCTGCTTTTAATGCAGAGATGAGGCAAACTGCTCGGAGATGACAAAAGCAAGATGGAAAGAAGCTGCATCCATTCAACTATTGTAAAAAACCCCACAACTCACTTAAATTGATTTTTGCATCAATAAAGAGAAAAGATGAGTCAACACTTTTTGAAATGCCAGGATCAGAGGAGTGTTCCTCCATCCGTCAGTCACAGAGGTCACAGATGAGTTACTGGCATCCCTCTAGGATAACAGCTCTATGCTGTGGCTGGCTGCATGACAGAGCACTCAGTCTGAGTGTCTCAAGTCTCATCTGCCACTTAGGAAACACCCCCAGAGCAATTAGCAACACTAATGCTTCTGTCTGAGATCCTGAGACTGTATTTGGTGACACTTAACACGGCCCCACAGAAAGCCCTCTTCTGGCACTGCTAACTCCTCAATTAAACATCAGTCTCCAAGGTATTGGGAATTATGTGCTTGTGTGCTTTAGCTCAGATAGGATCAGACACATCCCTAAGGTAATGCTTTTATACTTGCAACCTCGTGGGACGAGGGATAAAACTTTCTAATTCCAGTAACTGTTTTGTGGGGGAAAGTATAGTTTATCAGGTTCTAAAAGAAATGTGGAGTTAAAAAAATATTTCCATGTTGAAGGCAGGTCCAAGTCCTTCCACATGATTTTAAAAACCTTTCTTTTTCTTTCTTCCATTCCTTTTCTATCAGAAATCACACGCACACACTGGTTTGGTTGGGTTTTTAACACCTGTTTTTTTTAACTCTACACCAGCAGTTGCGCACAGCCAGTGTGTGGCAGGGCACAAACAGAGCCTGTGTGTGACAGGATGCTAACAGCCGCAGCTCAGGCACACAGGGTGCCATAGAGTCACTCCACCTGGTGTTTGCTAGTGCAGGGTAATAAAGTGATGTTCGCACTTGTTGTGATCCTAAAGCACTGTAAGTACAGCCATCTCCTCCGCGCACCTTCAGACTGCAGTTGGCTCACATTTACTGTCTACACCCACTCTTTCTGCAGCAGGCAGAGTGCAGTGCTTTGTGAAGCGTCTTCCCCTTTTACTCTCATCCTAACCTCGGTGCAGAAGAATCTATCACTATTCTTTGTGTGAACATCTTCTAACATTCCCAGAAATTTATTCAATCTCTGATTTTAAGTAACTCCTATCTTTAGACTTGGTTATTCTTAATGTGATGCAGTGACCTGATGCCTTCCACAATCCCTGAAGCCCTTTCAGCCTTACATCCATCTCCACTGCTATTCAGTCTCAATCACAGAGGTTTTAATGAGCAGCAATTAAGGCTGTAGATAAAGTCAGATTTTTTAGAGCATTTCAGAAGCAAAATGTAATAAGCCTCAACATTTGCAGACACAGAAGACAGGTAACTCCACAAAAATGACCCTTCTCATCAGCTGTAAAATATCTATTTTGAAAAACCTCAAGTGCTCAGACTACAAGCAACTCTCATGGATGTGTGAGTCTCCCTAAATAAACTACCCAGCTGAAGTACTGGCACAGAAAATGGCTATTGTAGGTCATGCCACATTTGCAGTCTCTGCACAGGGGTGGGTCACCCACACCAGGTGCTGCCACAGCACCCACCCAACCTCCCTGGAGCATGGGAGCATCCCCAAAACATTCCTACAGTGCCAGCAGAGCAGGGCAAACCAACACCGTGGTGGCTCTGGGGATACAATAACACACAATGACACAGCACAGGAGGAATCCATTATTTTAGAAACAATGTGTATACGTGATGTTTATCCTTCAAGGCTGAAGCAAAGGAACAGCAGCTGAACCACTAACATAATAGATTAAAAATGTATTTTTAGGGGAAAAAAAAAAAAAGTTGCTGTGCAAAGATACTACTCCCAGCAATTCCTCTGGGAGATCGCTTGTCAGAGAGCAAAACAGGCCCCAGCTTTTCCTGCCCTGTCTCTAGAGACAAGCTGTGCAGTATCAGACTTCTAAGGCTCAGAGTCTGTCCCAGAGATCCCATTAACCAACACTCTGTTCTCAGCTCTCAATTACTTCGGAACTTCCAGAAGATGTACGTTTTTAATTGAAATTCCTGAACTCCCTTTCTCCCCTTCCAACAGAATTGCCTTGCAAAAGATTAGGAGCTTCCCTCTCAAAGCCCCTAATTAACACATTACATACTTACCACTTCAAGGTTTTATAATCCAGTAAAGAAAAAGGGTACTAAATTTAGAGAAGCCACCAAAAATCAGGCACAAAAGAAAAAGCCACAATTTCCAATCTAGATGTTGCTGTACACAAAGACAATATAAATCAGAAAATTCAGCCCCACAGGGCTGCACTGTGTGGAGTAAAACCAGTGGGAAAAAGCCTTCTGTACTGCAGTATTCAGCATAAGCAGTTTTACATCAGTTTATGTTTATTAACTGTACCCAGTTAATAAAGGAACCTATCAAATCACAACAAAAATATTAGATATTGGTAATTAGATTTTGGAAAATAAGAAAAAGCAAAACCCATGATTATCAAAGGCTTCAGCTCTTGCATCCAACTGCACAGCTCCAGGTCACACACATTCAGAGTTCCCCGAAGATCCAACATGCAGCCAAGAGCAGCCAATAACACTCCAGCACCTATGCATTCACCTTCCCCGGGAGCACCAACACTGCAACCCATGGCTCCATGAGGAAGGCATAGGGTGGCCAGGCAGCAGGGCCTGTGGCCCAGTGGCAGATCCTGGTGTGGCCATGAGCCCCTCGCTGGGTGCACAGCACCCACGGCAAGGTGAAGGGGAAGCTGGCAAAGGAGGAATAGAGAGTCGTGGGAGGGATTGCAGAGGTGTCAGGAGACAGCAGGGGCAGGACGATAGCACGCAGAGCCCACAAAGTACACACAAGGAGCCCCAAGGCATGAAAAATACACCTAACCAGGCTCATACATATGTTTAGCTTCCCACTCTGTTTAAATGCTTTAAAACAAGTAATTAATTTTTTAGTCTCTGCAGGACATGAGGCAGCCAGTTTTCAGTAGCTGTCCGGGTTTACACAGTGTTCATTGGAGGGACACCTAGAGCCAACCAAAACCTCAGAAATGTGGAGTTGGAGACAAAAAGAAATCACAGGAAAATCCCCCTTAAATGCCATAAAATTTTGTCCAGCTCTGCTTTGGGCAGCAAGTCCTTGTTGACCAGCCCACAGAGAGGACACATCCAGCTCCCAGCTGTTGTGCAAGCAATGACAGCAGCAGGCACTCCTGGCATAATGAGCAGGGATGTGGCCTGGAACCATCAGCTGTTGCAGAAGCAAGACAATCATTGCATGAGACGTAACAATGCTCAAATGCTTTGGCTTTTTCTTTTGTGCCTGATTTTTGGCGCTTCAAGCCAGAGAGTCACAGCACTTTCAGTGGTCTCAGGTAAAGGACCAGTGGGGAGCCTAAAAACCAGGCAGAATCCTGGTAGGATTTTGGCAGTTTCTTAACTCATTCCAGGCACCAAAAAAGGCCATTACATAAAACTCTCAGCAAGGTACCACAGCAGAGCAGTGCTGCACAGCCAACAGCACCAGGGATGGCTGGAAGCTGTCAGGGTGAAAGGGGCTATGCTTTGCCAGACAAAAGGCTCAGACCGGCCAGAGACAAAATGGGAAAGGTACATGCAGGGCTCCCACCAACACTGTCGCCCTGGGCACAATGCTCACCCAGTTAATCCCTCACACCAGTCACCCCATCTTACACCAGTATGTGTTCATCCCTTCAGCCTGTAAAGGATGGTCAGCTGAGACAGATGCACGCATCTGCACACCAACACACACCCAGCACACTGAAGCTGCAGTGGCTCCAGAACACTGTTAAGACACCTCAGTTTATGTGTGAAGATTTAATTTTTTAATCTTCGTATTATATCCCTCCCAATCTGATTAGTAGCTGGGAGGTAGACTGAATTACAGGTTTTATTTCTGTCTCTTGCTTTAGAAGTAACACGATTAACCTCCTTCCTTCTGCTGAAGGAACAGACATAGAAGTAACAGAATCTGCCAAGTCATTTAAATATAAAGTGGGGTGACACAAGACCAGAGTTGACAGAGCATTTGTTTAGGCAATTAATAGGAAGAATCAAGGAAGGAAAAATTGATTATGTTGTCTTCCTAAAAGAAATCTGCCTTAAGGTCACAAAAGTAAGTCTCTTTCAGATACAAAGGGGAATGGCTGCTAAGGAGACTGAGATTGCTTGTGAAGGACTATGCCTGCAGTCACTGGAAAAAGACAACCTCACATTTCCTGACAGACAACCTAAACCAAGGCTGGTCCAGTTTGCCCACCAAGGATGGATGGCTTACACTCCCATCACTCTGGTGGAAGTTTGTCTAACCTGTCCTTACTGAACCAGAGGTGGAAACTCCACTGCTTGCTCCAGGCAATCTCCAAGTGTTTTGCTCTCCTGCCACCTAGCCTGAAACTTTCTTGCTGAAATTTAAACCTATGGTTATTTTCTTATCTACTGCAGACAAGGAACAAATTGTTTCCTTCCTTGGAGGCCTGACACAGGAGAAGGTTGCTATAAGCATTCCAAGAGGACATAACTGTCCTCTCTTCTACTCCCTAATCACCTGGTAATTCTTACAGGGAAAACTGAGCATTTTCCAGACACAGCACTGAACATGCCTGTCTTGAATGACAGAGCCCAAAGATCAGATGTGACACTTCAGCAATGCTGAAGGAACAGTCCTGCACAATGTCATTCATTTTGTGGGCAGTTTTCAGAAGTTTGTCACCAGTGAACCATGTCAAACCTGTGATCTCAAACAACTTTTTTCTTCCATGAAATCTCTACCACATCTATTGTTTTCCGTTCTGCAGTTGAGTCTACACCTGCATCTCCAATAAGTAGCTGCACCTCTTGAACAGAAGTCAGTTTTCAACCATACCTTCGGTTTGACAAGACTATTTGACTTCTGTTCTCATCCTCCAGCCTAACTGCAGCTTCTTCTAAATTCATCTCGCAGGCATCATGCCTCTCACGCCTGTGTTTCCAGCTAGTGATTTCCACATGGCTATGAAACCTGTTCTGAGGAGACTCTCATCACTTTCCATCAAAAGGTGTCCATCGTGGCACTCAAACTCACAGACCATTTAACTTCCTATATTCCTTTCTGAGCAGATGCCTGGAGAGTTGGCATTCATGACTCAGAGAATCATAGAATAATTTGGGTTGGAAGGGGACCTTTAAAGATCATCTAGTCAAACCCTCACACCTACCAGCTCATATACTTTGGAGCTTTTGCTTGTTGCTGTTAAAAAGGCAAGATGGTCTCACCTTCTCCACACAGTGGTCTCATCGGATCAGAATTGTTTCATCCCTTTTCTTCTGGTATAATTTTGAGGAACTCCAATAGGTCTGCCTTCCACCATGATCTGCAGACTTCTGAGCACACCCCCGTATGCACCTTTCCAACATAGAGGGTAAAGCCTCTGTGTTTATTTCCTTGCCTGCTCTTTATGGAAAGCTGCTCCTCTCATGGTCATTCCAGTTGCTGGAGTAAATCCCCAGAAGTCCAGTTCTTACACTTTTGGTTTGAATCACTGATGTGTGTCAGCAGCATTTTCCTGCCAAGAAAGCTGCACAACACCAGCATAAATGGGGCTGTGCACTTCTCCTTGATGAGCTGTCCTCCTCCATTCCCTGAGCCCTGCTTTTCCAGGCAGACGTTGGGCAGGTTGGACACAGCTCTTTCACCTGCCCTGGCAGATGTGGTGGGTGAGCTTCTCGTGCACTTCAGCATCCTCCCACCTTCCAGGAAGAACTAGCCAATTTGTGCAATATGGAAACAACAGGGCAAGAGAGGCAGGAGAGGGAAGGGCAGGAGGAAAAGGCTTCTTTCCTCCTTGTTTTACAGTGGAAGAACAGGTTTATTTAATTGCATTTTAATTGACGAGAATTAGACTGCAATTTTGTGAGGTGCAACACAGAGCCTGCACCTGGAAACGTCTGAGGAAGGTATTTTAAGGATTAGGTAGCACCACTGTCTGTGGACAGAGGGAGGAAAACACAGGTTAAGAACCAGAAGAAGCTAATTACAGGCAGTTCAGAAAGACAGGGATTCCAGCTACAAAACAGATATCAGATTCCTCTGAAACTCTACTGTACTTCATATTTCCAAAGGTACAGTTACTAAAACTGTTTTTGGGTAGAAGAAGGATGTGCCACAAAGCAGCAGTTTTCCAACTGCACATTAGATGGCCACCCTGCCCACACACCCACCCATCTCCCTCAAGCACCACCACCTCTTAGTTTTGACTTCCTGCCAAAACCAAATGAGTCAGAGTGTTACTAGGGCCTGCACAGCTGCTGGATACCCAAGGTGTTCTGCAGACACACTGAGGAGGAGGAATGGGAAGACTCTCACTCACTTTTCCCCCAGCACACCAGGTCTGAGGAGCTCCTCAACAGAAGCTTGACTTTACCAAACACAACCCAGCAGAAGCTTGCGGGAATGGCCAATGATCATGGAGAACCAGAACTTCACTGTCACATTTCTTTTCAGAGCAAAAAGCTTGTTCTCACCTTAAGATTTTATTTTAGAAGTTAACTACAGCCTGGAAGACCCCTGTAAGAAGGAAGGGATGTGTTCAAATTGCAGCTGTGGCTGTGGAGAGGCACATGGGAGGACACCTCAGCAGCCAGCCTGCCCCTGGGAAGAGACCTGCAGATAAGATGTTCTTAATTCACTTACTGTCTCATTATTAGTTGCAATTAGTGCAGGCCATGCTGATGTCAGCTCTGCTTCTGATGGAGAAACACCCAAGGAGACCAACATGTAACCTGATGTTGGCAGCAAGGGCTGCTTCAAGGATCTCTGCTGCTGCTTCAAGGCCTGGATCCCCTACCCCGCTGAATGAGCCCCTCTGTGGCTGCAGCCCCCTTGGCACAGCACTGCTGGCACTGTTTGGCAGGTGCTTGCAAGCTTTATTACTTCAGTCAGTGCCAGTTCAATTCTCACCCTGGCACCTCACACCTGCAGGTGACATGGGGGTCAGCTGCCCTTCTGTAAGGACTCCCTTCTCCTCCCTAGACCCTTCTTTCAGTCTTTGGCTTACTCTGCCCTCTGCTTCATGCCACACGTCCTGGTGGGTGGGCTGTATATTTTTCAGGGAACAGGTTCCTCACTGCTAATGCCTTTGGGCTCTTTCCCCTGCAAACAGCCAGGCTTTCCTCTTGTGGCACAACTGAGGTGTCTGACACTGACTGCTCCCGTAAAATAAAGTACCCCAACACTCTCCCTTTGCAAAGGGAAATGGCAGTGGGAAATATTAAAGGCAATACACCTCATTAAACTGGTTGACAAAAGTAAGCAGTTATAATTCCATCCAGCGGAGCAAGCTGCAAAGGGGATAACAGTGACCTGGCCTGGAGTGATAGTGACCACTTCCTGTGTGCCAGAATCCACAGGCTCAGGGAACCCTATTAATAGTGGTTTGCAACTGCCAGCTGACTTCAAAAGGAAAGATTAAACGTATTTTTTATTTTTACATCTAGTAATAAATATTCCAAAATGTAGGAATAAAAGAAAACCATAATAAATCAGCAATTTAGCCCATATTAAAGCATTCACAGTCCTCTACATCTGGACCAGCAGCAGTTTACCTTGGGAAAGTAAATTACAGGTGCTAACTAAACTGAATTGATATGAAACCCTTTAAAGCAGAAAAGTGAACAGACATTTTAAATAAAAAATTCGTGATTTAGACAACACTACCTGTGCCCTCTAGATCTCAGATTTACTTGTCATAGCAGTCATTAATCACCTTCCACTGCCCAAATGACCCATACACATTCCCTGCAGAGCATAAACACAAGGCAAAGTGGAAGAACTGGATGTCCAAGGGAATTTTCCAGAACACATTTTGTCTGGCTTTTTGTCTGTTAAACCTACCCCTGTTGTCCAGAGACCCAAAGGAGAAAAACTACAGCAGATTAGCTTTTATTATTCTGGTTGATATCTGAACTAATGGCCCAAGACATTCAGCAGAATTATAAAGCAGTAAGTGGCTCACCTCCAAGCACTGGAATTAATCCTAGGATCCTGACAGCTCCTCATTACGAGGTCCAGTGGCCTCCAGAAAGATGACTCAGGCTGTGAGCCAGGAAGCACTGAGTCATGAAGCACATCATCATCATCATCAGTGTAAGGACTCGGGCTGCCAGCAAGGCCCCTCGTGTGCCCCTGCCTCAGCAGCCACTCTCTCAGCAGCAGGTACCACACAGGATATCTATTGTAATCGGCACAGCTTCACAAACTTTTGTTGGCTTCAGGTGTTTCTGCAGTAAGATCCTGAAGATGAGATGGTAACAAACAGCGCACACCTGTCTTTGCAGCCTGTTCTCTGGAGAGGATGCCAGGCTGCTCCCTGAAGAGAGGCAAACCCACTGCTAACGTATTCTCACAGGGTTGCCACATGCCACCTGAATCTTGGATGTGACTGTTCTGTCATCTTCCTAAGGATGTCACTCAGGGCTGGCCAAAACCATCTGATGAAACTGCCTCATTCACATAGATTAACACTATCCCTTACCGGCTGTTTAAACCTCAAACCAAAAATTGGACACATGCAGGACGGTCAAGCTCCCTTAGCAGCCACGCCAGGTGGGGGAGACCTGAACACGGAGTACCAGAGCACAGGAGTGATGCTGGGGAATGCGAGCCTTGTGCTCAGCCCAGTGAAATAAGAAACTGGATCTCATGTTTCCCCAGCTGCAGCTCCAAGCAGAGGAGCTTCCAAAAGTTCTGCTGTATTCTCTAGGAGGACAAAGTGTTAGCACCTGAGGCAGAAATGCCTTGCTGCCTGTTCTCCTAGCTTTTTTCACAAGGGTTTGCCTCTCCTGCTGAACCTACCTCAGCTACCACCAGCTTACTGCTGCATGGAAAGGGAAACAATGTGAAACCAAGTAAACCTGAAAAACAATTTAAAAAGAAAACACAAGACTCTGGGGCTAATGCAAAAATCTATTTCAAGGGACCACCACAGAAGAGAGACCTTGACTCAAGCTCTAGAGCAAGCATGGTTCAAATTATCAGCCATCCCATCACAGCAAAAGCATGTTTTCATCTGTATCTTGCAAGTAATTCACCACTTTTTGGGACTCTGATACATCTGAGATGAATGTGCAGGTTGTACCTACCTTCTCTGTTTCTGTTACCATCACCTGGCTGTTATCCTGGTTATTATCCTCCTCACCTACGACATGAGCAAGAACCATACAATCACTAAACATCATCAGGCAGGTTGTAAACATTGTGCCAGTTCAGAGCAGTTCTGACAGTTAAGGAATAACTATAGTGTAAACATGAACTGTACTCTCTCAAAGGCAGGAAGACAGATCTTGAGATGATAAAGCATCTGGGAAAGGAAGAGTGGAGAAAGGTAAACAAATCTCAACAAAGAACTTTGAATAGAAGATTATTTTTTTTCTTTGTTCCCTTTCATTCAGGCTATCAATTTCAGGAGCAAAAGTCCACCAGGAGATTAGAGATAAGCAAAGCTCCACTTTTTAAATACATGTGGCCTTTATTTGGCCACTCACAGGACACCAGAGAAACCTTCAGGTAGTAAGTTGGTGTTTTTAAGAGCACAGCTCAAGGATTTCATACAAAGCATCAGGAAAAGATACCTTTTAAGCTGTTCCAGAAATAAATTCCTTGTGAAACAAACTAATAATAGAAAGCAGCACAGAAAAGAAAGTAGTATTAGCTAGAGACAGGATAATTACAAGCAGTTGCTCTCGTCTTCTGTAGTAATAAACCCAGTGGAGATAGTTTCTCCACTAAAAGCATGTAGATTCAATATCTAGTCCAAGCCAGGACATAAATCCAGCTAGTGTGTTGGACTAGCACCATTCTGTATCATCCACAGATACCAGAGTTTTCATTTGAGGTATTAAAAAATGTTTCTACATGTTCTGGTAACCAAGGAACATCAAGAACACGGGCTAGACAACTGATTCAATATTTAAGAAACACATGCAGCCACAGCTGTCACATCAAAGCGTTTCATTCCTTGTCCCATCTCATGGCAACTCCCGGGAGGCAGACAGGACTGATTTACAAAGATTCAGAAACACGGCCGCTGATGCTGCTGCTGACCACTGTACTCAGGCATTGTGGTCTTTTATTTTTAACATACATTTAACCTCCAGGTTAAAGAAGACACTGACGAATCGCGAGCAGCACTCCTGGCACAAATGTACGCAATAATTAAAAGCCTCCTTCTTCCATAGGAAGACCTGTTCTGTCTTTTTACCCTCTTGAGGTATCCTGTTTTCTCTCCATGCAGTATGGCAACTCCCCCTACCAGGTGTGCCCATCCCCTCCCAAACTGCCACCAGCTACCAGCCCTCAGCTCCCTCTCCCCAGAGTCTCTCCAGCTGGCCACCCTGGCACACGATACAGCCCATGTCAGATGCAGGGACCTGAGAGGTGGCACTGAAGAAAGGGGGGATGTCCTGGAGAGGTGGAGCTGTGGCAGTCCCATCGTCCATTCACATCTTCACTGCATGCAATACACTCTGTTTTTACAAGTATAACATAGTGATTGTCCAAGAACTTACATAGGAGAACCTGAGAACCTTGAAGACAGTTGTGATAGTACAAACAAAGCAGTGTGAAAGTTACTACCTCATAGAAATCAACTGTCCTGATGACAAGGACTTTGAAACTCCCAAGTTTCAGGAAGGGATGGATGAGCACAGAGCCACACAAGATCAGCAGCAGGGAGACACAGGAGCAGCACTTTAGCACCTTTCTGCAAACACCTGCAGCTGACTGCAAGAAAATGCCACTGTCCATAGAGATTTATGGGCAAGGAATTTGCTATGCGAATGAGAATCCTAAACCTGCTTATTTGCAGATACATCAGGGTAACCCCAGGTCATTTAGCAACAAAGCAGGGGGTCTGAGCCTTAGCCTAAGGGTGATCCAAATTCACTTTTCACATTTCTTGTCGGGTTGCAGAAGACTCTCCTTGTAAAAATGGACTTTTCATTTCCAGTTTTGAAAAAAGGAACAGAGAGACCCTGTCTTCATAATTCTAGCACATCACTCAAACACTGCTCAAGCCATTACTCCCATGTGCATTTTGGGAGTGTTTGAACCCAACTTTCGTATTTCAGAAGTGAATATAATTCTATGGAAACAAACCCTTCTGCTTCTATCTTCAAGTTTCTTGGAGTCTCACCCAGAACGCATTCACCCTTCACATAAAGGTAATTGTGCCTTACTTTGTGAAACCCAAAACAACAACTCAAGGTGAAATGAACAGCTGCATTCATGGAGCATTAACTTGGACAGGATTTTAGCATCAACACTGCCACCTGAACTACGTCACTGTTCAAAGGAAAGCAGTGATAATAAATCTTTTAGTGAATTATATGCCTAGTTTTCCCAAAATAGAGCTTACCGTAGTTCAGAAGTGAACAGACTGAACTACATCTAATTGAGAAAGAGTCAAGAAGCAGCTAAGGAAGAATTTTAGATGCTTGAAATGAGAATCTGGGCACTGGATGTGGAACAGGGAAGGGTAACATAGTATGAGAGGGAAGGAGTGGTAGAGTTGTGACATTCACGGCTGGCCCATGTTTATGTTGCAGGCAGAGTTCGGAAGCCCATTATCACACCTGCTTTCCAAAAGGCACCACAGAGCGATCTGCTAATGAATCCAAGTCATTACAGTAAGAGAAAAAGCAGGTCGTCCGACCTGTACACATGGGTTGCATCATACCCTTTCCATGTTCCCTTCTGATACGCAAGGGAATTACAGACCGTGCCGGGAAACGCCGCGACCTGCCTGGCCAGCGGGAAGAGCAGGGAGCCTAGTTCCATCGGCACCGCGGCTGCACTGAGCAGGGATGAGCCGCTCGGAGCCCAGGCCGGGCAGCAGCGGGGCCGGCTGCCGGCACAGCCCCACCCGATGCGGATGGCAGGGGCCGCGGTCAGCGCAGCACCGCGGCAGGTGCGCCCCGCACGGAGAGAGACCCGCGGGGAACAGAGTTGCTCCTGCCCAGCCGCATCCCGGGGCGAGGCTCCCGTGCCCCCCAGGCCCCTCTACAGGCAGCTCCCGCTCGCACCGACCGCCCCATCCCGGAGGCGTCAGCGACAGGGGAGCGAGGAGAGCCCAAAGACGCCTCCCCGGCGGGGCCGGGACGCAGCCGGGCTGCGGCACCGCACAGCGCTCCCCGCTCGCGGCCCGGACCCTCTTTCCCTCCTCGCAGCACCGGCCCGGGCAGGCTGCGGGGCGCGGGGGGACCCTCCCCGGGCGTCCCTGCGCGCACAGTGCCGGGGGCGGCTCTGCTGAGTCACAGCAGGGCCCCCC
>VXAZ01006886.1:327959-343943 GCA_013399875.1 Gymnorhina tibicen
CCCGCACAGGTGCGCTGCCCCGCCCCGGAGCGCCCCTTGCCGGCCGGGCCCCGCGCTTCTCCTCCCTGGCTCCCAACCCCCGGCCCCCCCGGCGGGGACGGGACATTCAGCGTGTTCCTTTTCTTTGGTGTTTTTCCCGCTATGATGGCCTTGGTAGGAAAAAAAGAGAAAAGAATATAATCCGCCTCTCTTTCATTAAGAAAGCACTACAAGGTGCCTTCTTAACTCGAAGATAGAATGCCCTGAATCACACCGAGATCTTTGGGAAAAACACTTAAACATGGATGCCCATGGCTCATTGTGGGCTCATCTCCTGTCTATTCAACTGTTGGGTGTAAAATATATCCTGGTTTGTCCCCGGTTTCATTTTGTCCGGTTTTGGAATCAGCTTCTATTTCTTTTCCCAATTATTTGCACATCTACATGGGTACATCACATGTACACCTACACCTATAAGGATACATCTCTAAGTATTTTCTCCCTTGAATACAGCTATGGAGTTTCCCACAGAAGAAGAGGAGTTATCACTTGGAAGATGCCCCTCAAGCTCTGGGGCTGCAAACCTTGCCATTCCTTGCTGATTCCTACTTTTGAAACATTTAGGACCTTAGTTCTGTCAGTGCATTTTTTTTCTTTTTAGAACAGCCCATTTCTATTCCCAGAAATATATTTTGTACAAGGATTGCACAATCATCATTTGCTCAACATAGACTCATGTAAAGTTTGTTGCTTTTTTTTTCATTCTCAAATACCCCAAATTATGCAGGATTGCATCAAGGCTTTTCTTTCCAGAGCACTTGGAAACCAAAGCTACGTTCCTTCATTTTTTAACAAGTCAGTGTGTCCCTGTGCTGCGGTTTGGGCTGCCCATAGGAGATGCTCACCCAGGCCCTGTGAGTGCCACTGCTCTTGAGATGGCAGAGACATCACCCAGCCTGGGCTGGGGCCAGGCCAGCCCATGGCCATGGGCCACGTGGCCTCTGTGAGGAATCCCAGGGACAGCCCTCCGTCACCCGCATCCATATTCCAGGGCAGACTCCATAGATCTCATCTAATTGATTGCGAGATTAATTTTCTTTTATCTTCTCCAAACACAATCTTCTATCATTAGAGGTTTGCCCAGCCTCCAGGTGACATCACTTTTCAGGTGCTTTCCTCACTGCTGGTGTGTGCACACTCAGCCCTGTCTGTGATGAGAGGGCTCCTCTGTCAGCAGAACCAGCTCACAGGGACTGAGGAGGGAGGTAGCCTGTGCCCACTTGGTTATGTGTTTGTATTATTTTACTTGGGGGAATTATTTATTGTTTGCTTCTGGGTTTGTTTTTAAATAGCTGTAAAATTTGCTAGGTGCACTCATAAGTATCTGGGTAACATTTATCTTCTTTTTCCTGTTTCTTGGACATGTGAAAAATCCACAAGCATGGAATTTTTATTCAAAATTGCATTTATGTTGCTTAATTCCTTCTACATAGACTGAGTTCAGTAAAGCTGGATGAGTTCAAATCATAGTCCCTTCACTGTGTTACAGAAAGAGCCTTTAAAACTATTTTATTTTTATTTTGTCCACCTATATGACAACATGTACAAAATTTGTAACGTTAATTTGAAGAGTAAAATTACAGCCCTGCTGATGCAGCTGGGTGCCTTGCCAGTGATGCCAGTGGGATAGGATCTCATCCAGGGACACGGTGGAAAGCAGGAAAGCAGGAATGAAAGTGCATGGCCGGGGCCAGCACTCAGTGGGTATTTTAAAACATCCCTTTGTCAACCACAAGTCAATATTTATCTGATCTGCCTGCATAGTTATGTCATTATAATACTTCCCAGGTATTAAAATAGAACTATCCATTCACAGCCAGCTTCTCCTTAATTCCTCTTCAGGTGCACACTTAGTTTAGTGGGAGTGTGTCTCAGTGTGTCAGCATCCGGCTGATAAGAATTCAGGTTTTATTAATCAAACTTACTCTAAACTTAATAGACGGAAAATATAAGGGGGAAATTTCTATTTATTGTTAATTTTAATGTGCCTTGTCCATGTCTTGGAATCAACATGAGTAATTACAAGAATTATGTGAGCTGATAATGGAAGTCTGTGAGCCTTTTTTTGCTGTGGGAAGTGAAGGGATTTGTGGGAGTTATGTTCCTAATATAGACTGATTTCTGGAGTGAAGGAAACTTTTCAGGTCCAGTTTTGTAGAATTATAGAATATCCTGACTTGGAAGGGACTCACAGGGATCATCAAAGTCCAACTCCTGGCCCAGCACAGGACAGCCCCAAGAGTCACACCATGTGCCTGAGAGCAATGTCCAAATGCTTCCTGAACTCTGTCAGGCTTGGTGCTGTGACCACTGCCCTGGGGAGCCTGTTCCAGTGCCCAGCCACCTTCCAGGGGAAAAATGTTTTCCCAGTATCTTACCTAATCCTCCCTTGAGGAGCAGCCTCATGCTGTTCCCTCGGGTCCTGTCACTGGGCACCAGAGGGCAGAGATCAGTCTGCCCCTCCACTTCCCCTGGTGAGGAAGCTGCAGACTGGGATGAGGCCTCCCCTCAGTCTCGTCTTCTCCAGGATGAACAAGCCAAGAGACCTCAGCTGCTTCTCACATGGCTTCCCTGCTAGACTATTCACCATTTTCATAGGTTTAGGACACAAAGAACACTCATTAATGGCTTTTGGACATTTTCTTAGGAAGATAATGATCAATCTAATCAAACTGCCCCTCAACCAATTTTTTAACCAACTGGCAAATACAAACCACATTCATCACAGGAACAGAGGCTTCCTCAGACTTGCACTCCTGTGGTTTTAGGGAAAAATGACAGTGGAGTAGCAGAGACACAGCTTGAGCTGCCTGGTGACCCCAGTTAGGACACACTTATTTCCAGGCAATTCCACCTCTTGTCTATCCAGTACCAAACAGATACGGACACAGCTGCAGGATACAGCTTGGTTGTGGGGGACAAGGAAGAGGGAAATAGAGATGCTTCCAGGGTGGAACAGAAGGTCGTAGGAAGGACCACAGCACATGAGTGGGAGGTGTTTGGGCCACAGAGAGGATGGAGGATTTGAGGAGAGAAGCAAGGGCAGAAGACTGAAAATGTCTAGTAATGTGAAAATGTAAAAATCTATAGGAACCTTATTTTACTATTCCTACTGCTCACAGAATGACTTGTTTACTCTTGCTAAAAGCAAGAGTATGAATCATTCATCTTCTATTTCCTTTATGGAACAATGTTCTAATGGCCTTTTCCTGAGACTTACCTCTCATTACTTCTGATGGGCAAGGAAAATACTCAGGATTTGACTCCCTGAAAAATTTGCTTTAGAAACATTCCTTCCCCCCCAGTTTAACAAATAAAAAAAATTCAAGAACTGTCCCATCCTTTGTGTGGCCCATACACATTTCCAGAGATTTAGAAAGGCAACTTTCTGTAAAGCCAGTGGAATCAGTGTCACTGCAAAAGATTAGATGAGTAGGATTCTGAGAGTGTTTAAAAGAAGTTATTTATAAACTGCCCAGTAGCAAAAAAAAACCCCAACTTTTAAAGCTTTATCTAGTGAAACTGCCTCATCCAGAGCCAAAATATCTCACTAATAGCTGGTCAGTATGTAGCTACATTTTCACAAGGGAAGAAAATCACCCCTGGGCTGAGGAAAAGCATGAAAGATGAGAATACAAAGGATAACTTTTGAGAGAGCTGAGAATAGTGCCTTGTGCTGAAGACATTTCCTTAACAACAACGGGTGTCATTGTCATGGTGGTGGATAATTTTGCCTTCAGCATCAACAAAGTTAAGAGTGAAGTACAAATTCCAGGGCTGAGGGTGGATGATGATGCTAGAAGAACACAGCTCGGTTTTCAGATGTCAGCCCGAGTTTGCAATCCTGACAGCCAGTCAAACCTCGTTTTTCCTCATAAGCTGAGGGAATGGGTCTGGAGGAGCAAAATACTAGCACAACTTTACTGTCACTCTACAGACAGCAACCACATTTCACTGTGGAAGATCATACTCGGAGTTACTTCGGCTGAGATCCCCCTGAGGAGGCTGTGGCTTATTAGTTACAAACACAACAGAATTGCAGTTTTGCAAACAAAAAACCACTGAAGTGACAGGAACATGAACAGATTGAAGCCTCCACTGAAGCTGCTACAGTAGGCAGAGAGCCACTGCATGATGAGATGTCTCTGGTACCAGGGAGAGGCCCTAGCAGTATCTCTGATACCTAGAGGGGTGATGAAGATTTGGCAGGGCAGAGCTACAACACCATCACACTGTGACCTGGGACCACTGAACTTGGCAGCGGGACGTGGGCTGTGCCAGAGGGAGGGGTGGCACTCAGAAATCCTAGACACAGAGATCCTTTGGCCGCGCAGTGAATACAGAAATCCCACCAACTCATCAACTACCACAGCGCGTTGTATTTAAACAGGTTTGAACAAATTTTCTCTTCGGCTTCATCCCGTGTGTTTTCATTATCCTCAGTCAATATATTTAGAGCCCAACTCTTACTTCCATCTTCCTTCATCATTTTTTGGCAATTTGCATTTTTTGCTGTTTATACTGAGAAAGAAACCATTAAAATGTGTTTGCTTTAATACCACAAGTTACAAGTACTCTTTTTATAAGACTTTTGCTTTTTCATTATATTTAATTGACAAGCTACTGAACACATTATTTTGGATCTGAGACTTTCAGTACTGAATGTCAGACCCAACCACCCACTAAACTTGCAGGCAACAAAATGGAGCTTTCTCAGATTAGCTGGAAGAACTGAAGGTTTTGAAACATGGTGAAGAGATGAAAAAATTCTGTAGAAAGTGCCCGTGGAAACTAACACATAAGAGACTATGGTTTCCACAGCACTTGAATTTTTTGCTTTTGGTTTAATGCCTATCAAAGGTCAAATAAAATCCAGTTTGAAGAAATGTTTTTAGAAAAAAAATTGCAAGAAAAGTCAGTAAAGAAAGAATCTCAACAGGAGTCTGTAGAGCTGTAATGGGTCTCAAGTCTGCAAGTTTTGTAGGCTGCTGACTAAGAGAAAATGTTTTCTATGCCAATACCTTCATTGGTTTAGCTGACTGATACAGAAAGATTGGAACCTGTGATACCTCTGCAGCATTTGATGTACTGAACACACAGCAATTGTCATTGCACAGGTGGTCTGAAAATGTAAAGCTCCAGCACTGAATGTGTGATAAATATATCAGTCCTTTGGGGTCCAAACTGTTCATCGAGTCATACAACTTAAGGCATGGAGGAAAATGGAATTGTAGACCCATTTTTTAATAATTCTCACATAATTTTATTATAATATCCTTATTTTATATGTATGTGGTTGTATTTTCAGTTTTAGAGAATGTACGTACAAAAGCAAAGCAAAGTTTAGAACTTGGGAAAATGAAAGCATCTCCAAAAACTGCAAGAAAGGGAATGTGCTGAAGCTGTGGCTGCTGTCTTGGGTAGAAATAATTAACTTTTCTGTTTGCAGTGTAAGTAGCCAGATAATTCCATGTAATTGCTTATGATTCGCATTGCTTGAAATGGTATTGCTAATTTCCAGTGAAGATTAGCATATTATTTAAATAACTATTCTGCACCGTATCACTTGGGCACTTCAATTGCACGCACATCTACTGTGAAATTCCTAGAGGTGTTCACAATGTTTCTGGTTATTCGTAGGCTGTGCCAGACCTTTGCTATTGCAGTGTTTTAGGAAACAACAGCAGCAGAAGAATTAATAATGTTGTATTTATATGTCAAACTTAACCCCTAAGACTTTTTAAAAACTTAACTATCATAACAGTTGACCTGTCCGATTATCTTATTTAAAATACCATATACCAGCCCTCTGGAAAAAAAAAATTATTATCTCAATGACAGTCTGGGCTTAAAATGGTAAAAACTTCTCTTTCTCTGGGCTGAGTGTTGTCTCACTGTAGCTGAAACTGTGGAAAGGGTTTTGAGTCTTTTTTTCGCAGCAGCTCCCATGCTGTTGTCTGGTGATCTCGGCTTACAGCAGTCAGTGCCTGCACTGAAGGGGTGGCACAAAGACAAGGGAATTCAGCAGGTTCTGTAAATCATTCCTGTTAAAGGGCCTGGGAGGGTCTTTGCCAAGGGTGACCAGTTCCAGATCCTTACAACCAGCTCCCCTGGAAATGGTCAGGCTGGCAGCACACCTTTGCTGAAGAGACAAGGGCACTGCTGGAAGGGCACAGCTGAGCAAACATCCTCTCCCTTTGCTTGCTTTATTCTGAGACATCTCGTGGCATGGGCTCTTCAATGAATCCTCAATCAGCAAGTGTAAAAACGGAGGCAAGATTACAGTTCTCGAGGAATTATTATGAAATAGAGTAATACCCTACTTTTTACAACTGTCTTTTCCTTCAAGAAAGCCATTATTCTGGAAAAGTCAGTTTTGCTCTGAGCCCACATGCACAGCAGGAAGCCTGAGCACAGCGTGCTGCCTTTGAGCAATCAGCTGCGTACAAAACTGAACAAAAATGTGGGAAAGGAGCTCCTGATTTTAATCCTGCACCTTTTCTGGGGCACAAGTAATTGATACTCACCAGTGCTGGGGAGCAGTTGTTTATCTTACCCTGTCAGAGACCACTTCCAAATGCCCTCTGTACACAGCATGCTCTCCGTGGCTCTCCCTCCTGTTCAGAGCAGAGGATGGATTTGAAAGCCAGGTACCTCTCTGCCCTGCCCCTTGATAGCTTCTCCTTTGTGGCACCTTACATGCATCAAACTTCCTGCCGTCATCTCTAAAGCTGCAGCTTTATGTCTTCCAAATGTTTATCCCTGCATTACGGCAGCATGAGTCACTGCTGCCAAACACTTGCTTGGAATGCAACAGACAGAGGGTTCTTCTCTTTCTTCTCAAATCTATTTGTGGTATGGAGCTGGGCACTGCCAGGGCAGGTCAACCTGGCCATCAGGATAGTTTGGTCCCTGCAGAGACTCAGCCAACCAAAAACATCCTGTCGAGGGCAACAGAGGCTTTCCCTGGGAGCTGCTGACCTCTTATATTATTGTTTTTCAGGCTATTTATGAGTTTCAGCAAAAAGTCTGTTCAGGAGTGAACAGTTCAGAGAAAAAAGGGTGGGAGTGGAAAATAAGCAAAGAAATGGATTGAGATTTGTGCAGCCGGTTCATAGATTTGTCTTTAGTTCATGTATTAATTTTGTTTGCATGCATGAACGTTGCATAACTAATGCCTTTTAAACCACTAAAAAATATATGCTCAGTCAATTCATTCAACTATGAACATCTTTGAAATTCTCTACTTTTCATTCTATGCCACCCACATTACAGATGTCATCCTAAAACCATAAATAGTTCTTGGGTTTTTCTGCTTTATTTCTACTATTTGCATGACAAACCTTAATGTCATTGATCCTATTTTAAAGACAGCAAAAAATCCCACATCCATATGTCAACACTTTAACGCTGATTGACTGGCAGTAAACCAAGAAGGATACATATGTACATTTTTTAAGGTATAGTAGATAGAAACAACCATTAGGAGGTCTGACAGCATTTGTTTTGATTCATTCAAAATAATACAAGTTATCCACTTCAAACAGTGGAAGCTGTGAAATTAATGGTACAGGGCAGTGGGAAAAACCTTTAATATTCTGTGAATTTGCCCTGATTCTAGCAACAGCTACTCAGCTTCTGATGAAGCAGGGACACTGCTATTCTTACATGTGGATAAATGAAGCTGACTGTTTCTTTCAGATGTGACCAGTGTGTTTCCAGAGCCTGAGCCTGTCCTGCCCTTCCTTTCTGAAGCAGTTTGCAAACCCTTAAAAATGTGACCATCTTTGGACCAGTGGAATGAAAAAAGGAAAAGGGGCCCATATGGAGGGCAGAAATACAGGGCTAATCTCCATTTAGAGACCTCTTTGTGGAGACATCACTGAGCTGGGGACAGGCAGACTGAGCAGGGGGCTTGCCTGGGCAGTTCCCTCATCCCTCTTCAGAACAGAGTCATAAATGATCCCTCACCTCTAATAACTTATAGTAGGAGTGATTTTCTACTACACCTCATTCCAGACCAAACATTTTGCTGTTGAAATATATTTAAATATCACCAAATGGCTAGGGGGTTTTTTGAGCTTTTTTTTTTTGCAGGAGAGAAATATGGCCATACTTTGTTATCTCACTTTCATGCAAACTCTGTCAACTGCATGTATGGTGATTTTAATATTATTTTTAACTATTTCAGTAAAATATTTCCTCTGCATCAAGCTTTTGAATGTCAGATGTCATCTGAGAGGTGTTCAACCACACCTGACAGGAGCTGCTGCACCCTCAGACTGGGAGGGTGGGTGTTGGGGCAGCATTTACCATGGCTCTTGCATACACACTGTGCAAGCCAACAAGACTTGAGACATCCAGTGATTGCTTTACAGAAGACATCAGTGCCCACCCCATTATCTCTCTATTTTTTTGTGCTCATTTGGGGAATATGCACTTTTGAAAAACAATGGCGGCATACAGAGAACTTTTAACTATGATTGTGGACTGTCCACCATGGATCATCCATCTGGCTGGCAGCTTTCCTGGCAATGGCTGAACAGAAAATCAGGTTTTAACTCCCCTCCTTAGTGGTTATGAGGTCTCTTGCAGTGCAAGAGTTTAGAGAAGTTGCATTCCTTGGGTGCTTTCTTGCATTAGCATCTACAAATCCAAACCACAGCTCTTAATTCAATGTTCAAGCTTCCTGCAGAATTAATACAGAAACTTGGGATAAACTTCTGAAATCTTATTTGAAGCCTCAGGCAGTCAAAGAGACAAGACAACATAAATAAATAAACCAAAAATATTGATCTAAATATGTTGGGTAAAAATGTTTCTCTGAGATTACAGGATAAAATTTTGAGGGCAGAAGTGTTTACAGAGACCTGAAGTGGCCCTAAGAAAAATTCTCTCAAATATGGTATTTTTCTCTCTACACAAAAACCCCCAGTCAGTATAAATCACATCTCCTAAAATGAGATTTATGTTGATTTCTAGCATGAAGAACGAATTGTCTCTTCTGTTGTTGATAAAATCATCCAAAGGTCTCTTTTGTAGTCACTGCCAAGCTTAAGCTTGTTTTTTACTGATTTTATAATCTGCATATGAAAGGCTTTATCTGGAATGGAACCTCAGCCTGGATCCTGATTATATTCCCTCAGGTCTAAAAGTGGAAAACTTGTGCACCCGGGGCCTGATTCTGTACTAGCTAAGGAGGTGCAATTGGAATAACTGCAATGGATCCAGTGGAATTCTTCCAAACTGGCGTTTACTACTGGGTCTACAAATTCAGTCCACATTTTTTGGGGGAAAACAATTGTGAACAAAAAATAGCAATTTAGTCAATTTTCAGTTATTCTTACTCATAAAACTCAGAAACCATACACTGTTCAATTAATGTAATTTAGATTTTAAATTAGGATGAAGGAATCTCTTTCTTGACTCAGCTAGAACCGCATTTGTAGCTAATTGGAGAGTTTTCTCTCCAAAGGTTACATCCTGAGTTCTCACCACCAGAAAGACATCCCAGTTGTTAGTTGTTTTTGCTACAAAATATTTAATATCTAATCAACCCATTAGAATCAAGCTTCTCAGCTTCCTTACCAATACTGCGAAAATGGGTGGGCCAGCAGCAGGGACAATACAGCAGGAGTATGCCAAGTAACAAATCAGATTGCCCTCTCCTTCTAGAGTTACGGTCACCCCTGGCAGGGCGAGTTCAGAAGTTGGCAGCATCCCCCTTGGCAGTCTCCATCCCCTTGTAATGCTGGGATCTCTTCACTGTGTCTGAGCCTCTTGGCTTGTTCAGCAGAGCCAATTAGACTGCTCTTGTATCCCCTCCAAGCCGCCTCTTCCAGAGGCTCTGGAGTCCTGCTCTGTCGGGCTTCCTTCATAAGGAAGACCTTCCCAACCTCTGCTCCTTCTTGCTCTTGCCTGAACATTTTCCTTCCTAGAGGAAAGGCACCAAAGCACACACGGTGCTCAGTACGTGGTTGATACAGCAACAAAACAATGTTTTCTATTGTCATCCAGAATTGTTCCTAATTCACCCCTAACACTTGGTTTTTGCTTTTCTGAATAATACGTCTTTTAAAAGCAGAGGCTGGGCTTCTCCAGGGTTGCAAAAGTCCAGGTAGGTTTCAGGCTCATGTCAAGTGATGTTTAAATTTGTTATTTCCTTTGAGAAGATGTTAAAGTTTATTTAAAAACCACAAAACCCCCCCAACAAACCAACTCCCATGTGCTCACTTCAGCTCAAAACAAACAAACAAATTTAAATTTTAATATCTGAATATATGCAATAGTATGAATGCAAAAATTTCCAAATTTTTCATCTGTTTCTCATTCTGAATTGATTCAAGCACATATACATAATATTGTGGTCTGAGCAATAGTAGTTGTTTCCAAGCTGTCTTTAAAAATAGATGTCCCTGTCATTATCAAGGACAAAAGCTTGGCCACTTTGATGCTGATGACAAAAAATCTTAACCAGTTTCACTGGTTTAGGATTTCACTTCAGAGATAACCACCCTTATTTTAACCCAAGGTTACCAGTGATATCCTGTAACAGAATTGGTAACTGGAATGTGTACTGTTTTCTAAACAGAGCTCCCAAAGGACTAAGTAACCTTTTAAAGTGATTCCATAGACTGTCAGTGCAATGCAAGGACGATTTGGGTAGCAGAAGGTAACTGCCCAAGAGCTAATAGCCATGCTGGCATTCACTAATTACTAATCACCATTAATAATAATTATTCATTTTCTTTTTATATCTTTTCCCACCCAGCTGCTTTACTGTGGCCAACATAACCGTAATTTTGAGCTTCAAGGTGCCACGGAGAGACAACAGTTCTGCATCTGAAAATGCCCTGCTCCACAGAAATCTCTCCCCTTGCAGAGGCTGCTGTTCCAAGCATCCCAAACAGGCTCTGCCAGCCCCACACTGACACCAAAATCAGTACCCAGTGTTGGCTTAAATTTTCACTGTTACTCTGGAGTGCAGAAAGCACAGTGCTGGCAAAACCAAAGGACTTCTGTGAGGTTTTCCCTCTTTTTCTCTTTTAAGCTTGGTCCTTTTTTGGAAAAAACCCAACAGTTAAATCCAAGAATCAAATTCCTGGATTCTTGATTCAGTTATATCATCACCAAAGGGTTTGAAGAAGGGCCATCATCTTAGGAGAAGGTAAATTTTATACAAATGCATTTGTACCTAAAGCTGCAGCTAACCTGGAAGACTGCATCAATTTAAACACTCTTTTCTAAAAGATTAATTAAATCTCTGCAAACACCCAGGGCAGATCTGCCCTCACACAGTTACTGCTCCAAGGAGCCATTAATAACGTGCCACACCACAAGAGATGGGAGCTCCCTTGGTGTATGTCACTGCTCTGCAGCCCGAGGGACCAAGGGGTGCACAGCTCTGGAGCCCAAACGATCCATCCCAATATTCCCACTGGCTGGATCAAATCTAGGCATGGACAGGGAAACCAGAGTGACCTCTGCCCAAACTGCAGAGTCAGCCCATGGCTGCCATCAGCTTAAATACCATTTCTGAGTTGGGTTTCCTATGGATAGCATGTCTGTGGGGATTTCCTTGTTGCTGCTCAAGCTTAGCTATTTGAGAAGGATATGCACCTACTGGACATACCCTCACAATCTCAAATGGTTCCTCATCTTTTCTTAACGAAAGCTTGTAATGCAGTTACTTATTCGGGATGTGCTGAAAACACATTATGGAAAAGAAACGGATGGGAACAATGAGAAACTATTCCCATCAGAAATTATGCATCACCCCCAGCTTTAAGCCCTCACCCTTTTATTGCAAATAAACCTGCTGCACAATTTGGCATCAGACTGATGCCAATGAGGGCGTGTCTGTTCTTGGGGCTGCAGGTCAACACTGGGTGAGGAGCAGAAGCTTAAAGCTTAACCTAGGAGGAAAGAGAAAGCAGAGACCTCGCAAGCAGAGGTGAGTGGTCAGTGAAGGTCTGTCCTCCACACATTTCTCATTTCCTGAGGCAACTGAAATAGGACTGTATTTAGCAGCTACAACACAATAAAGGTTTTTCTGGGGTCAGAGTGATGTCAAACACGGTATTCCTGCATCTGCTTCTGCATCTTTCCTATTAGATACATTAAGAGATTAACATATTTTTATGTTGCTGTGACTGATGTAGAATTGCTCATAATTGTAATCCATCTTGTCTTTTTCAGCTCCCTGAAATGGCCCGCAAATATTATTGAAAATGAACATTCCTTTCAGTACTGAATGCAATAGACCACACATGCAATAGCTTTTACAGACGATCCAATACAGAAAAGGTAAAAAAGCACTTTAATTATAAATTATTCAGAAATACTTTATATGAAATAAAATGTCAACGTGAAGAAAGCAGAAGATGTTGCAGCATCCTATTATGCAATGAGAGGGCACAATGAAGACACATCTTTTGCCACCCCCCAAAAGTGGAAAACATACCTATTATATAAGAACACAGAATTTCTGGGGAATTAAACTAGCTAAATATGACATTATTGCTGCAGGGGTGTATGTCAATATGTCCCTTATGAAAAACAGGAGCATTCTTCTATGAGGTTTTGGGCTTGACTCATCAATGAGTTAATTTACACTGTTACAGCTCTTCTTAGACCAAGTCCTGCACCAGCATGAAAATGGCACACTGAACAGGCCCAACATTTAACACACTAAAAATCAATTCTTACCAGCTGCAGAATGATTGAGTGGAAAAATGTGTCTTTTGTAAGGGTTGTTTTCCACTTTTGCTCTGAATTTGTAACACAACTTCTGCTGAATAATGTCCAAAGTCTCATATAGTGGTTCAGACAAAAGTCAGCCCTCAGAATCAGCTCAGCTACATTCTGGGGTTTTCTTACAATAACTAATACAGGTTTCCCACTAAGGAACAGTCCCTACAAGCTGACAATCTAAATAATAAATGCTCATTTTCATCGAAGTGACTAAAAGAGAGAATTCATCTGAATCTCCAGAAATAAAGTTACTTTTCCAAAAATCTGAAGAAATATTTCATCTCTTCAACCCCAGCCTAGGAAGCCTTTAAATTCATCATAGAGATGTATTCCAGTACTCATGGTCCAGCTCCCCTGCTTGTGAAGAATCACAGGCTCAATCACCAGAAGGATCCAGGTAAGAAGCCACCTTTAACTCCAGGCTGAGCACCCTCCCTGTCCAAGTGACCGAGGGGCCAGAGCAGCACCACGTCACAGGGAGTAGATGTGGCACAAACCCCCTGCCTGGTGAATCCACAGCCTCCCAGAGAGCTACAGTGGGACACTATCCTGCATAGATAAGGCTGCCAGGGGATACAGGAGCAGAGCTTATGCTTCAGCTTGTCACAGCAGGCTTTGAAGCCTGGCTCTGGACTGTACCATCCCATGACACAACTGTAATATACATGTGACAGGATGCTGCACTATGACAGAAGGGCTGGAATCATTAATGGCTTAGTTCCATACTAAGGTAAATGTACGTAAATCAACCATGCTGTGGTCCCAGCCTCATTTCCTCTCCTGACCACACAGCCTGTGGCACTTCCCCTCGCACTGGCTGCAGACCTCATGCAAACGGGCAACAACCAGCTTCCCTGAGCTGTTCCAGCAGAAAAACTCATCAAAAAAGTAAAAAGTGTTCAGTTGGATTGTGTCCAAGAACTGACTGGCCATGTCATCACACGAGCTTCTGTGCTAGCAGAAGGGAAGGGACAGAACCTGCAAATTCCACTAGAGACACAAAGAGGTGAAGAGAAGTTGCACTGCTCCAGAACAAAGCAGCATCTCACCAGGAGTGAGGCCCATGCACCTCCCGTGCTGTGCCAAATAATGTTCTGTAGGGACTGCACAGCACAGGAGAACCTCGCTTGTGTGGGACCGAGGCATTGTGTTCCCAGGGGTAACTGTGAACAAGGAAGTTTCTGTGACTACTCACCAGTTTTTCTCATTCTTAGTTTTAGCAAAGAAAAGAGTAAATTTTATCCTGATTTTGCATTTATCTTTTTTTAATGATTATTTTTTCAGTTATGCTCAACTTCCCCATCTATTCTGTGTAGTTTTCATGCCAGAATTACAGGAAGCTTTCCCAATGCTGACTTTCATATACTTATTAGATGGAGTTTCAGTTGACCTCAAGGCAGATACACATCAGATAAGAAAACTCAGAACACAAAAGGCAGGGGCAAAGCAGTTTGAACCAGAAATGCAGCTGATGTATCTGGACCTTATTAAAGCATTTGATACAATGCCTCAAAAAAAATGTACTTGAAATATTAATTCGTATTTGCATGGATCTGAGGACTTTTGTGTGTTTTGAAAATTATTGGAAGTTGTGGGCTTATGAAAGTGGCAGCAATATTAAAGGGAAGGGCAGTGCCTCGGATAATCTGACATATGTCTTTTAACAGTGAACTAATTAAATAGGAAGATGATGCTAACTGGGAAACAGTAGCATGCAAAAAAACCCAAACCAAATCAAACCAAACCAAAAAACCAAAACCAAAATAGACAAACTACCAGAAACATACATTTTAGAATATAAGAATGCCTGAGCAAATACAACGAGATTTCATTTAAAAAATGGAAGTTATCAGAGTTAGATGAAAACGTCCAAATTCATCAGGCAGATTAGCTCTGAGGTTGCAAACCAGTGTGGGCTTTTAAAAAGGGGTGATTTTTGACTCCACAGGCCGAGTAGCGGCACACTATGGACAGTGACAGCAAAAGTCACCTTCTTTCTTTTTTAAGAGACACAACCAAGATTTTTAAAGGATTTTAAATTATCTCTTAGGATACATTATAAAAACAGTATGTCTCTCTGTACAGAGAACATTCCTACTTTTCTCTGTTTGAATTTAGCCCATTGTTTCAGTTTATGCTAAGCTATGCTACTTCTCTCTTCTCTAGGACAATCAGATCTATCATCACAGTTTACAAATATGCTGCTTTTCATCTTTCCAACAAGTCAGTCTTTCCAAACTATGGTTTCCCCTCTTTATTTGGCTCTTCAAGAATGCTCAGAGCTCAAGAACAAAGTCCTAGCACAGAAGCACTGAGAAGGAGAGGGCTTTCCTTAGCATTTGCTGTGAAGCACGCCTGATCCAGCATGTAACGCGGCAGAGGAGAGGAGAAGGCGTCCAAGATGACACAGTCCAGAGTCAACATGCCCAAGATGCAGCTTTAGCAAGACAGCAAGGCAATGCAGTGCACCTGAAACATGGGCCTTATTTGCCTAGAGCTATCCTCAGAACTACAGAGAGAAATAATCAACTGTTATGGCCTCTGCTACACCTGCAGATAAAAGAGTTTCTCCAGAGAGTTCCCTGAGTTCCACAGTGATACAGTGAAATCTATCAGGTTGTTTAACATATGACATCACCAGCTATGGACATCTCACTGTTTGGATGGTTTTTCATCAAACTGGGCCAAAGGTCTCAATTGTATAGCAATGTCAGGATGTAAATAACACCAGCAGCTCCTTCCGCCTCCAGTTTCTGGAATAAAATATCTTTTATTTTTCGGTGTGTATAATGAAAGAGAATCACAGTGCACAAAATGTTCTTTCCGAAAAGCAGTAAAATATCAGTTAGCCTGAGAGCTGCGGTGTATGAAAGAGATGTCGCCCTGCCTTCCCATATTAACCGTTCATCTGCCTTGTTCGCGCCTAACGAGTGTCATGTCATTGTAACTGCTGGTCCCAAAGCATCATGACAACGGGGAATCCTCGTTAACTGTTAAAATCAACAGAACGATTTAAAAAAATGCCCTCCAGGATGAAAAGGCTGCCCGGCACTCAGGCGCGTTCCCCGCAGCGCTGCAGGGCGGAGGGGCTGCGGGAGAGCACCGAGCCCCGCCGGGCCGTGCTGCGGGGGCGGCTCCCGCCGGCGAGCCAGCAGCGAGGCGCTGGGAACCGGCATCCCGGCATCCCGGCGG
>VXAZ01006886.1:345224-358949 GCA_013399875.1 Gymnorhina tibicen
GAGCGGCCGCGGGGCGGGTGGGCGGCGGCGGGGAGCGCACGGGCGGGGCGGGGTGACAGGTGCCAGCCCTGCCACGGCCACCGGCCCCACGCCCGGCCCGATGTCACCGTGGGCCCTGCGGCACTGGCACAGCCCGAGGCGGTGAGGATGGGCTGCAGGGTGACCCGGCGAGGGGTCACGGAGGGTCCGGCCGCTCAGGAGGGAGGGCAGGGCGCGCCTTGCCAGCAGAGATGGCTGGAAGGGCCTCCCTGGGGAGCTGGAGTTTAGGATGTGCGCGGTCCCCGCCTCTGCGGGAGCGCATCCCGGGTGCTGAGCTCCTGATGCAGAAGGACACAATCGCGATTAAAGAAAACTGGCTTACTGTTGCCCCCACCTGGAAGATAATTGGAGAGGTTCACTGTGGTTAGGAGCAGGACAGGAGCACGATGTTAAATGCGCTTTGTGTTTTCCCTTTTATGAAGTTAACAAGTTAACATATAGAAGAAGCTGTAACAGAAGTGTATTATCTTAAAAGAGACTGAGCCAAAGTTTCCTACAATGTACTGGGTATGGTTTCATTATAATTTTATTAGAAGGCTGTTGAGCCCTCTGACGGTTGCTTAAAATAAGCTGTGTTATTTAATTCTTTGAAATTCTAATTTAATGTGGGAGACAGAAACACTACATTGAACACTTAAAACAATTTATGGAAGGTTATTTAATTAATGGAGCTCTAAAATAGAGCTAAGAGACTCCTGTCACAGGGATTAATATTTCACTGGCCACCAATTTCAATTTTTGTGCAGTGAGAGGAGCCCACATTAAAGTATGGACTTTCAGCATCACTGTAAAAGTGGAATGCAGTAGTGTAATTTGTAATTGAACATTCGGTTGAGGTAGCTGTAGTAAGATGGTGGTTTTCCCTCTTGGTAAGTTTATCTTCTGTGTTGGGAGTTTCTGTAACAGACAGTAGAAAACGGTTTTGTTCTGTGAAGCTGGAACATCAAAGGTGTCTTTGAAATGTGACAAGACGCTCATGATATGAAATGGAAAAACATTGCCATACAGCTGGTTTTGTAGTATATTAAGGAGAGCACTCTATATAGATACTGTTCTATGTTGCAGGATAATTCATTTGGTGCCTGAATTTTTTAAACTTAATTAGTTGTTATAATCTATTCTATCGGGAATAAGATAATGCTGCTTATTCCGTGTTTCTACACAGTACTGTAATGGAATGAGGTAATTATTTTCGTGCTTAACAATTCAAGAATTTTAAAAGTGATCTTTTAGTATGTGTATTTTGCAAGCTGTCTGCATGATATTCTGACAAGTATCCTCTTAATAGACCTTTACTTGACCACTTCTGTTTATCACAAGTGCAAAGAAATTTACTCTGTAGAAATGTAAAGACAGCAGGTGAAGATGTGTGATGTGTTTTATGACTGCACAAGTGGTGTGTGCTGTGCAATGTCTTGATTATCACAAATCTGTGAAAAACAACCCCCTGACACCCAAGAAACCCCACAAACCAAGCGGTGTTTGTACGGACTCTGATGATGGACGCAGTTTGTGGAAACAGTAGATGATTTTTGTGTCACTTATGTCTATTGAAAAAGATCCGCACCAGCCTTTTAAAGTTGTATATCACAATATAAAGGCCCTGAGGAGATAAATTACTGGGATCAACTGTGGCTCTGACCGAGATTTGTGTATTTAGACCAGTGTTTTCCAACTTGGAGTTGCTCGTTAGCTGTCTAAAAGGTTATGCCTCCTAAAATCAGGCCTGACCGTTAGCCCCTGTTGACTTCAGCAGTAGTTGTAGATGTTCTGCACCAAAGAAAATCATGAGACTTTTATTTAAGCATCTAAATGAGAATTTAGGTGCTTGACTTCAGGTACAAATGTTTGAAAATTTGGGCCTTAACCTCTCTGTTCTTCAGTTAATGCATCTGTAAAGTTTGATAATAGCATTGACCTACCTCACAGGCAAGATGTGAGGCTTTATTTATTAATGTTTTTAAGCAATTGGAGATCCTTGAAGAGGAGGTGCTATAGAAGTGAAAGTATTATTATAAATGATACTGTAGTAGGAATAAATATATGTAAATTAATGGACATAAACAGCAGCAATGTTTTCTAAGAAAAATAAATATACAAAATATGTACATGTGTACATCATATGCACCAATACATGATTTACCTGTTTGTGCTTCTCCTGCAAATGCAGTGTATGTATCTGCATTTCTGTTCAACCAGGTAAGCTCCAGCACCCTGCAGTTCAGGTGAGCTCAGCCAGCGGTCGCCACTCCAGCTCCGTCTCGTAGACATCCAGAGGTAGCTCTGAGTGCTCGTGGAGCTCAGCTGGAGCTCCCTGCATAGTTCTTTACTTTGCCTTAGTCCTGCAGGCTTTGGCTGCAGGGAGCTGCTCAGGCGTGCCAGGGATGCTGCCAGCACTCTGGGCACACCAGTGAGCTCCCTCCCATGTGGGAATGTGTGCAGGAGCTGCTGTCCCATAGAAGCTGTTGTGGAGCTGTGCCCTGAATTACTGATTACAGTAAGAAATGTATAGTCCATCTTTTTCTTTACTTTCCACATCATAGTTTTAGTCTTGCCTTTTCTCTGTAAATGGTATTTGCCATTTTGACTAAACCACTGGTTTCAACTGGGATCCACGGACTACTAAAAGAGCTGTGAAAGGTAAGTAAGAAAAGCAAATAGATCATCAGAAGCTTAAATCTGTTGCGTGAGGGTCAACTTTAAAGCATTTAGAGGTTGGCACATTACAAAAAGTTGAAGATCACAGGCCTAAACAGGATTTTCAGGCTTATTCACGTGATATGACATATCAGGTTCCTACCCGTATATTTGAAAATATATCAGAGCCAAATTAAAATGGACAGTCTGATCTTATGCCAAATTCTTCTCTCTGCTTGCACAAATTTTGGGAAACTCCACTGGTTTCAGGAGCGTTAGTCTGGATCCACATCACAGTACCAGTCAGAAAAAATCATGCATTGTATACATCTCTGGCTACTGTAGAATCCCAGTATTATATTTGTATTTTAGGTTCCTTTGAGTGTACAGATTGCTTGTCCAAAGCCAAACATTGCTCAAGTTTCAGTAAAAAAAAGTTGAGTAAAAATACAAAAAGATAAAATCTGTGTGGCTGGTGGTGTTTTATTATTGTAGCTATTTCAGTCACAACACTTGTGTGTTCTGGTTGGTTAAAAACACACAGAGATATGCAGCAGAACGGGTGTGCATCAGTCACACAATCCATACATCTTGCAGAAAAAGTGTCACTTTGGGGCACTCTGTGGGGGAGCAGGGAAGACAGGGTAATCCACAACACTGTGGGGGAAATAATAGAAATACAAGCTGCTGGCTGGGGTTTTTTTCCCTTGTGCTCAGTTTTTTTGCCTTTTTTTTTTCTACTGTGCAGTATTTTCCTGTGTTACCCAGCACAAGGAATGAGAGCACCAAGAATATAAACAAAGGCCTGAAGCTTTCTCAGAAATTGTTTGACCTCTCCATGATCACAGTCTGTGTGAACTCTGAAAGATCCGTAGTTTCCTGTTGTGCCTAAAGATCTCAACATTTTTGTAGCAATAATCCCCAGTTCCTCTGCCTGACTGGAGCATACTGGACTACAAATGGGAAGATCAAATGTGAAGTTCGAGATTTGGAATAGGCTGCCAGATGTCAGTCATATTAGACCAAGAGGAGGAAAGAAAAACAGATAGGAGGGCAGAACCCAGATAATCAGTGCACATCCTGAGTGAGTAGTCATGTGCTGCAAATTGGGCTTTTCCATCTCACCTGGGACAGGTGACTACCTGCTGCTGGAGGACAGTAGCTGCAGGAGAAAGATCAGTGTGTGCTATTTGTGGGCAGCTTCTGCCACTGACAATGTGTGGGGATGCATTAGGGTGATCACTGCCACAACTTCTTTCATGTTGCCCTTCTGCATAGCTTGTGCTCAGAACTCAATTTTTTAAAAACAATTATGTTTCTAATATTTATTGTGTACCTTCAATGACACAGTTATTTCTGGTCCCTCCTTTGAAAGCGTCTCTAACAAATCCTGAGGTTGCAGAGTAGAAATTATATTCCTTTTTTTACCACTAGCCCACAAGTAGTAAAGAATCACACAATGTTCATTCATATAACTGTGGGTATTCATCTTTGGAAAGGCAAGTTTGACAGAAGAACACTTAAGTGTTTCATAAATGCATGGAAGGAATATTATCTAGCTGGTTAAAAGGCCTACATATGGATAAACTTTTCTATTTTATCATGCAAAAAGCAACATAGCAGTTACATGTTTATGATAATTTGAAATTTAGCACAAAGCTAAATAATAAAAAAGTAGCTAACAGCAGTGGGTACTGGCTTCTACATCCCTGTAATTAGAGCAATGACCTGTATTTCCTGAAGTGACTGGTTGTTTGCCTCCCATCTAGTGTTGTTTGTGTTGAGACAGCATTTTGGAAATGCATTTTGAAAATCAGGCTTAATCATAGTGCTGTGGGCTGAGAACCTCAAAAGACCATCTTACTCTGAAAGTGAGTTTCTGTCTGCATTTATACTTCTAAGAATAGAGAAGAATAAATTTCTGTTATTTTTTCCTTGCACTGTAAGAACATATTTTTAAAAAATGGTGAATGACAAGTACAATGGAAATACTGTTGCATCTTACCTTAATGCTCTTTCTTTGTAGCTCAGATCCTCGCTCACAGGGAATCACGTTTGTTTCCAAGGCTTACATCCCAAGGTGGCTCATTGTGTGTAACACTTCATATAAAATGCCTTTTATGTACGATGGGAGAGTGAGTTTCTGCACACAGACAGTTACCGCAGGCTGAGAGGTACAGGTGTAGTTACAGGGTTAATGTGGATTCCCTGTTTAGATCCTGCTTTGCTGAACAGTTTCACTGGAGTGGGAGAACTCTTCCAGGTGGCTGTCCTGGTTGTGCAAACCGACAAAACCCCACTGAGTGGGAATTTGAGGTGTGTGTGGAGTGCAGTTTCTCTGTAGGTGTGCTCTGTATATTCAGACCTGGGGCTGAACAGCTTTGCTGAGGGCAATGGTCTCGGTGAACCCCACGGGCAGGTGCTGTTGCAGCGCCCTTGCTCACGTTCATGGCTGCTGCAGTCCCAATCTCTTTCCCATAACAGTGTGTTCTCTGCATCATTTACATTTTTAACAGCTGCTGGAGAAGACAATATTTAAACATGAATGTGTCCAGAGGAAAGGGTTTTAACCATCTCTGACCTGCTCGCTCAAGCATAAACAGTGCAGTTGTTATTAATATGGTGTGAGATATGTTTATGGACACAAAATTGAGAGCCTAAAATTCATTGAAATTAAAAGTGTCTGACTTTGTCAGAGCTCCTTGTGTACACTTAAACCCTCCTGAGCTCAATGGCTCTTTTCACTGTGTTATGGATGTTTTGTAGCTATTCTGTCCTTGTCTGTTCTACTAGTCTAGAGAAGAAGCTTTTCTGACTGGAGGTTAGTTGATTTTGTTATCATGTTATGTTGCCAAAGAATCTAAAAGATAAAGAAAAGATTAAAAAAAAATCAGAAAAGATAAAGATAAAAAGATAAACGTTTATATTTCCTTGTAATCATCTCTTGTCCTTTAAACCACATCAGAGGCAGCTCCCTGTCAGTTGCCCATTGGTGCAAGATCTTCACACAAACAGTACAAGTGTTCCCTTCATGTTGCAAGCGGGTCAAGGAAGTGATGGGTTTTTCATGGCTATGATTCCTAACATTTCTGAAGGGTATTTAAATCTGATGGCTCACTTTTATTAAAGTTAGAAAATCCTGCATCTTACCCTGCTTTCACATTTTATCCAGGTGCATGTAGAAGTGGAGGTAGCTGGAAGAAATGCCACAACTGCATTACCAAAGTATGGTTTGTGTCATGGGGGAGGCATACATTCATACTAGACACATTCAACTACGCCGATCTTTGATCAATGCAGCATAAAATGCTCTTGCTTGTGTTTAGGGCAGGAGCAGTGTTGGCCTTCTGCCTGTATCTGCTCTTACTGAAAACACCTGGGTCTGAAACCGGCTTCACAGCTCAGCATCTGAGTTGTCTCAGGCGTGCTGTTCACATGTCATGCAGATTGAGAGATTTGGCATCAAGGTGATCGTAATCTCTTACAAATAGCTTCAGCTGAGAAATATTTCAGCTGTTTTGAGAAGATTTTTACAGTAAGAGGTTGATTAGTCTCATTGGATTATGAAATTTGAGTAGACTATCTTGAATTATTATTATTTTTATTTTTATTTCTCCCCCAAACCTACTCCTGATTCATCAGGAAATCTAAATTTTAGACTTCAGCACATTACAAGTCTAGATGTAAGCTACGTTTCCCTCTATCCTACCTCTAAGTGGTTTAATCGTTTAGCAAAATCTAACAAATCCATTTTAGTTATTATTTTGTGATATTTTTATTAGTAATAAATGGCAACAACAGCATTTGGGTTTTGGTTGAGGTTTTGTTTGTTTGCTTAGTTGGGTGTTTTCGTGAGTGAAATTTGAGGAATATGCTTGAGATAAAGATCAAAATTTGCTTTCCTTTAAAATGGGAAGAATGAAACTATTTATGACTTAGAAAAAGTGATGATGAACAATAACGCCAGCTTGGTTTCCATGTGGAAAATCAGGACTTGTTAGTCGGTCAGTTAATATTAGGAGAAAGAAAGTATTCCTTTGTGAAAAAAAATAAATCTGAAACTGCTGAAAACTCCGAGGTAAATTAAATGAAACCATAAAATAGAAAATACACTTTCTTCTAGTCAGGTGGCAAATCTTTCTATGTGAGAATAAATTTAGATCTCCCTGCATTATGTAAGTATCAACATTGCTTGGAAAATAGTTGACATTCTTGTTGTCTGAAAGTTCCTTCTGCTTTCTTTCTGAAGGGTAGGGGAGAATCTGTCTTTTGTAATGATCACTAATACTGTTAGTCCAGATATTAATTGGGTCTGTTGCTCCCGAAAAAACCCCAAAAATACCCTAACTTCTTTATTTCCTGTGGGCAGCTGTTTAATTTCGGCCCGAGGCCGAGCACCAGCTCTCCCCTCGCTCCGGGAGCTGTGTGACCGGGGACAGCGGGGGGGCCCGGACCGGGGAGCCGCCCCCCCGGAGGGTGCCCGCGGGCCGGTGCTGAGAGCGCCCCGAACCCCACATCTCTCGCTGTGTCTGCCCCGCTGTGTTTTGCTTAACCCAGTGATGCTCTGACGTTGGAAGTGAGCGCTTGGCACTGACGGGAGCTGAGAAGATGGGGGATCCCGGTATATTCAGCGCGAGTTGGGTGGCAGGGAAGGGTACGGCAGAACAGAGGTATCAGCCGGCTCCCGGCCCCGCTCGGGGATGGGCAGTGCCCGCTGTGGGGAGCGGGGGATGGAGCCGGGGGATGGAGCCGTCCGCCTCCCCCCGCTGCCGGCCCTGCTGGGCTGCCCCGGGTCCGAGATTCGCCCGCCCGGGCGGGGAGGGCACGGCCGCAGCCCCGGCACCGGCGGGACCCCTCTCCGGTCCTTTCCTCCTTCGTGCTTTCTTTCTCTTTTCTTCTTTCCCTCCTCTTTCTTTGCTTCTTTCCTTCTTTCTTTCGCGCCTTCTCATTTTCTTTCTTTTTCACTCTCTTTCTGCTTATCCTTTCCCAAATTTTAATTCAGTTCATCTTTAAAAGAATAAGCGATGAAATCATACAGCTGTGGGCGAAATACCGATTAATGAATTCAACGTCTGTGCTAGTAGGGCCGCTGCTCCCTTAATATCGTTAATTCCTGTCTCCATCGTATTGGATAGAGAGCGAAGAAGCAGGGAGGGAGGGAGGGAAGAAAGAATGTCCCAGGAGACAGTTGGGACCGTTGGGATGGAGTGCTGGGTGCCTGCCGCTGCCTATCTGTTGGCAGCGGGTCGCGCAGGGCCACGGGTTTCTCCCAGCCGCTGTGAAAATCCCTTGTTCCGCAGGCAGATGTATCTGAAGGTCCGAGCCTCGGGTTCCTAAAGCCTCCTGGTCTCTGCTGCAGTAAATCTCCCGGTGGAAATCTATTGTGACACTGCTGCAATTAAGAATCTCTGGTGTTTTTACTAGTAATTAACGAGATTAGGCACTTCGTTTTGAAATGGGGCCGTTAGCTACGGAGGAGGTGGGGAAAGCAGGCGCGCGTTTCCCGCGGGTGACTCCCCGGTGTGCGCGGGGAGCCGGCCCTGCCCTCCCGGCGGGGACACGGCGGGGCATTGCCGCCTCTCTCTGACATGCACCCGAAATTCCGTGGTAATCTTTAAAGTCATAAATAAGTAACACCGCCTTTTCCTCCCGTCTCTTCGCAGGGAAGGACCGTCCCTTCCCAGCCGCCGTGGCCCGCTGGAAGGAGCCCCCGAGCTCTGCGGTCCGGGGCCCGTAGACCGCGGCCGCTGCCAGCCCCAGGACTGCAGATGTATCCCTGTCCTGGCTCGGAGGGCACGTGTCAGTGCGGAGTGGCAGCTGTAGTATCACTTACTGCAGGATCTGGTAGTAATCAGAAAGGTGAGGAGTTAGTGAAATACATGTTGTATTTATTGCCAGTTTACAGGGAGACAGAGGGCGGCCGGTGCTGCAAAGTGAGCCATTTGTAGGGCTAAGTGTTTCAGCCTTCGCCCACGGGCAGCCTCGCTGGTTACGGCCCTTCCCGGGACCACCTCCCACTCCCTGGATGTTTGTTTGCTCCCTCTCACGGCTCCCTTCGGGGCCCCGGTGATGAGCGCTACTTCGGATCTTCCCACCGTGGAAGCGCTTTGCCGTTACCCTCCAGATTTCTCTTCCCTCCGTGGTGCTGGCACAGGCGATGCCCGAGGATGAAACCCTCGGAGGAAATTCTTCCTTAGGTGTGGCAGAGGCAGGGTGCCCTCCTTTCCCCTCGGCCCGGTCAGCGGAGCTCGAGAGTGGTCCCGGATTGGGCTCGGGGGATCCGGGGTGTTCTGTCCCCTATTCCTGGCCTTCTGCAGAGCCTCCTCCCGTACTGAGCTGCCCCTTCTCCGACTGCCAAGCGTGCTGTGGCTGTAAATTAATGAAAACGTAATAACTCAAAAAGCAAAAAAAGAAGAAAAAAAAAAAGATGGTGCTGAAACATGCGGATGGGACATAAAAGCGATGGAAAAAGGTTCAAAGCTTTCAGTGATGACTTTTCAACCTTTATTTATGTGCCTATTAATGCAATATCCATCATGGAGATACGCATCTTTATCCTTTCAACTGATATGCTGGGAATCAATTGGATATGCAGATTACATTTCATAAGTTTCCAAATGTTAATCTCCCCGGCCCTTTGCTGGTAATTTCTTTTTTTGCCAAATAGTATTATGTTTCTGCCACCAAAAAAAAAAAAAAAGAAAAAAAAAAAAAAGAAAAAACCCACTAAAAATAATTAATCTTTAGGCTACTTGTCTCGAATTATTGCTAAAGCTTGGGCCCAGGTGCCAGCCCAGGAGCGAGCCCCTCCTGCCCGTTCCACCGCCAGCCCGGGCCTTCCCAGGACACTGGCCCCCGGTCCGGGCTCCTCCGGGGCGGAGGCGCCTGCTGGCTCGGGCGGCCCGCTGCCCCCGCAGCGCGGTGCTCTCTGGGCCGGGGAAGGTGTCCGAGCGGGTACTTTCCCCTTCTAAACGCTGCGGTGGGGTCTGGTTCCCTCCCAGCCTTACAGCCCGACGACCGGGGAAGCGGCCCGCTGATCCCACCGCCGCGTCCCGCTGCCCTTCCCGGGTGGCTGCCCCGGGGCGCGACGGCGGGGCTCCCTCAGTCCCTGGTTCGACGAGTAATGTCCCCGGACACCTCTGGGACCATAAACGGGGAGGGGGTGACGTGTGTGAAAACAGGATGAGGAGCGGCTTTCCTGGGAGGGCTCTATGGCGGAGCTTATTTCTGAGAGCGAGACTGGGCTGTACGGAGCTGCCTGTCGCGGCCAGTTCTCCAGTGTGGCCGCCGCCGGGATGTCGCGGGATGCCACCACCTGCCGCCTCCCTACCTGCCCCGCTTCTCCGTCCCACCACCCCCTGACACTCCCCATAGCGTCCCCTCTCGAAGCAGGGGGTTCGATAACCGTTCATATTACACTGACCCCAAATTACTTGAACAGTATTGAAGTTTCTCTTCTGTGGCATTTTACAACTCGCCGTCCTACGCAGTCCGAACTCTCTTCCGAACACGTCGGTACCGGTTTGGCTTAACGCGCCTCTGGTCCGTGGCAGCGCTCGCGTCCCCCCACGCCCGGCTTGCGGTGAGGAAGGACCGTCCTAACGCGGAACACGCTCGGGGCGGGACAGCGGTCACTGGAAGCCCGCAGCCCAAGCTCCGCAAGCCCAGCTCCCCATCCCGCCGGGCAGACGCTCCTCTGCCCTCACCGGTGGGCAGCGGCTCTCGGCCTCTGCCCTGTCCGGGAGGCCGTGATCGGGCAGTAGAGGGTCCCCCAAACGCACAAACCCGCTCGCTCTGTGGGAGGGGGAGGAAGAGGGAAACCTGTGTGAAGGGAAAGCCGTTAGGCAGCGGGTGAAGCTGAACCGGACAGCCCCGAGAGTCTCCTCGGCCGGAGACCCAAACCCAGAGGTTTCTTTTTGAGGTGTTTATGGCGAGGGCAGGGTGGAGTAGGAAACCGCAGTTACAGGCGTCCATACTCAATAATTATGCCAGTCTTGACTTTCTTTGTTCGTTTTTAGGGTTTTTAGTGTTGATGTTTTTCGATTTTCTTTCTCTCCTTCTCTCTCTCTTTTTCTCCTTTCCTTTCCTTTCCTTTCCTTTCCTTTCCTTTCCTTTCCTTTCCTTTCCTTTCCTTTCCTTTCCTTTCCTTTCCCTCCAAGCACACGTTTCTATGTAAGAAACTGTAGTCTCCTCTCCACCTCCCCTGGAAATAGTCGGGGAATTCGCTTCCAAACCCAAATGAAAAATGAATTTGTGCGCGCAAAGCCGGAAACAGTGTAATTGATTTATTTATAATAGAGGGGAGACCAACACTGTTTATCGTTCAGAAATGATTGCCTGTGTTCTTAATAGCTCTAATTTTCGCTGTCCATTTGATGTGCTGCAGGTTTAATATAGAGCACTTACTAATCCAATTAAAAGTGCACCTGGCCTGGAAGAGCTCTGTAATTAGCAGGAGAGTTTTTAGCTATTTCCACTGGAAAACCGTGAAATCATCTCTGCTGGCCTAAAGGACTGTAATATGGGGGTGGAGGCGAGGAGGGGAGGGAGGAGCGGGGCCAGGCATTCGTGCCTAATCTTTTTGCCTTGAATTTTTCACAGTTCCCGTGCGGGAAGATGAGGCTGTTTCATCGTGGGGCACTCGGTGTCTGGTAGCGCAGAACCGCGACGGCGAAACTAGGTGGGTTTCGCACCGCTTTCCCCTGCCGTCCAAGCGAGCCCGGCCCGGGAACCTGTTCTGGGGAAGCGGGGCTCGGTTTTGGGGCTGCGGGGAGGCGCTGGGGTGGTGGGGGCCACGGCAGCCCCACGGGGCCGGGCGCCGAGCGGGGAACCGGAGCTGCTGCGGGAGCCGACAGCCCTGTCGGGGGAGGCGTCCAGGCCGCCCCTGCCCCGGCCCCGACCCCTGGCCGGCAACGATCGCCGGGAGCAGCGGCGGCCCCGGAGCTCCCGAGATGGTTTCTGGCAGGATCGGCACGGGACGGCCCTGCCGGGGCTGCGCCGGGCGCGACACTGGCTCCACGCAAAAAACACGCGGCACGCACACGAAGGCGCGTCGTTAAAGGAGGGGGGGAAGCAGCTCAAAAACGCTGCCCAGGCTGGCTCTCCTGCCGGGATGAGGGGCTCCGCTCCTCCTCCTCCGCGGGTGAAGGGTAGAGGCAGTCCCCATTCGCACCTCTCCTTGCGTGGATGAGGATTACGGCCCAAGCATCACAATGGCACCCATCGCGATGGGTAGGAAGGGTTTCTGCTCCCATGCTCGGAGCCGCAGCGGTACCGGTGAGGAGTTGGGTGACGACGGGGATGCTGTTAGCGGTGGGTGCACCTCATGCCGCCCTGCTCCCCGCCGCGGGGTTCCCAAGGGCGAATTAAACCCTAAGGAGTTTAGTCCCTTTTTTTCAGTAACATTTCTACCGACTTCCTTCCTCCAGTAAAAGCCTCGTGGGGAGTGGCGCGGCGTGGTTTGTGAAGCGACGGCTCGGGCCTCACGGCTCCTGCCACCTCGGCTCGGCGGGGCCGCCGGCCCGGTCGCTCCTCCGCTGCCGCAGGCGCTCTACCGCCCGTCTCGGCCCGGCTTTCACGGGGCTGGGTTTCCATAGGGCTCGCTAACGGGTTTCCCAGAGCTCCGGCCACCGGGATGTTTGTAGAACGCAAACGCTTTGTGAAATATACGCTGACTTTCACAGCGTGGGAACTTTTTCTGCCAGCCTTTTCCTTGGGGTGCGGGAGCGTTCCCGGGCAGCACCAGGTATTTGGATCTGTTTGTGGGCATTTGAAAGCGAGGGAAACTACTCTGTTTGGTGGCCGGCGCGTGGGGCTGGAGAGAGAGGGACCGCGGGCCAGAGCCTTCCCGGCGTGCAGGAGGTGCCGGTTCTGCTGCGGACCCCTCGCCCCCCATTGCGGAGCGGGGCCCGACGCAAACCCCGAGTTTCCCCGGGGGCCGCGCCGTTCTGCTGCCGGTCCCTCGGCGGCCGGTTCGCTTATTATTGAGGCTCCGGAGTTCTGCCTAAATAACGCGAACCCCCGCCCTCCCTGGGGCCGGCCCCGGCCCCGCAACGATCGTCCGTCTCGAAAAGGGAACGCGGACTGGGAGCCCAGAAAACATTTTCCCCCCTCATTTCAAAGGAGGAAACCTGAGCGATTCTCATCCTTTTGATTGATTAAGGTCTTGAATAACTTGAAGCTCGGGAGTGACAGTTCCTGAATAGACGATTGCAAATAAAGAGCCCTGTGGAAAGCCGGGCTGGCACTTCGGAGTGTAAAGGAGGCGAGTTTGCTGGCACTTACCAAGTTATAAATAAAAGGCCGTGCACAATGGTACCTTCTCTAAGGACAGACAGTCTTTACAACACTCCTGGCGTCATATCCTGCTGTGGGCACTCCAGCTCCGAGGCAGACTTTACCTCTTTTATTTTTCCAGCAGTTTAGTTTGAATACTACAATAAATTCCTGGGAACAAACGCTTGTTAGTAAGACTTTAACACGCACCGCCTCGCACCCATACACACTCGCATATAAACGCTCACGCACACGCGTGAAACGCAGGGACACCCTTGTGCCACAGGTTTTTAAAAGCAGACATCCCCGCGGAGATCTCACTGGCAGCTCTTGCTTTCAAAACCGTAAGCACCACTTGTTCCAGAGATGTTTCTTCTGGACGGAGAGAGATTTAGGTAGTACTTTCAATTTCAAAGTAAATAAGTAAAAGGAAAGAATAAAAGAAGAAATATTTTTTCCTTAAAATGAAAAAGGTTGTTTCCCCCCACCCCGCCGCTGGTTCTCGGGGACTGGAGCCAGGAGAAAGAACGCTTCATGGCAGCCAGGCGGGGGCTGTCCCGCGGAGTCCCGCAGTGACACGGGGTCCCGAGGGATGCGATGTCCAGGCCGCCCCGGTTGGTGCTTCTCTCCCGGGACTGGGGAGGCCGTCGGGGCACCGAGTAGATCCCCATCGCCTGCCACCCTCTGCTTGCGGCGAAAGGGCCCGGCACGGCTCTGCCCGCGGGGTCAGCGCGGGGCCGTGTCGTGTCATGTCGTGCCATGCCGTGCCGAGCC
>VXAZ01006886.1:359106-381606 GCA_013399875.1 Gymnorhina tibicen
GCCCTCCCCGCGCCCAGCCGCGCCGCCCGGCGGGGCTCCGGCCCGGCCCCTGCCCTCCCGGTGCGGGGCAGCGCGGGTCACTGACAAAGGGGCAGCGGCGGAGCTGCCTCCTCCCCGCCCCTCGGCGGCATCCCCCACCCCCTCCGGGACCGCTCCTGATTCGGCGGGGCCCGCTGACAGCGCGGGTCTCCCCTAGATCAGCCCTCACCTGGATATAACCCTGCCGGCCGCTGCCGCCGCGATGACAACTCTGGCCGGAGCTGTCCCCAGGATGATGCGCCCCGGGGCCGGGCAGAACTATCCCCGCAGCGGGTTCCCGCTGGAAGGTAAGGCCGCGCCTGTGCTGCTCCCGGTCGGGAAAGGGATAATCACTCCATGCTGGGACGCCGGAACAAAGCGGCCCCCCGGCCCGCCAGAACTAGAGTACGAAGGACTCCAGGACAGCCGCCCAGCTCCCGCCTGGGCTGTCAGAGCAGGGGTTTGTCCCAGGACGGGCATGGCTCGGGCCACTGCAGCCGACGGCTCCGGCCTCGCACCCTGCGAGCAGCCCGTCCCGGGAGCGAGAGGAACCGACAGGGAGGTCGGCAGCGCAGCCGGCCCCGGTTCTCTTAGTGGAGTGAAGGGTGGTGGTTTGGGGAGCCCAAAGTTCGGGAAAAAGTTAGGAAAAAATTAAGCTCAAATAAAAGCAATGCTAATCGAAAGGAAGTTTAGAACCGTGGCACCGGGCCGCTGCGAGTGGCGCGCTTAACCAAGGTAGCGGCGGTGCGAGGGCCCTGCAGTGCCGGGAGCTACCAGGCCCCTGCCCGAGGGAGAACGGGCGGCTGCGCCGGCTCCCCCCGCCGCTCCCGGGGCGGCCGAGCTGGAGCCGGCCCCCGCGCCGCCGGGGACATTGTGGCCTTTCCGCACCGCTTCCCCCTTCTCCGCCGGAGTCGGGCGGGCTCTGAAAGCCGGCTCCGGCTGAGTGCAACAGGTGAAGCCCACGGCCGCCTCCCTCCCCTGCCCGCCGGGCCGGCGGCGGGGTCTCCGCGGGAGCTGCGGGCCCCGGGCGTGCTGCGGGGCGGCGGGGCGGGCGGGGGTGAGTTGCCTTGTAGAAAATCAACGACAAAAAAACAGTAACAACAACAACAACAACAAAAAAAAGACGCAGCAGGATCTGAAGGAGACGTTAACGCCATTTACCTCCCTGCCTCCCTTCCCTCCTTTTCTAGTCTCTACCCCTCTAGGCCAGGGCAGAGTCAATCAGCTCGGAGGAGTGTTTATCAATGGCAGGCCTTTACCCAACCATATCCGGCACAAGATAGTGGAGATGGCCCACCATGGCATAAGGCCCTGTGTCATCTCCCGCCAGCTGCGAGTGTCCCACGGCTGCGTCTCCAAAATTCTCTGCAGGTATCAGGAGACGGGCTCCATCCGGCCGGGGGCCATCGGCGGTAGCAAGCCCAAGGTGAGCCCCTCCCGCCCGTCCGGAACCGGGCAAACCCCGGCCGCGGTGGCGGGGAGCGAGGTCCGACCGGGACACGGCCCAGGCCGGCCGGCACCGGGGTTTACAGTCGGGACGACGGCACCCGGGAGGGCCGGGGGGGACCGTGCGAGGCCGGGGGTGGGCGCAGACACTCATGGGGCACAGCACCCTCGTCGTGTCCCCGCCTGTTGCTCTCAAACTTCTCGAGGCTTTAGAAAATATTGTTGGAGTTCTTGGCAATAATATACTTTTAATTAAGGAAATGCTATTAAAAAAAAAAAAAAAAATCTGAAACGAAAATAGAGCGAAAAGCGTGGGTTTTTTAGCGGTTGGCTTCCCAGAGCTCCTCGTGCCCCACGCTCATTCCCGTAGGAGCGCAGGCGGGCTCAGGGCTGCGGGACGGACCGGGACGCGATCGGTCCGGTGGTGGAGCTGACCCAGCGCGGCTGGATCGGTTCCTCCCTGCTTTCGTTGAAAGCGCAACAAAACGACCTGTATTTCTGTCTGTCTCTTTACTGCTCCTTCTCCTGCTCTGTTTACTTTTTCTCCTTGCTCTAAAGCTGCGTGTATTTATAGCTGCGCCACCGAAAAGTTTGCGCTAACAATAATGGAGACGAAATTTTTTTCCAAGACTAGGCTTGTCCTCCTCCTCCTCTAGCCTTTCTTTCCCACTAAAGCGAAGTAAAAGCTTGAGTTTTTATTGGAAGATGTTGCTAGATTCCGCCCCCCCCCCCTTTTGATTCTTCTAAAGTAGTGAAGCGATGCCCGAACTTTTCCTTTCGGTGTTAGGAATAGAGGTAATTTTTTATAAGCATGTTACTCAAACGTAAGGCTATTGCCAGCCGGGAGATCGTTCTTATTGCTTGTTTTTTAGCTTTATTTTAAAATCACGAGGCTACCGAAGAAAAATGCCGGTACTCGAACCTCTCCGCGTTTTTATTATGCTGGTTTTTGTTGGGAGCTGCAAACTTTGTTCAGCCGAAACTTTACTGACCTGGAGCTTCGTTGCCCGGAGTCCTCCGCCGGTCGCGACCCGGGATTTTCTTGGCCGCACGGCAGCCGGTGCTGCCTAATTCGGGGTTTTCCCTGCCGAGGGCTCTGTCCCACCTTCCCGGTAATCCCGGAGGATTTTCTGGGACGTTTCGTTTAACGCGGAGGGTGTTCGTCTTATGCGGGCCCGTTATTAACTTCTGCGTCCCCTCTTATTTCACCCTGCCCGCATTCGAGTGTTTTATATCGGCGTTTCTAAGCGGGGTCGGTGTCGGCTCTCGCTGACGACGGCGCGGGCGGCTCCGACCGCTCCGGGGCTCTGGCCCTACAGACTGTGCCCGCTCGCCTTGTCTTTACTGAAGCAGGTGACGACGCCGGATGTTGAGAAGAAAATCGAGGAATACAAGCGGGAGAACCCCGGGATGTTCAGCTGGGAGATCCGGGACAAGCTGCTGAAGGACGGGGTGTGCGATCGCAACACGGTGCCGTCAGGTACGGAGCGGGGGGTTCGGAGGGTCCCGGAGGGTCGGGGGCGGCCCGGGGAGGGCAGAGCGGTACGGAGCCCCGGGCCGGACCGCTGTCCACGGAGCGGCCGGCTTTGGCAAGCGGTGCCTCTGGAGCGTCCCGGGAGAATTCCTGAGCTCGGCGGGGTGTTTTCAATTAAATTGCAACTGCATCCCCCTCCCCTTCTCCTCCCGACGCTTCCCCGCCGTCCCCTCCGGGCTGCTGCCGCAGGAGGGCTCTGGGCTTGCCGGAGACCCGGAGCTGGGAAGCAGGAGATGGGGAGCAGCTCCCTGTCCCGGCCGGTTGTTTGCGGAATGGGGCGGGGGGCACATGGAGCCGGAGCAGTACTTGCGCGGTATCCGCGGGTTTTTATCACCCACCATGTGGGCTAGAGGAAAAGAAAGATTACCGGGAGCCGCTGTGCCCTCGCTGGAGTGTGGTGCGGGACGGTGCCCCGTGAAACCCCCGCGGGGACGGGAGTGGGCGGCTGCCTTCCCTAAGTCCCGACTGGCACCGGCCGAGAGACACGGGCCAGCGGCACTCGGCTCACCGGGCTGGCCCGAGAGACGCGGGGGGCTGCTGGGGACGAGCCGGTCACAGCTCTGCACTCCCCCCCTGAAGTGAGCTCCATCAGCCGCATCCTGCGGAGCAAGTTTGGGAAAGGCGAGGAAGAGGAGGCTGAGCTGGAAAGAAAGGAGGTGGAGGAAGGCGACAAGAAGGCCAAGCACAGCATTGATGGCATCCTCAGCGAAAGAGGTAAAGTCCTGTTTGCCCCTGCTCTCCGTGGAGCCCTGTGATGGGCCAGTGCCAGTCCCAGGTGCTGGTGGCTATCACTCCCCCTCTCCCAGAGGTTGTTCTGGGGCCAGCGCAGCGGGAGGTGTAGGGCAAGGAGTGAGCCCTGACAGCCTGGCTGCCGCATCCCATGGTGTCCCATTCCCCCAGTCGAACGACCCTGCAGTGCGCAGGAATGGCGCAGAGGTTGGAACAAAGATTGGAGTCACTGCTAGTTTGGCCTTCAATAACCAGGGACCAGGGAGGGTTGGAGTCACCACAGAGCCCCTCATCACAGCCATGCAGGGGCTCCTTTCCCAAGCCAAGCAAAAGGCTGCAGCTGCATAGAAGGGGCAGTTGCAGCAAAAGGCTGTGGAGCCTTGAGTCTCTGTGGTCTGAACAGGGCAGGGAGCCACGTTTTGTTTTTTCTGCTCTTAAAACTGCTGGGAAGAGCATGTGTTGGTGTTTGGCCAGGGACTGTGAGGAGGTTGCAACCTGAACAAGGCGGAGGTGAAGGGCTGCTGCGGGGGGACAGCTGCTGCTCCTGCTGAAGCCATGCCTGGCTCCCGGCTGGGCCAGGGTGCAGGGGCAGGCAAGGGCCCGGCCGGGCCGCCTGTGTGTGGAAGTCGCTGCCCAGCACATGCACAGGCACTGGAGAAGGCGAGACAAAAGTACCAAATGAGCTGGTCAAACATTTGTACAACTTTTCCAGCTTTTACAAAGAAGGCCTTCTATACACAATCTACACTTGGAGATGAACTTGGAAAACAAAGAGGGGGGAGTCCATTGAAACTCACACTTTGGCTTTGCACAGACAAAGCTTCAGCTAGCAGCAGCTTGATGTGAACAAAAGAAGGCAACCTTTTTATAATTCAAGGAGAAAAGAAGAGAAAACAGCCCCACAAAAGGCTGAGAAAAGACATTATGGGCTTGCAATGAGGGATGAATTATTCAATGAGCCCCTAATAGCTGATGCTCCACGCAGTTTTATGGACTCTCCATCGTGGAAAAAAATAGCTGTTTTTAGAGAGAAAATGTTTATAGCATTTCTAGGCATCAAAGGATACTGGTGCCGTTCAAGGACAACTGAAATCCATTCTTTGACAGTAAGATATATCTTTGTTTTGTTGGAGCAAACCTCTAAACCCTCCTAAAACTTAGTTTTCAACTGTTATTAAAACTTTCAACTGTTATTAAAACTTTCAGGGAAGCCTCATCTTCTGCATGTCTGTGTTTGCAAGGATGTGTATAATACAAACATGCAGAAGACGCTAAAAAAATTAGAAATTTTAAGGCCAGAAGGCACAGTTTGATTGCCTAGTCTAGTTGTGCCCATATGACCAGTCCAGAGTTTACTCCAACATCTCCTTCAACAGAGGATTTTTCCAAGAGGGATGTGCACCAAGGTAAAAATAGATAAATTCAGTGCCCTAGTTGTTAAATAGCTAGCTTTGCTGCCTTCTTGAATTTCTTGACAGAGATTAGAAACAGAAGATAGTAAACCTTGATAATATCACTGCTTTATGGAACAAAGAGTGGTTAATAGAGACAGCAAGAGAAAAAATATTGTTATCAATATAACCCATCCTTCTGCTTCTCTTTGAAACCGTCTTCCTGTTCTTTGACTGTCTGGCCTTTAAAGTGGGGCTCATGATTTATCATAAGTCAGTGTCTGGGTGCATGGCTGCCTCCCAGCAGCCCAGGGGAGCCCCAAAACTCTTGCAGGAAAACTGCTGGGGCTGGTGATGCCTTGCTGCAACAGGGGCTCACTCGTGCCTCCCAGCGCAGTTGTATGAGAAGGCTGCATTGCACCTCCTGATGTACCCTCTCCTTCACTTTCTGTGGATGTGAGAGTCTTATTTTGTTCGTTTTGAGTTCAATCAGTAGCACTTTCCCCCTTGATTACATGGGGTAGTGTAGCCCTCTCCTGCTCTGGACATGCAGGTTTTTGCTGCATGAACGTGACCGGTCAGTTCCGTGGAAATGGCAGCTTAGGTAATCCCATCTGCTCTGTGACAGTGGCTGGGAAGGTTTGGCAGTGTGAGGGAACAGCAACGCCTGCTCCCCCTCCCTGACTAGCAAGCTGTTGCTTAATCTCATTACTGGAGTGGCTGGGATGCTGCAGTGCGAGCGCGCTGCTGCTCCAGAAAACATTTGTTGCCATACTAGTGCCCTTCATGGAGTGTGATACTATAGGGACAACACACCAGTGAGACCTGAAAAGACAAGAAAAGAATAACCATAAAAGAAGCCCACCACTGCTTTCTGTATCTGACCAACAAAAAAAAGTTCTGCTTCAACTCCCCTTGCCAGCCGAGGAGCTTTGATTTCACTCCATCTATAAAAATCATCCTGCTCTCTTACTGAAATAACTGGCAGCGCTCCTAAGGATTTTGATGCTGCAGGATCATATTTGCCAGCACCCACCAGCTTGGCTACTAGGCCTGGTGTGGCAGAGGGTGCCTGCTGGCAGCACATCTCAGATGCCCTTTCTGACACTCGGGTTGCTTGCGGAATGTGCAAAGGGTATCTGTGTGCTGTGCAGCAAAACCCTCAGGTGGTAGCTCAGTGCTGAGTGCTCCATGTTACAGAGGGAAGTCTTTTGCAGTATGAGGAATTTTTGTAGCTCTGTTCCTGGGGGCTTGAGGTATCCCGGAAAGTAGATGCCAGGGAAGGCTGTGGGATAGGTCAGAAAGTGACTCCCGAGGCTGAGCGCGAAGCAAAGTGTGGCTCTTCTGCTCGGGAGCACACATTAGTGCTGGACATTTGCTGGCGCTGCCTGAAATCAGCTCCTCACCGTGGGCCTTTGGGTGGCTCAAGGAGTGGCATTTTTCGCAAAGATAAGGACAATAGTTGTCATTTTAATGGTAGCTAATTCAAGATTTAGGGAGTACTTACAGCAGAGTGGGATTTGAGAGAATGGAAACACGGTATTTTTAAAAAATGTGTGATAGAAACAGTATAATCATTGGGATTTCTCCCACCACATATATACACGTGGGTAAACTTCTGTATGAGGAGTGCGATTCTGTTTCAACCTCTCGGACACTTACATGAGATTCACACACTGTTCACAGATGCCATATGTGCAGCCCTGTATGTGCTGTACTTCAGTGTTTCTGCCGGTGTCACCCTCAACCCTGATTCTGGGTATATATTTAAAGAAAACTTGATTGTCAGAGTGTGTATCAGGAGGCTGATAGCTCTATAATAGCATATCTGTATTTCTGCAAGCGTGATAATTTTTTCTGAAAGGCACAAGCCATAAATAAAGAACATGAGAAAGTTTTGTGCCTTTATGTGGCACATTAGGGCTTATTTTTAGCATAACCACTACAGAAGAGGGAGTTGCTTGTACCTTTGGTGGGAGTTATGTGTGGCATGGTTTGCTGACTAATCTGATAACTCCCCCCTTCATAAAATAGCTGTTGTTTCCTGGCAGGAACCAGTGGCTTTCAGCACTGCAGTGATGGGGCAGAGCTGGTCCCACTGCGAGCGGGCTGGGGCTGGGGCGGGGGCCGGGACCCCCCCGCCCGGCCTCAAAGGGGGCCTCTGTTCCCAGCCAGCGGAATTGGCCCCCGGGCCCTGTCCTGGCGGATCCTCCCCCAGTCATGCGCACCCGTCCAAAAAGGGCCCTACTCATCCCAAGCCTCTACCCTTGGCTGTACTGAGAGCAATTCAGGCTACAGCAGACTAAATTGCCTCCTTTATTTTCTTCTTACTTTCATCTTGGACCAAACCCTTCCCCCCCTCCCTCCCCTTCCTCTTTTCTTTTTTTCTGTGTGCCTGAGGCTCACATTAATACAATTTCGGCACCACCCCTATTTTAGTGTGTGTATGTGGGGAGTTTGAAGGGGTAGGAAAAAAAAGGACCTTAGCACAAAAGCCCTGCTCAGCAGCTCGAAAGTTCAAGCTGCTGCTGCCTCTCTAGCTGTGTGATGCTTTTCCTGTTTGTGAGTTTTGGGAAACATTTTTGCTTTGTACTGTAATGGAATTAGAGGACAGATGCTGACTGTAAATGGGACACGCGACTACCAGCCCCTAGCTTAAATATTTAGATGCAATGTTACAATTACTGACTTGATGCACGAAGCTTTGAAGTGGTGGCACATGATCTAAAGGGTAGCTTGAGCTAGATGGGCTGGCAGATGTTTTGATTAGGGTTGGTCAGTATCATGCAGCCAGTTATTTTCAGATTGCTAAACTAATAAAGACACTTCATTAAGGGAGAAGATTAACACGGAGGCACCAGATATCAGTTTGAGTCATTCATTTCTACATCGTAGACTGTTGGGTTAGTGGCTGGAGCATGGGATGAGGCAGATGCTGAGTTAGATTTTGGTTGCAGGCGTTGTCCTGGTTTTGCTCCAGTGTCCTGTCCCAGGGCGCAGTGGTGGGAGGACTTACGTGCTGTGTGAAATGCTGTTGTGGGCTGAGAAGCACAGTTTGTTCCCCTGCTCAGTGTTTATGGTAAAGATTCACTTACTGAATGAAATGTTATGGCTGTGACTGCAGGCAATTATCTTCCTGAGCCTGAAATCTCATGCAGTACTCTATATATTTGGTCACTAGCAGGTCTAAGAAATCAACTCATGTCACTTGAACGGTGTCATTTCTGAGGCTCTCAGAGCTGACAAGAAAATAGTGCTTAATTAAGAAAAACTCCCTAGTGAGTCCAGAATTTGGCTCAAGGCAGATAGTGCCAGCTATATTTTCTGTCTGTCTTTTTCCCCTTCTCTTACCTCATATCTTAATTGTGAGAGTCCAGTCCTGGGTAGAAAAGCCAGGTGTTGCAAAAGTGCAGACTGGTGCAGGTGACCCCATGCAAACCCAGCACAGGTCTGTTTCTTCTGCCTCACCTATCATCACTGTGGGCTCTGGGCCAGGCTTCTGCTTCCAAACCATTATTCTGAGATAATAATAATAATAATAATAATAATAATAATAATAACTGATGACCTGAGCAATGAATAATGACCTCACCATCAAGTGAGAGTGTGATGTCACAGCATGCTGAGCATTTTTAGAAAGGTGCTAAATGTTTGAGTTTAGGGTGACTTCAAAGTGGAGTTTGCTCTTCCAGAGCTGCTGGGGCAGCCCATGCCCTCCTGTCTTGAAGTGGAGGATTTTGAGGAGAGTGCTAATTGTCAGACTAACTGCAGGCTAATCGTCTGACAAAAGCACCAGTAATATTTCCAGCAGTGGGAATAAAGGGTGTTAATCTAGCAGCAACTCTCTGAAGTAATACGTATATACATCATATCCTTTGCTTGAAATCATTATTTTATTAATGGCTTTGAATGTTTTGCTGTCTTAGGGACACTTTCTTCAACTTAAAAGAATCAGAGCCTGTTCAAGCAGAATTGCTGTGGGCATCCTTTCCAGTTTTTCTAATTGCATGTATCTAGAACAAAGCTGAATGTTATTTTAGCAAATGTCAGGATTGCTTCACACACAGCAGTTGATTAACTTGAATTTGTACCCAAGTTAGCACCCTATTTAGTTGCTTTGAAAATCTTCATCCATTAGACTTACAGGGTGTCGTTCTGGAAAGGCTGAGGCAAGAAAGAGTTGGTTGACCTCGGTGTAGCTAGGACTTCCTCTGAGAATGTGATTCATATATTTGGCTTTCCAGATTCTCCTATGATTGCAGAATCTGTGATGTCAGTAGGAATTGACCATAATAGACATCAGGCTTTTCTCGAAAACTCAGCTCTGTAGTGCGCTGAGCAAGGAGAAATCCTCAGGTTTAGGATGTAAGAGGGGTTTACTCGATTGGGCACCAGACCTCAGCCCTGCAGACGCGGGTAACGGCGATGAGTCCCGAGGAGTCCCACTCAAAGGGCCTATTCATGTGTGTAACGTTGCTCACGTGGACCGGGGCACGCAGCAATGGGGCCCAAATTTGTTCTATTCTGTTAGAAGAAAGTACCCACTGCACAAGAGTGTGACTCTAATCCCGAGTGAAACTCTGGCAAAACTGTCACTGAGGGCAAGGATCTTTGTGTCTGTGTTTACACAGAGGTAGCAATGGAATCAGCAGACAGAGGTTTTAATTAGATAAAAAGCTAATTAGCAATTAATGCTGTAACTAAAAGCCAATACCGACAAAATCCTTAAAACAAAAAAATTCCCATGTCTGATTTTGAATAGTGATTCTCTATTGTATCAGTCAAAGATGACACTTTTATCTAACACTTATTTGGGGAATGTTTAGTTTGGTTTGGTTTACTTATCGATAAAGGTTGGAACAGGATTTAGGAGAGGGAAGCCAATAAAGCTGATAGTGATAAATTATCATGAGTCCCCAGAGCTGTGTAATAAAACTGCATTGGGAAATGAAGCAGAACTACAAAGTGCTCTCTGGTTAATTTAAGAAGAAATTGAGTGAAACACAAAGCAATAAATCAGAGCAAGCCAGTCAATACGAATTTCTCCATGTAAATGTCACTTTAAATCCTAGGTAGCAAACACATGTGGCCAGAGAAAGAACAAAATATAGAAATAAAAATGCACGATACTTCCAAATGGTCCCTGAACGCTGAGCTCTCTGGCTAATAAAAATGATGTACAGTAATGTAAGTCACCACAAGACCTTGTTTAGCATAGTGTGAGTGCGGCATTTTACTTTACTTGCCCTGGAGTACTCCTGCCCCATGCTGTTAAACTAATTCAGTTTAAATCACTCTGCCTAGAAAAAAAAGCGGAGCGTAATGAAATTAAAACTCACTGAGGACACATTAGAGTTAAAGTGTGTCATGTGCTGAGATTATTTAGTTGGGGGAGTTTGATGTAATTGTTGACAGGTCGTTTATTCATCCTAGTAAATAAAGATTCACGAACTATTAAGAATGTGCATATATAACTAGTAAGACAGTAAAAGGCAATTAAGCAGTCAGTTTAATGTCTTATCTTGCTGGTTGCCCTACAGTTGTTTTACAACTAGGAATTAAAATTTGAAAAGAAAGTTTTCAGTGTCCCTGGCCAAATATTGATTAAGTAGTTGTTTGCTGATGCCATTGTGGCACATAAAAAGGCCACTGGTTCTGCCCCTTGTTGTTCATCTTCCATTGTTGCTGATTCTTAACCTTGGAGATCAAAGGAGGATCATTTCAGTTTATCTGTCTTGGAAAATCCTTCTTTGCTCCTAAACCCGTATGGATTAATGGCCAAATTGTCTTTAATGAGATGTGAAATTTGAATGGAATCCTTATTTTGCATGGTCTGTTGAATGTATACACTGTATGCTCTTACAGTTTTGTGGGTTTTTTCTTTAGCATTACTGGATTTGATTTTGTTTTAATCACTTTATTTTTAGTATACAGTACTTTGAAACGTTACTATTGTAGCAGGTAAAATACAATGTATTTAACTGAATTTTACTAAAACTAATTTTGTTGCATGTAATCTTTTTGATGAGTGTAGCCTAAAGGGAAAAAAAAGTTGTCTTTGTATACCAAATCACATAGGAGATAAATAGTCCAAGGCTGCCAATAAAAGAAAGGGAGCTTGAGAAGCCAGCCCATTCTCTAGGCTGGGCTCTCAGAATAATGGGGACACAAACAAGCTTGCAACATTTGTTTGGTCATTTTCTTCAGTTTGGATTTTATGGATCCTACTTGCTTCAGCCAGGATAGTTGTGCTGTCCCTTCTCCAAAAGAGGGGGAAGTTGGATCGAAGAGGCTGCACAGAAAAACAAGCAAGAGCCCTTGAGAACAATCAGTTCCTTGTTGCATGGCAGAAAGTTATACTTATTTCAGAGATAGTAAAATATATGCCACCACACCCTCAGTAGAAGAGGCTGTGCAATCTGGTTGTGTTTTCTTGTCATGATATGAGTTTTCATCTGAATGGTGAGGTATGGCAGTGTTAGATCCAAGTCCCACTGCATCCAATGGACACAGAAATTTAGCTTTGCAAACCACTGTAAGAAGCCTGGTAAAGTCAGAAAGACTCTCCTGGCATTGCATTGATTTTTAGGTGGCTGGGTGGGTGGGTCTCCTCTGCTGTTGTGAAAAACAGCAGAGTAAAGGATAAAACAAAAATTTTCTAATAAAAATTTTCTCATTCCCTTTCTTAAACTTAGTTTCCATTCTGTCTGGTTATTGCTGATTAAAATATCAGTCTGTGCATGCTTTGCAAGTACTCAGCTACCTTAGGAGACATTTTGTCCCAGAGAAAGAGCTAACACTCTTTGAAAGCATTTTAGATACAAATTTCCTTAAAGTCCATGAACTCAACTTTTTTGTTGCCATGGAGAGCTGTGGTGAGCACAGTGATATCCATGCTACCTTTTGATTTTTTTAATGGATATTTGCCTGGTTGTAGGCTTTCTGCCAAACATGATCAATGTTTATATCATGCACAAGCCCATATAAGGACCAATCTTAAGGATTTTTATGTTTATGATATGCCTCATGTTGGATGCCTGATCTAAAAATGACTATGTAGTAATTTCTTTATCGCTGTGGTTTGAATAATACGAGGAATAAACTATCTATGGCTGACATTTCTGCAAGCAGACAGCTTATTCAGCCCCTGTCAAATTTTATTCACCTTACTTAAATGAGTAGGACTGTTCATGCCAATAGAGTCGGAATCTCTTCCACGTACTAGCCCAGAAAAGCAATAGCAACCACAGCTCTTTTGGCAAAATTACTCTGCACTTTGTTAAAAATATAACCAACGTATAACCCATCTACCCCCTGCGAGACAGTAGCATCAACCATACTCAGAGTAACCAAATTGTACTTAAAACTGCTTTCCACCTCTGTTTTTAACTGTCCCAGAGAGGATGGAGATGAGTATAGACAGGCTTTATAGAAACCAGGCTAGTGGAGTAGCAGGGAATGCTTCCACAGAAAATCCATTTTTACTGAAGATGGTGTAGCAGGATTTCCTTTTCATTTTTTGACCTAAGGGCTGTCTGTTTGATCTGGTGTGAAGTGCTGAAGGGTCAGAGTGTGAGGTAGGGGGATCTGTGCCCCAGTAAATACTCTGACACCTTCCCAGCCCCTCCTGTCAGGCTGAGTGGTGAGAAAAAATCTTGCACAGAACTAGCTGGAACTCAGGACACAGCTGGTTTAATGAACAGCAAAATAAGTTGTTTTCAGAAAGAAGGTGTTTTGAAAGAAAAAAAGGAAGTGGAAATTATTTAGCTAAAGAAAATGGAAAGTGAAATACACTGTTTCACAATGAAATCCTGAAAAGCACAGATTTTGAAAAAAAAAAAAAATCTCTGGAATTCCATTTACCAAAGGACAAATCGAGTAACTCCACTGCAGATGGTGAACTGATGCTGGTGTGTGAGTGAATGCTGAATTACATTATCAGTATTTACATAGAAGAAGAGATACTTCCAAACAACTACTAGCTAAGGAGTGACGGTTTAAGTGAGCAGGCATCAGATCTTTATGGTGTGCTGTTATGGACGGAGATCTACAACTTTTTCTGTGGATTTCTAACACATGTGGTGCAGAGAAATGCATTGCGTGTGCCTCCCTTGCTGTGTGTGGTGGCGATTCCCTGTATGGTATATGACTTCACTGTGTTCTTTGTCTGTGGAACTGGAAAATAATAGAAGAAAACATTTAGGAATCTGTTTAGAAGATTGTACAATAGATGTCACAATTAGGAAAAAGCCCTGTGGGTTCATCCCTGGTTTAGCACAGTTGATTTGACCTGCTCTCTTTTAAATCAACAGGCTCAAGCAAAAATGCTCAAATATTTGGCAGCTACACAGCAAACCACACAAACCCCTGTTGCTTTAGTACCCCCAAGACATACCCACAACTTGTTTTCCAAGAAATACAGTGTTGCCTTTTGAAAGCCCCTTAAAACTGACTGCTTGTCCACCTCTTCTGAACAACACTGAGACTGGCGTGAGCTGCATGTTGTGTGCGCTGGGGCAGGAGGGACTGAAGCAGCCAGAAGCATTGCAGGGTCTCAGGATGCTCACATGTCCTGGTGAAAATGCAAAATGGCTGCATACAGCAGACATATTTTTAATCTTTTTGTTATTTCCATCTCCATCTATGTTTTAAAAGTTTCTTGAGACTAAATTGTATTGGTATTTGCATCGGAACAGTCCTGTGCTCTCAGCAGGGCTGTGCAGGTTACTTATCATTGAATTTGGCCCTGTATGAAAGTTTAATTACATTCCAGATTTGAGGGAACACCTTCACTTTCTCAGATTTAGCAAGACCTTATAGTGCTAAACATCTATTTTTGCTGGTAAAGAAGAGATCTGACACAGCCAGTAAGCATAGTTAAAATGCTACAAGCAGAGCAAATTAAAAAAAGCTGCTTTAGAGAATGGCACTTAATTTTTCTAACATATGATTTAGCAAAAAAGGGCAAACAAACCCCCCGTGGCTCTCTGCTGTAAGGAGCTCTGTAACCGATCTGCTCCATCAGTCCTGGCAGGGCAGGAGGCAGTGCTCCATCTGATTTCTGGCTCCTCCCTGGCTGAAGGGTGTCAGGAGGGGAGGCACACTCTATCCCCCTATACAACATTCCTGCCCTCAGCCTTTGGTCCCTGTCAACACAGCAAACGAAATTTTTGGAAGTACACCACATAATTCAAATGGTTTTCAAACCCTACCCTAGGATGGGTGTAAAGAGGGTTTGTCCCCAGACTGTAAGATGTCAGTTGGCCAAGGAAGAACTTAAATCAGAATTCAAAGTTACTGTGCTACTCCTGTATTGGCAGTCGAAAAGATGGAGAGATGATTGATGACATAAATATTTCTGTTAATCTGACATCAGGAACAGACTTGTCAGCCCTGGAAGAGTAAGTCAGAGACAGAAATTTAGAGCAAATATTAAAAAAATCCTAAATATAGCTAGCATCTGAATTCTGGTAACAGTAGTTTTAAATTAAAAAAAAAACAAAAAACGCCCAGAAAAGTGTTATGAGGGAAAAAAAAGATCCTCCAGGTGATCAAAGAGTGTAGGAGGGGCTCACCTGTTCCTAATCTTGAGTGCTACCAAGCAGAAAAGTGCTACTCTATTAAAGAAATAGGCCAGGTGGTGCTTGTTTTTTGGCCGCTGGTTAGCAGAGGGAGGGGCTATGGAACGGTGGGTTTCCCAGGATGGCAAGGGGGGAACCTCTTTGGATGCACTTCTGTGTTACTTGTGTTTTAGCCTCAGGGTATTTGTGGAGTGCTGTGCCCTTAGGGTGCCTCGGGCCACTTTTCAGGGCTGGATCCTTTGGCTGAAAGACCCATTGTGCCTCTCTGAGTGCGAGCTGGAAGCAGTGGGCAGAGTCCTTGCAACTCAGGGCTGGGTGCAGGGCTGGCTCCCAGCCCAGGTGGAGCTGGGGCTACCCTGTTTCCAAACCAGGAAGCTCCTCTCTCTGCCCTTTTCTTCTGTGAGTCTTACAAGTGATTTCCTTATGTTTATTGTGAGGTTTAAAGCTTCCACAGGACAGTTGTGCTCTCGAGGCGGAGGCGGTGTGGTCACAGTAGTGCTTTGTAGGTGGTGTTTTGCACCCGGTGACATTCAGCTCTTGGGGTGGATAGCTCAGGTCCCTGCGATTTGGGCTAAAGGGCTTTCTCCCACCCTTGCACAGCTGGTGCTGGTTTGCTGCTGTGGAAACGGGGCTGCCCAGGGCATCTTTCCGTAGGCTTTAACTTTCTTCTGATTGGGCTGTGGTGAGTGTGGTTCTGCATCTTTGAACTGGGCTGAGGGATCTTTTTTAATACCCCTTTTGAGTAGGAAGGAGTGATCTTGGTGACTAATGTGTCTGTAAGTAAGCGATACCCCTAAATGCAAACAAACAAGAAAAAAGTGGTTATGGCAAAATTGGTGCTGGAAGAGTTGGCTTTAGTTTGAAGAGGAACTGGTTGGAGTTGGTACAATTTGCTCTGTGTTTCTTGCAGTGATTTTTGCACTGCTTGTGCCTGGAGCCAGCTGAGATAGGACTGTTTGTTCCTCCTTCCCAGTTACTGGTCTCTGCTGCTCCTGTGTGGTCAAATTTTCTCATTGTGTCTGTGGTGTTTTTTTCTTTTTGTGTTTTTTTTTTTCTTTTAAAGAAATGGGATCAGTGATATTTTCCTCCCTCAATGGTATTTCCAAATAATCTGGTGTCCAGGAATCAAAAGTGTTCTATTGATTCACCTGTCATAGTTCATATGTTGAAACTGCAAATCCAGATGGAATGATCCTCTAGAATGAATGCTTTGTGGTTAGATAGGATTGCAGCCTGTCCTTGGAAGAGTAGTTGGGCTTTCGAGTTGGAGAACACCAGGCGTTGTTTGTAGAGGGGTCAGTGGGTACCCTCTGGTCTAGTGGGCTGTGGTATGGACCACTGAACTCACCAGATGCTGCAAGCCCTGGCACAGAGCAGCAGGGGTGTGCTTTGGTGAAGGGGTAAAGACTCTGCACCCTTATTTTTAATAGTTTTATTACTATTTTTTTAAAGCTAAAGCAGATCAATAGCTAGTGTGGTCTGGGATGAATCCAGAGGTGTTGCTTCAATTTACGCTGAGGCTCTGAGCCACGATGTATTTACTGCAGTACAGCAGTAATTGATGCTTATTTTTTTGCTGGTTTTGCTGAGTCTCCCATGAATTCTCTCAAATATGTGGTGTGAAAAAGATATTCAATAATATATACAAATAATCACTGGTTCTAAGAGAGTACTCAATGCTTGAAATTTATGTGGTTGTGACTGGGCACGCAGGTCTTGCACTGGTTCCTCTTCTACCACTGCTCTTGCATTCACTAAAAATGTGTATTTCCTGGATAGCTGCTTAAAATGTTGTGGGTGTTTTTCTTCTCTTTTAAAATTATATTTATTTTTTACTATTGTACTTCTTAAAACAGAAATATGTACTGAGACTTAACAGGAGACAAAAATCATACTTTAAACATTATTTTGTTGTACATTGCCAGTATTTATAGCTTAAAACTGCAGCTTTCCATCTTCATGCAAGAGAATGCATTTCTCAGTCGTGGACTTTGTGTTGCACAGGCTGACTAGAGATGAACTACTATGGTTTGATTTTAAACTTCTATTAAACAAAATCTGTAATTTATTTTACAAGCGTTCTTCCTGACAAAGAGAAATAGTCCAGCAACTTGGACATGAAGTTATGAGCCAAAGAACTGAGGAGTCAGTTGCAGTTGATAGACTGGCTTAAACTTGTCAACAGGTCTTAAAAAAAAAGTTTTTAGATGTAAAACTGCAGTAGAACTTGCTATAAGGCAAGATTTGCTTTCTAAAGTTGGTGAAACAAGTATTTTTTACTGATTTCTAAAGTTCCAACAAAAATGATATTGTTACAGTCTATTCCTTAAACAGTAAATTTATAGGTTTGGTTTTGTGTAATTTTCTTCCTTTTTAACATCACTAATTCCTCTAATTAATAGTGTCAAGCATGTGAGATTCCTCATAAATCTGAAAAAAGGCCTATTGAATTTAATAGCAAGACTTGCATTGTCTTTAATGAAATTTGGTCAGAGCTTAAACAGAAAGGGATTTTTTCTGTCTCTCTCTTTTTTTTTTTCCTCCTCTCCTTTCCTTGAGGCAGAAAAAGTTCTGAGTTTTTCTGAGGAAACGGAGGAATTCTAGCATTCCTGGGCATGAGAGGAGAATACTGATTAGAATCAGGCAGAGAGCAAGCAGGTGCTGAGCATGTTCATTGCTTAACCCCCTGCCCTGCTCCCGCATCCCTGCCTGACCCAGCACACAGACCCTGCAAATAGCAGCAAGCTGCCAGATGTTGGAGATGTTTTCAGCAGGGTGATTATTCACCAGGTCTCGTCTAAAACCGGGGCGTTCCTACAATGGCTGTATTTCATGTTTAAAGCTGGGCTGGGTAAGCCATTGGAGACAGTGTTGGGGAAAAATACTGTATTTCTGGGAGGGAGCGCTGGCTGCTCTGGTCTGTGGTATCCCTTTGCAAAAAGTAATGCAGAAAACTAACAAGCAGAGTAGATTGCTGAGGGGGAGAAAGCTGTCTATTTTTTTTTTTTTTTAATGAACAAAAAGAGATTTTATGGGTTAGAAACAGTACACCCTAAAGAGAGGTGTGTTTAAGAGTCAAGACTCGAAAGCTTTTGTCTGGAGAATAATACGCTTGGTGTAAAGAGCGGCACAATGGAAGTCTTTTCTTCCAGTTATGTGTGGACGAGCATCAGTCAGCCAAGGAAGAACTTCAAAGGCCAAAGTGAAAACTTGCTAGGCTCTTTCTTTCCTGACAGGTTCTTCTTGAGGTAAGATGGCGAGAGATGTTTGTGCTGGGAACTGGAGCTGTCCTCCTGTAGCAGGAGAGGTAATAAATCACGTGCAAGCTGAGGTGCCCAGCCTCAGCTATCTCTGTCTTCAGTTGATTTGCCTGTTTGGAAGTTACTAAACCATTCCACCTTATGAGTCTTTTATTGCTTATTCATAAAGGGGTCTTAAATTTCACTTCTGCCTTGCTGGAAAGGTACCACACCAGATGGAGGGGGAAGATGATCTATTTCTCTGCCTCCAAAAAAATACTCATTATTCATATGCTGTAATTTGCCCTTAAGTGGAGAAATAGCCCCAGTGTGTTTTAATATAAGTGGTCCAAGGATATAACTGCCGTGCATTAAAACAGCAACTGAACTGCATGTCTGCAAGTATGTATGCAGAGTGTCAGGGCTGGTAAAGGAGATGCTTCTGTGATAGGAAATAGAAACTCCAAATAGCATCCAGAGAAATCTCTTTAACGCAACCTTACATCATCATTTCATTTTATGGATTTAGAAATTTTTTTTTTCTTACGAATTTGTTTACACGTTGTTAAAAGCTGCAGCCTAGAGTTAATTATCTCATTTTAAAATGGGTTCAAGTAGCAGTTTTAGTGTTACCTGTGAGGCTGTGCTCTGGAGGCACTACTTTAGAGTAGTGTCACATCAGTCTTTGTTAAAGGCAGAGACGCAACAGTGAAACCAGAGGACGTCTGATGGAGAAAGCAGCTCTTCTGAGTTCCCAGGAGCACAAAGCAGAGCAGTCCTTACTGCAGCCCCAAACAGTGCTGATGCTCCTGCTGATGCACACAGGGCTATTTGCTTTCTAGGGAGTGGGGTAGGGAAGGCCAGGCACCTTTCGGTGAAACAAAAGAAATCCTGCAGCATCTTGTCTCTAATATTTGAGAAATGCTTGTGCAGGTGAGTGGGTAACCCCTCTGCCAGCCCGTGGCCATGAGCAGTGTGTGAGCATCAGTGAGAACCACTCGTGCTGCCACAGACCCAGGGGCCAAGCAAAGCTGTGGGAGCAGAGTGCTGGGTCTGCTTTCTCAGGGAGTTTGTAGCAGTTTTTCTGAGGTTCAGGGAAGGGCCATGTAGGCTGTTCTCAAAGTGTGCATGGTGCAAGCCTGGATTTGGACTTCAGTGCCGCAAAGGCGAGGCTGTGGGGTTTTTGTGTGCTTTCTCTGTGTTCCTATCCTGATCATCCCACTGTGCCAGACTTAAAAATTTGAGTCCCTTTCCATGACAGCCCTCATTCATTTAGCTATGCATTAGGCAGGGAAGAAGAACCAGTAATTATGAACAAGTTGGCAGTACTGTGTTCCAGTAACTGTTTCATGGTGTGTTTGAGTTGATGGCTGCAAGAATGGAAAATAAGTCTTTGGGATGATGTGGAAGATCTCTGCTTGCCTGCTCTGTCTCTTGGCTTGAGCCTGCCTGCTCAGGCATCCTTGGCTTCAGTCAGGCTCCTTGAAGGAAATGGGGTTTCTCTGACGGTTGGGTTCAAAATAAATGATCTGCCTGCAGCAGCAGCAGCTGTGATATTTGCTAGGGATGCATTGCATGACTTATCTAGACAGAGTCTATGGGCTGCTTTGAAGCCATCAGTGGAAGGTAACAGAAAAGCCAGCTTAGTGCTGGCTGGCTTAAATTTCCTGTATAAGGGTTTGCACACCTACTGAGGAAAAATTCTCTAAGTGGAAAAAAAGATGAGTTCCCCCTGCATTAATGATTTCAGGTGAGTTCAGCTTCACTGCTGACAAAATTTCATTTAGCAAAGCAAAGGGGTATTTCACAGAACAGAGATGTGCAGTTGTGGAAAATGGTAATTTGAAACGATACTTTATAATGTGCACTTAATAAATGTGCAATCCTGCAACCAATCATCTTTTTTTTTACTTTCAGCATAACCCAATGCCATGTAAATAGCTGAAAATCAAGTCTATGAACCATCATTTACAATGAATTTTATCTTTCATTTTGGGAAAAGGGTGAAAGAACAAATAGGCTTTAGAGCTGAAAATGGAACAACAGACTTGAATTTGGTAGAGTGTTGTCAGCAGGATTTTAGTTTTTCAAAAGTAAAGGAAAGAGGAGCATTTTGGGTTTTGGTTCTGTTGTGGGCTGACAGTTTTAGACCCTTAGTGGGAATCTGATGATCCCAAGTCCTTGTTTTGCATTAGCTGTACAGAGCTTAAAACATATTTGGGAAATGAAAGAATTTGGTTCCTGCTTTCCTGGAAAAATTTTAGGTTCTTGCAATTTGAACATAACATTTTTGACCATGATAGTGCCTCTGTATTCTCATCTCCAAAGTGCTTGTTTTATATAAAATAATGAATGTCCCTTGACTTCTCTAGTGGAAAAGTTCTAGATAAATTCAGGGTATTATTTTTACCCTATTCCTTCTCCAAATTAAACTGCTCTCTGTTTGCTAGAGATTGAGATAGGGGAAAGTTCAGGACCAGGAGAGATTCTTATTTTGCTGCCACTTTTCATCAGATGCTCATCATTCACGGAGGCACTTGTAGAATCAGTCTTTACAGGTATCAAAATAGAACACAAACATGAAAATTTGTCTGACAAGTTTCTGTTACACGAATATTCAGGAGACATTTGGGCATTTATCTGTCTCTGCCCTTGAGTGCATCGGGAAGAGAGATGGGTAAAGAGCTCAGTGTCAGGTCCAGTACACTTGGATTCAGCCACCATTATCTCCTTTTTCCTGTATGTTTTTGTAGTTGCTGTGTATCCCTGATTTGAATTTTAGTAAAAGAAAGATTTTAAATCTACTTTTGTTTGTTTTGGTAGGTTACAAAGAGTAAACCAACATAATCTGAAGTATTGACTTAAAGACTCTTGGGGAGCAAGAAATAATGGACTGAGGCATTACAAATTTGTACTTTCAGGTAGATTTTTCCAATAAAGTGTCAGGAAATAGTGCTACAGTATAGAATATGTTTTTAGATCAGATCCTGGACCTGGCACCAATTTGATGCCTGATGGCATCAAATCCGAGTTGTTCCTTTGTTGAAATCCCTTGATTTCCAGCAATGTAAGAGAGATCTCAACCTGGCTAATGGATCATTTTGTAGTTTGAATAACTGAGGACCTTTCCTGAGCATGTAGGATGTACTACCAGATACTGGATTATTTGTGTTGTAAGGTTATTTTTCTAATTTTTCTTTGGGGGCAATAGTTACTGTTTATAGAGAATGTAATTCTATTTAATGATATAAAACAAGTTATGAAATCAACAATACCATGTTTTGGGGAAAATTTGAAAGGTTTCTGGTCACTCTTAGTACAGCTTCTGTATTAAGGTGGTAAGGCACACTTCAGTGTGATGTATGTGCCTATTGATATCACTCTCCTGAATGTATTGTTAAGGAATACGGCAGATTTTAAGGAATGATGCTCAGTAACTTCTGCTTGTTCTCTGTGTGTGTCACATTTCACACACATTCTGCAGATACACATAGACTGTGAAGCTGGGGCACAGCTAGGTTTGACCAGGCACATCGCTTGTGCAGCCAGAAGAAATTAATGTACTTGGTACAAAAGATGAGTTTGTAACTATTTAAGCAAAGCTGTACCTCTTTTTATTAGTAAAAGAATGCAAATGGAGGATTTTATGCATATTAAGAAACATTTCTTTTACTGCTCAGAGGGCTTGCTGTCAGCACCCATTAAAGTCTCCAAATTAAAATAAAAATAAAACAAACAAACAGCAACAAACACCCCCCTCCAACCTTTGAATTTCAAACAAAACCAATTGTATGAATATGCTCTGTGTGGCAGATAATTTAGTAAAGTAGGTTATATCCTCAAGACATTCCTCTGGCACCCCTCCATGTGAGCACTGCTAATATCCTTTGAGTTACTTCGTGCTATTGTCTTCCTAAATACTATTTGGAGGTTGTGCTGCTCTAGAGATCTCAGAACTGTTTTTTCTGCTGGGAAGATACGAGTCCATTGAACATGAAACTCTGTCTAATCATGACAATTATGGCAACATTTTGTTCTAATGAAAACAAAAGGAAGAATTCAGACTACATAAAATCACTCAATTCAACATTTGGCAGAACTAAATATTTTTGTTTGTTAATTTTTAAATTTTGTTTGTAATTTTAAGATTTTTAGTCTTAGGAAATAAAGATTAAAGACCTGATTATTTTTCTGTTTAGAGACAAAATGAATTTATTTAAAAATAATTTTCCTCTGTGGTTTTCTAGTGTTGAGACCTATTCAGACTCAAATTTTTTGGGGACCTGAGTTTCTCCCTCCAAAAAGTGTCCTTTAGAGGGCTGACTGGGAAGAAAGGTCAGAAACGATATTCTCGCTTTTCTGTGCCCCACCACGCAGACTCTGGTTTACACATCCCAGTCAGCCTGTGGGATGTGCAGAAGCTGGCAGCCTCTTGCAGGGTGAAGTAAAGAAGGGATTTTTGGGGTGGTGGTTTCCCGCGGTGCTGCTGTGCTCAGGGAGGGCAGCACCGGAGCCGGCAGGAAGGACCTGGAGCAGGAGCTCTGCCTTCCCCAGCTGGGACA
>VXAZ01006886.1:384106-402299 GCA_013399875.1 Gymnorhina tibicen
ATGCTGACAGCACAGTTCAGTTTATCTGGGTGCTTTCCCACAGATTGGAGTTTTGCTGGAAATTCAAACTTGTCTTTGAGTTTATGTATTTTCTAAGATTCGATTTGATTTTCAGCTTCAGAGATATTTTAAGATTTTTCTTTATTGTTTTTTTTCTTAAAAAAAAAAATCAGGGTCTGTTTCATTGATCTTCTGTCCAGAAACATCCTGGGCTCTTAAAGAAAACCTGAAGTTTTTGATAAAATGTCTGGCAGCAGGCAGGGGTTGGGCAGGAGATGAATGAGGATGTGCCCATCTGCATCAGGAACACATAAACACCAGGAATGGTGGCACTCTTGGTAGCAAAGAGCAGATTGTCTCAGTTTTGGGACTCTGTATTTCCACGCACAGGACATAGATGGTAGGGGAATGCTGTTCTTCCAAGTTTAAGTCGGCTACTTTCAGTCAATTCCCTGAAGATAAGATTAGATGGTGATTATTAAGCTCTAAAGTATTTTGGTTTATTTTTTTCAATTTATGTATTTAATTCCTGCCCCCTTTTTTTTGTTTTGTTTAGTAACAGTAATAAACCTACTGCCAGTATTGAACTACTTTGTATAGGATTTACTACTGAAGTTGGAGGTAATAAAAAAAGCTGGATAGTCAGACTTTCAAGCGTGGTGGTGAAGTTATTTAAATGAAAACCAAAACCACAAATAATATTAAAAACGACAAAAAGCAGAGAATAGCTGAATCCAGTTATCACAAAACAGTCTTGTGGTGTTTGTCACAAAATTTCCAGGAAAATATTGTCCAGGAACACACATGCCCCAGGCAGTACTGGGTGGACAGCTAATTGTAGGGGAGTAGGGGTGGTTGTGTGCATGCCTCTGTCCAGTGTGAAGTGGTTTGTATCTATGAATGGCTCTGTTCTGCTTTGTATCAGCAAAGAACTGATGTAATACAAAACACTAAGAAATCCATTTGCTTATGTTTCAAATTTTATGGTGGTTCTTGATAATTCAATAATGATAATGACAATAATAAAAGGTCCCTTTGGTTCACAAAACATAGTGATTTAGCTGTTTTTATGGTAGTGAATATGTAAGACGGCTTGACTAATATTTTTCTGGTTTGCCCAGCATTAGCCAATTCTAGAACAGTTATTATCATAACACTATATATATTTTATGTACTGATAGAAGCTGGAGTGACAGATTGGACAAAATAGAGAATAAATTTAATAGGGAAATCCATTTTTTCCCATTTTAGTGTTGGGGGGGGGTTATATATAAGGGTAAAGAAAATTACCAAAATTTGAAAGATGGAAAGTATCTAAGCTATTTGTTTTCTTTTATTGGGTTGAGTCTTAACATGTTCTGAATGGAAAGTTTAGGTATCCTTTTTGGAGACTTGTTCTATAACTCTGCATCTAGCTTTGCATGTGTAATTTATACATTATAGTCAAGAATCATTGTGACACTTTGCTGTATTTCTAGACTGTGTATAATGAGTAAGAGCAGTTAGTTGTCCCTTGACTAGCAGTGCAGTGGGGTTTGCAGCATGTATAGATCTTCTTTGATACAGTCTGTGTGCTTGGTGCTTGGTTCAATAACGTAATATTGTGGCAATCGGTGTGTGAGTAGATTTGGCTTATTAGCTGTGACTTGATGGGGGTCAAAATGTAGCTCTCAGCTCCTGTAATGGCACCGTAGTGTCTGTCACGGGTGAGATCCCTGCCAGGGGTGAGGCTGGGGCTGTGCCAGCCTTGGGAGCCCCCGCTGTCTGTACCTGAGCCTCACCTTTGCCTTGTGAAGCGAACAAACCCGGTGGCACCCGGCTGGGCCTGCCTCTCTGGCCTCCTGTGAGGCTGTGGCACGGGGGAGGCTGCCGGGTGCGTGGTTCAGCGCTGGGAGCTGGCCGAGCAGCCTGGCCCCCAGCCTGGGGCAGGCCCTTGGGAACGACTTCTCCATCCCCAGCCCCGAGCTCGTGCCATGTGTCGGGCTGCTGCTCAGCTCGCTGTCCCCGCTGTCCCCACAGCCTTGCTCTGAAGTGCACTGCATCTGGGAACATTCCTGTTGTATGAGTGGAGGTGGCATTATAAATGACTATTTCTAAACGTACTGTGACGCAGATTTACATCCAGTGCTCTTCCGAGGCTGTGATTTCTAGAAGAGGAATTCAAGTGGAGCAGAATGTTTTATGTCGACAGCTAATAGTGTAATCTAGCCTAATGTACAGAGCTGCCCGTGAATATATAAAGAACAGTGAAATTAATAATGCGAAGTATAGAAAATATCGGGAAAATAAATTAGCTAATATTTTTTGAAAAATGTGTTAGAAAATATGACACTTCTGAAACAGAAGAGCATCAGGTGTTCTAGGAGCACTGGAGCAGCAGTGTTTGACATTTAATGAAATAAATCTCAGAATTAATCCAGAGTTTTGAGGGTCTTGGCTAGTGTTAAAGCAAGATTGCAAACCAGGGTAGCACAAAAAACCCCACCCAAATTTCAGTAGTACCATTAATTTAATGCAGTACAGTTGAGCAGTTGTCTAGCAGGCTGCTCAACATATGACTTTATATTCTGAAAAAAAAGCAATTTAATCATGCTGGTGCTGGCACTGAAACTTCCAAGTCTCTTCTGTCCCTCTTCTGCAGCTGAGACCTTTTTTTCTGTTGCATGTTTTTCATTATTGTGCTGCTTCTCTCCACCTCACAAATGCAAGATGCTTTTCCAGACTTTTTCAGTACTGAGTTTCCAGCTGGATGTTTAAGGTCAAAGTTCTTCACATTCTGGTGAGTAATAAAGATTCTGATCCGGGATTGGGGTGATGAACACTCTTGCTGAGCAGGAGCAGGGGTAGGGTAGCAGTGGAGGAGTTAAAAAATAAATCCCAGGAAGTGTCGGTGAGGGAAAGTCTTGTGCCAGGTTGCACACAGAATTAGGCTTGAGTGGATGCAGTATTAATGAGAAAACCTTTTTGAAGAAGTGGGGCTAAAAATGTGGTCTGTGTTTTTCCAGGTTGTTTGTACTCCTACAGCCTTCTTAGTTATGGGAAGATACCAGCACAATTCCTGGTGAGAATGCACTCATAAGTCACTTTTAAACTGTTATGAGTATAGTTAATCCTCTTTCTTGGGGGGATAATTCTTCTGCAGGAAAACAACCTTGTATTTGTTAAGTAAATTATTTTTGTGTAGAGAGAAGTCTGAGTTATAAATAATAAGTCAGAATTTATGAAGAGGACACCTGTGAACTCCTTTTTTCTGTATACTTGCATTGTGGCTGTAATTATATTACATTATATTTTATGTTGAAGCTTCTCATTTCAGTTTCATAGCCTTGCTATTTTAAAGAGAAAATAGAAGGCTTCATAGGCAGGATCAGGAAGTTGAGGAAGTTTTCTTAGTGCCACTTTGTGTCTCAAATAATCAAAACTAGCCAGTCAACATAACCAACTCCCCAAAAATTGTAATTTAAAACAAAATATTAGAGACCTTTAGGCAATTAAGAAAGTTGAACACCCACACATTTTTACAGAGTACTGAATTCATTAGGAAAATGTAAATCAATAATAATTTAAGTATAGGGTTTTTTATTCCCTAGGCTCTGAAATGCAAACTACCAAATGTTCTTTGTCTCAGAAAAAAATTAACAAAGTTAACTTGCTGATTCCTTTTCTTTATAACCCTGGAAAGAACTGTATTAAAACTATTTGTTTCTTTGGTCTGAGTCTAAGGGTGAAAGTTTAAACCCGAAAGTGTTTTTTGTGGAAGGTAAGGGGAGCGAGGGGGCTGGAGCAGAGGCTGAGCTGGACCCCAGCATTTTGCCAAGGGTTAAGGGCCTTATGAACACAATGGGATGTCGATGCTTTTTTAACACTTTCAGCCATATTAACTTATTTTCTGTTGTGGGGATGTTTGCGGTTTTTTTAATTTGTTTACTCTTGTTTGTTTGAACTAATCACCACTTAAGTGAAAGCCTCTCTGCCTGCCCTGCCTCCTCTTCACCCAGCATTTAGCCATGGTGACCAGTCAGGCATAAAAACGTGCTTATCTGCAAATGAATGGCAGCTCTTTGCTTCATTAAAGCCTCTTTCTCTTCTGGCACTCGCATTGTGACCCTTTGATATTAATTCAAAGGGCAATTAAAGAATGCGGCCCATCTTTGAAGTAAAGCATTCAGGGCAAGGAATGGGATGAACCTGGGACTCTGATGGACTGTGCACATTCAACAGGCCTTTTCAAGGCAGTTTGAAGTGACTCAAAGAAAATGGGCAGGAGAAGGTCAAAGAGAAAAAAGGGGCTAAAGAAACAGTCTGTATTTGTTCGAAGTATTAGCCAAGCAAACTGCAAATAGCAACAAAATGAAACAGTTAATAGAGCAGCCAGACAGAGGCATGTCAATCACTTAACTTGAACAGCATTGGGCTAACCAAGGCTTCAGTCCACTGTGTTATCTAATTATCTTGGGAAAGCCAGTAGCTGGAAGTAATAGTATTGTATTTCTTTCTGCTTACTGCTCAGAAAAGGTGATAAATACTCACAGCTTCATAATTATTCAACATATATACATAAAGAGTGGTGGGTTGGTGGATTGTAGGCAAGCTGCTAGTAGAAAACCAACAAAAAACCCTTCCCGATTAACCTGAGATGCAGAATGTGAGCATTAGCATGTTTAAAAATCGTGTAAGGGTTTGCATATGGAGCGAGCTAAGACACGCATGGTTTCCTCTGGAACAAACCTTAAAGACAAACACATTTACAAACCTTGGAGCGTCGTTTTCGATCTTTCCTCCAAATATAGTTTTAAACCACATATAATGTTAAGGGTCAGACTTTAAACCACAATAAACAATGAGATTAAGAGCCAAGACTGCAACTCTCCTTACTTAGCATATGCTGTTGTACCTAAGTGATGTAGCACACATGGTATGAGATTCCTGCCTTATTTTGCCGTAACAGGGTAAATTAAGGACAAAGTTTCACATGTGCCTCACAGTTTTTTTTGTATTGTCGGTTAAATTATCCCCATGGGGCTTGATTTTCCACTGGCCCAAATTTGCACATGAAAAACAAATACATGATTTTATTTGCCCAAATGGATGTACCCATAAACAGGCATATTTTAAAGTCCTGGCATAAGAAAAGATTCCTGAACTTATCTTCATAGTTGTATTAAATTGTCAAATTATTGAAACAAGGAAATAATAATGAATTTGTAATGTGAGAAAAGTGCTCTGGCCTTGATCCAGATGATGCAGAAGATTGTATAATAAGATGCGAACAGAAGTGTGTGAGTGTGTGGCAACAACTTTTTTTAAATATGTGAAGTTTTACATTACTGAACTACTTGCATCTTGGAGGTGCTTTTTTGGTCTTGATATTTTTTTCCTTTCCTTCTTTTTTTTTTTTTTTTGTCTGTTTTTAACGTGAATGGATTTTAATTGGAAAGAGTGGGGCTGTTGCTTTGTGCTGGCAAAATCTGCTGCACAGGTGTGCATCAGTTTGCGGGTGCTGCTGTGACCACCTTTGTGTAAATGTAACTTCAGTCTCCAGTGTGATCCTGTTCGGTGGGATCCCACTTGTGTTAGCAAGCCCTAAGCTGTGTAGCAAGATTGGGTGGTACACTTGGTTTGACATGGTAAAGAATTTGCAGCAAAAAACGCTCTACACACATGAAATGGACAATATACAATATGACTTAACGCATGTTAAAAAATTACTCCATCAACAGCTGGTAATGGTTTACTGTGGAGGAGAAGGAAGAAATAATTTTTTTGTTGCTGTTGTTGAGAAAACAAAAGCATTGGCACAGTCAAAAAAATCACTTTTGTTGAGATCTTGCATGCTAAATTTTAACCAGAGGGACTTTTTTTTTTCCTGGCTACACTGCACCCTCCTTTGAACTTCAGTCTAATAAATAATCTAAAAGGCTATTCAGTGTGGTTGTGCTTGTATGAAGGGTTCTGCCATCATACAAGAAGAAATATCATCTTCTCTTTTATAGTGGCCACTGTATTTTCTTTTTTAGGAGCAGAAAAGAAGAGGAGTTCTTGTATATGTTAGGCATTGCACTGTTTCAAAGTTACATAATAATAGAAAAAATGGCACTGTGTGAACACTTCACTGTCTAAGAATTCCAGCTGGAATAACTGTACAGAACCAATGACCTTTGTTTTGTATGGGTCCCTCCTGATGTCCATAGGGTTTTATCTCTAGTCTGTTGGAGTCAAGGCCATAAATTAAATTTGTTTGGTTGTAAATGGTTCTCCTCTTACAGGAGGGATAAGGGTCTATAAGGATCCCTCTGAATATATCAAGATTAACAAAGTATCACTTCATCAGCTGAAAATAGAGAGGATTTTTACAAGGAGCATAGAGCCTTACTGGTGCAAGCTGCCTTGCCTGTATCTCCAGCTGGACTTGGACCAGGATCCATGGCAGTGGCAGTCCTGTTTGGTGTAGGTGGCTAGCTGGGCTGTTTCCATCATCTCTCTCCTTTGATTTTAAGTTGTTTCAAATATTATCTTAACTTCTTTCTTCCACTGCAAATGGAAAGTGCACTGTTCTCACTCCCTGGGGCAGCTGTATTTGCCCGGAGCAAGGAAGGTCAGTGCATGTCCCAGAAGGGTGGTTCCCTCTCCTGCTGGATAGCATTCCAGTTTAATAGACTCTGCAGAGGTAAAATTGGGAATGCAGGACTGCAAAAGGAAGCAATAGTCTTTATGTTGTGACCAAAGCAAAAGAAGGATGGCTGGATGGAGTCAGCTGAGCTGAGAAAAGAAAACAGAAAGCACTGAAGTCCCATGACGTGTGTTATCTATTATCTGAACATACAGCAAACCACTTGGGGTTTGAACACCCTGTTCCATGGAAACTTGGAGAGTTGGGATATCTGGCCAAATCTCATCTGCGTGATTTCGGTTTCAAACCAAGCAAGACCTGGCTGCAACCTGCATTGGTGGGATGGATGCTGCAGCCAGGGCCTTGCTTGGAACAGGTTTTCTTTCTTTGTTGCAGTTGTCTCTCACAGTTTTGTCCTACAGAAATCTGTCAAAGTGCCTGATCCAAGGGAGCCATCAAGCCCAAAACCCTGAAAACACTACTCCAAACCCCACATTGTTTGGGGTATGTTTTCTTCTGGAAACAGGAGAGAGCATTTTAGGTCTTCTCAGACATGCATAAGGATTTAATAAAAACTCCAACCCTTGATTATTGCTGCTTGCCTAGTAGAGTTTCCTAGATGCTGTGTGTGTGACCAACTCCCCTCTGTCCATGAGACAAGTGTGCCTTGAGGCTGGACACTGCCCTGGGCCACTCCTGATTGTCAGCCAGGGGACCTGAGATGTGGGGTCAGTGTTCGGGATGCACCCCTCAGGGGGTAGTGGGATGCTTGAAAGCACAAAATTTCTTATCTGGGTATTCCACCACCCAACTAAACTGAAGTCTAGTTTACCTATGCAGCAAGAGGTAGAACTTGAGCATCTTTTGCATGAAACTATCTATCCTTGTTGGTACAAGTGCCTGGTGTCTGTAGTCATTGATTTCTTCAGTGAGTGTTGGTTTGTGCTATGCGGATTTAGCTTTTTAAATGCAAAACTTAATTTTAAGCTGCTTTTTTCTCTGAGCTTTTGGGAAATATTTTTGCCTAGCAAGAAAACAGAGCCAGCTCTTAGACTATAACATCATAATTGCTGAGGTTGTACTGCATGTTCTGAACAAAAATAAGGGATAGCTGCTTTGCTAAAACCCCTCATTTGCTGCGTCCCAGTGCTTCTCCTTGAGACTGGAAGCCTTTTATTTGCTGGTGTTTCTTCCCAGACGCTGATTGCTGCAGTCCTGTGTGCGCGACGTACACTCGATACATCATCTGAGCACTGGAAAGCGTTCGTTCCCTTTGTGCAGTCTCTCAGGCCTGATGTAAAACAGGCAGAAGTGCAGCAATTCCTGCCGTAATGTAACATGATTCCAGGAATTAGAAATTTCCAACTCGGAATGTACCAGGAAGTGGCAGCACGCCTGTGCCGGCGGGGATGGGCCGGCAGTGGGCTCCTCACCCTCTCCTTTTAGTGCATAGTGTGTGTATGGCTGCGAGAACAGAGGGTACACAGGGTAGGAATAGATGTAAATATAAATGTATCCTTTTTTTTTACTGTAGACTCTGAAACTTCTTCCAAGGATTCAGTCTAAAAAGACCAAGTGTTAGCTAAAAAGTGGTTCTGAGTGCCTCAGCCAAAAGGCTGGATCCTGCTGACACGGGAATCCGTTTAAGTTTTGCCTTTGGCTTTTATGGCTGCGGGACTGCATCTGAAAAATGCCATAAAGTCATCTGAAAAAAGCTGTGAAGCTGCAGAAATACACGGACAAATCTGAAAAGACGAGAGGAGGCTTTTTAGAATATATTATCATTCATGGGAAGGTTTTTTGTAATGTTAAAGTGCTTGAGTGTTACTGGGAGTTTTACAAAGCTCGGAAACAAAAGATTAAACTCTAAAGGGGAGTATCTTCAGTTTTGTTTTTTTTTAAATCTGGAAGCCCACTAAATGAAGTAAACATCCATTATACTCAAATTCAAATAACAACTTAAAAAGAGGCGAGAAATGCTTAATAAAACATGTCTAAAATTGATTATTACTAGAAAATAAGTTTTTTCCACTTGCAAACAATTGACAGGGTTTAGGAATCAAGTCTGGGGTCAAAGGGTCTTGATGGCCAAGTCAAAGGGCACCCAGAGATGTATATTAATGCGTGTCAGCTTCTAGATCCTAGAGTCAAGCAGTAGTTCATAAAAGAAACAAGGCATCTTAAGAAGAAGTGTTATTAGCAAACATCAGGTCAAAGTTTATCTTTGGGTCAGTGTGTACGGGAGGGTCATCCATTCATGCTCCTAACACAGGCGTTATCCTTAAAGCTGCCTTGGCGCAAGGTGTAAAGGGAAAATAGAAATGTGAAGTTTTAACTGCGAAAATGTGGCAAATTATCAGAACAGTTTGCAAGATTAAGATTTAAATTGAGCGTCCTTAATGGAGCAAGGGAAAATAGGAATTTTATTTCAATTATTCTTGGTAGTATTTTTTGTTTCATTCTTTTTTAAATCCAAAGCTAAAACTTACTTTTGTATGGGCATGCAGGATTCTCAGCAATGTCTTTGCACTCTTGCCTGAGTCAGAGTTGATGCTATAGGGGACAGACATGTCTTTCTTTTGAAAGGACCAGTATAGCCAATGTCAAACCCTTTGATGTGGAGGTATTGTAAATCTTTCCACGTGATTCTTCCTGGAAGCCATGGATTTCCTAAGAAGCGTGTTGACCAGTTCATCCCATTTACAACGCTACTTCTGCAGCTCTGCTTTCTCCTCTTCCCACCGCCTTGGGTGTGGGAACCCCGGCGCCCAGGGCAGCCGTGGCCGGGGGCGCTCCGCCACTCAGACCTGGAGGAATGCTCCTGCTGTGCCGGAGCACACAAAGGCTGCCTACTTGCTTTGACAAGCCCATGCTGCAGAAAATCCTTGCAATCTTTTGTGCTTCGTGGTGTTGACTTATTTTAGTTCCACGCTAAGATGCTCCCCATTGAAACAAGCCAAAAAAAAAGAAAAAATGGAATATGGTTCTCTTAAAAACTGTTATTCTGATGCCTTTAGGAGGCACTTTGCCTGACTTTCTAAAGAGATGTGTTTGAACGGTGCAACTTCGGTTATGCTTTGGAGGGGAAGGGAAGGGCATAGTTGTAGGAATAATAAATATGACTGTTCACTAAAGCCCATTATGTTTGCATTGAATGGCGATTAAAATATAACGTGCAATGATAACTGAGTATTTCTGGGAACCAGTGTGACAAGAGGTGACAGAAAAGAGATTATCTGTTGGACTTTTACTTGTATAGTGTGAATATTGTAGACCTGAATTGTGCATTTAGTGCATACGTTGTGCACTGGAAAGTCCTGAGCTCCAGAGACATCAGCAAAATGGAAAGCCTTGGCATGCTCGGGAAAAAAGTCATGTGTTTGCTGCTCCTCAGTGCAGTTATAGCAGAAGAGTTCCAGTCTCTTAATTAAGTCTTTCAGTAAATCTTTATGAATTTTGTGTTGGTAAAATATATAAGGAAAGTCTTAAGAAAAGCGCTTGAGCTGTAACAGTCAAACTTTGATATTTTTTAGACAAAATGCTTTTCCTGTTGGACCCTGGCAGTTGGACAAAACTGACTTTTTTTGGGAGCACATCATATTTGCTAGGAGAAGTTTCCTGACTCCAGATGGAATTTCTGGTTGGGAGTAGGGGAGAGAGTGCCTGTCCTGTCTGCTGTCAGCAGGGCATGTCCCTGCGTTAGGGAAGGAATGTGTTTCCGTGGCACTGAGGTGAAAGCTGTAATCAGACCTCTCTAGGTCCTCCAAGTTCCTCCACTTCATCTGTGTAACTACCCTCTATTGGGTATTTGGAGAGTGGGAGAATCAAACTTAAATGCTTGGGGCTTATTTGGGGGGTGTGTGTTGGGTTTTTTGTTTGTTTGGGTTTTGATCTGTCTTTTTTCAAGCACTCATTGGACCTTTTAAAGAGTGGAAATAGAGAAGGAGCTACCGGTCTCATAGACTTCAGTTGGTCTCCACTCTAAAGCATCCTGAGTGAGTGCCATGACCACATGCCTTTTCCTCTAGACAACAAATGATTCCTTCTCTCTTTCCATTTTTCATGAAAGACTTTAACTAGATTTTGGATTTTTTTTCTGCTAGCACAGAATCGGGAAGGCGGGGGAGAAAGCTTGGAAGGAGGAATGTGAAATGAGGAGAAGGGCAAATATTCCCTTTCTCACCAAGTTGCAACCATGGTCCGAAAGCATGAAATGACATCAATTGGAAACATACCCAAACGGCAGAGCAGCTGAACCTTTGCTGGTATAATCTGTCATGGCTCCACCAAAGTTAATTTGAAAGTCTGCCTGTTCCTAAATAGGTGCGAAGGCCTTCCAGTGAATTGCGTGTTACCATAGGAAATCATATTAAAGGGAACGGCATTTTGAGAGCCTGTAAGTCATCACTTTTAGTGGTAGCTGCATTGAGTTTGATATAAGCGCTCAGGAAATTTGTGGGGTTGACTTTAACTTTGCGAGAATATCTGTACTGCTAAACTGAGAGTTCAAACTCTGTAAAATACTTTGTGCTAGAGCCTGGTCCTGACATAGTTCTAAAATGTGAGCTGCATCATGGGAACAGACTCCTGAAACCATGTTGTACGTGCAGTGCACAATTCAGAAAGCCAGAAGTTTGTTCAGTGTGTTGGTGGACTCGAAGGCTAAGGAGGACTGTGGGAATCTTGGTTCCTTCAGTGGCTCAGCAGGATCAAATTTACTTCTAATTCTTTCTCCCTAATTCTGGTTGCAAAAGTTAACCAAATAAGAACTTGAATTTATCAGACAGAATTAGGAGTTTATCATGTTCCTAATGAAGCTTATGGCAACATTAGTTTACTACAAGACGGTGCCCACTAAAATAATAAACAATTACTTTAAAAGAGGAAAACAGCTGAATGCCAATTAAGACAAGCATCGGAACGACAATGTTCCATTTTTCCACTGTACAGAGAATGATTTGTGGCCAAGGGATTACTTTTGAAATTGTTTTGAATTCTGCCCTTTAATTTATTAAATAAATCCTTCTTAGGAGCTTGATTGCTAATTCACTTTAATTTAGAAAAGCCCCACTGTCTTTGGATGTAGGCAGAGCCCTCAGGGGTCTATAAAACTGTCAATAGGGCTGTTAATTTGGCTTTTCTTTTTTTCGTATGGCTTAAAGCTTAATTGTGAGAGCTGGGAAGATGCCACAGTTTTGGTTTGCAGGGACTCAAACAGTGTCTTATGGGTTTCAAATCCCATCAGAAGTCATAGGAACCTTCCTGCTGCTGCTGACATGCCAAGCTGGAAAAGCTGCAAAAAATCTGGGGAGGACTGGGGGTTTGCCGAAAGTGAGTCCCACCTGGTTTTCATGCTGGAATAGGAGATGGACAAGAACCAAGTCCCTCAGTCTAAATGTCCCTCAGCTTTGGGCGGGTCTGGATCCTGATCAGCATCTGAACTTTTTGTGCCTTAGGCTTGTCTCTAATTGAATCCATGCAAAACCAGACATTTCACATGACTTTGATGCAAAACCATAAATAGGCCCATTTTTTATTCAAAACGAAGTCCAGGTTTGCTTAGAAAGATCACAAACCTCCTACTGAACCTTGATGGTCCCAGATTATAATGAAAATTGAAGTCTCCAATGCAATAATATTCCTGGAGGCAAAGATGCTTGATTTTTGTCTTTCTAGTTAAATGTGTCACTGTTCTGAGACAGGCAATGATGTCCCACTTGCTGCAAGTTGGACAGAAGATGGTCTAGACCTTTCCTTACACAGACCCTGGTTGTAATTAAGTTTCTTGGGTTAGATCCTGATCAAAAAAAACTTTAGTGGCACTTCTAGTGGTTTTATGTCCTATATAGAAGAGTATAGGAATAATTCCAAGTAATATGGGATTAAAAATGCAAAACAAAGCATGGGAGCTTGGATAAGATTTTGTTTGGATTGAAACACTTTTTGCAAACTCTTTTTATGAGCAGTCAAATTGGAAAAAAACCCCTCTGGATATTTGAATTTGGCAAAACAATTTTTGAGTTGAAGGAGACTTTCAAAAAGTGCAAGGATTTTGGTAATACAAATTGTGGTACCTGAGCAGAACAGCGTGACTGTTATTTAATTTTAATGACAGATGCAGGCTCCTCTTTGAAGATCCCAATCTGAGCATTCACTCTGAAGTTATCCACTGCACATATTGGTTAATCCATTTATATGTGATCATATATGTTAGAATTAAGGGAGTGTTCATCAGAACACAGCCTGGGTCAAAGTTTGTTTGTAAAATGTTGTTTGGCAACTGCCCTTGGTCTGTGATTTGGAAAGTCTGACTGGAGTGTCTGAATAGGTAATTGTCACTGAAAACATCAGAAATGTTTCCAGGCCATCTGTCACTCAGCCACTTGTTGTTATTTGTATTGCTATGGTAAACAGGAGCCCTGCTCACAGACTGCCACTGTGCTGGGAGCCGCATCAACACAGATCTTGGGACTTCTCTGTGAAAAGGACCTAATGATGAAAGCACATGAAGGTGCATAGACATTTAGACTTTTAAGTAGAAATGGAGGCTCTTGAACCCTGTGATGAGCAGTGGTCTCAGCTCACTGGTAGCCAAACTGCAACAGATGTTGGCAAGCTGTCGCAGCAGCAAAGCCCCTCTAGAATTCCTGTCTCATTTGACGTCTATTGAGACAACGAATGTACTAGGCTTCTGCTGTGAGCCCAAAGGCACAACATTTATATGCTACCAGGGACAGAGGTATTGGAGTTACTGATTACTTGGCCAACAGTAGAAGGAGGCAAAAAGTCCACTACTCTCACCAGGTAGCCCTCTTGCATTTGTTTCTGTGGTTTGTGATCCCCTTGGGCAGTATTAAACCTGGAACCCTGGATCTCCCTGTCCTGCTTGTCTAACAATAAAAAGGAAGCCACTTAGAAAAGCTGCCAAGAGCTGGTTTCTCCATTGGTCTTGGTTTTCCTTTACGGACACAGGAGGCTGGCTGGCAGCGTGCAGCTTTTATTCTTTTCTGTCTCTCTGCTATTGTGCAGAGTTCACTCTGGCAGGCTCCCCCTGGACGCATCTGGGGCATCTGTCAGGCCCCTCTGTCAGGCTCTGTCCGGCTGGGTTGCAGGCCAAGTTTTGACTTCCTAATCTGTATTAACCACTTTGATGTGGCTCTCAGCAGGGTTTGACCTAAAGCAGACAGAGAATTGCATCTCACAATCCATAGGGTATGAATTGAAGAAAAAAATTAGCATTTTAAAAATTTGCTGTCAAATAAAAAGAAAGAGCATGAGTTTTGCTGAAATTCAGTTGGGTTTGAACGCTTGTCTTTTCTAAGCTTCCTAGAAAAGCCCAGCAAAATATGTGTTAATTGTTTGCATAGGCAGGGAAGGCGGGCTGTGTGTTAGTGGTTGCTGTTCTTCCAGTACTCATCATGGAGGTTTTTCTCTTTCAGACTGGGTTTACAAGATGAGATACTCAAACTCCCATTTTAGGACCTGTTATGTTTTCATATGGTGGCAGGAAAATGCCAAGCACTCTGGAGAGTCTTCTTTCAAGAAGCCTTCTTGTTTTTGAATATTCTATAATATTATGATGTTTCAGGAGAAATTAGAAACAAGGAGAACTACTTTTATTCCCACCCAAGAAAGCTCTCTCGTTGCATGTGTTGTGATAGAGCTATTAGGACTCTCTCTTGTGATGCTCCCGGGCACCCAGCAGTGCATGTGTGAATCTTTTCAGGCTGTGGTGCTCTAAGTTGTGTACAAGTAGAAGAAAAAAGGACTCTGTTGAGTGGTGCCAGAGAACTGGAAGGAAAGATGAAACAGGAGCCAGCATTTTTATAGCTGACATAAAGCTTCTCCCAGATCTTCTCCTGCTTCCGCCTGAAATGTTGAGGACCTCTGGGGAAACAGAGAGAACCTTTAAATAGATGCTATCAATTAACCCTACAGCCTAACAATTTAAGATAGCTGATTTTACAAAGATGAAAGATTGTAGCTAAGAAACTAGGCATTTTAACTTTTCTGGATTCGTCTGTTTGCATTTTGGCAATTTTTCCCCCTAATTTTAAACACTGCAAATCTGATTTCGGACCACTTTCACTGTTATCTTTGAGAATTTGCCCTATTTCCGGAGGGTAAAACCATCAGTTTTAATGAAACCATTGATTTTTCAGTGTGTGGGAGATCATCTAAAAATGAGCTGCTCTTCATGCTCAAAAAAACCCCACAGGCAGTTTCATTGGGCTCCCTGTTTGGGTAAAAGGAACTAAATTTAAAACTCGGTGTCTTCTGAGTGTGGGCATTCCCGATTCCTGAGGATGGGTGAGGGCTACATCTAGAGGCTGGATCCAAAGACCACTGACACAATGTGATTTGCATTTTATACTGAGAACGTAGAACTAGATTCTTCAGAGTCTGTTTCTTTGGGAATGGCAAGGAGCAAATGAGTCAGATTATGTGGGGCTTTATACCTTATATAGTACTTAAATACTCTCTGTTTAGACAATCACATCACTTTAAGTCATTGGAATTCTGGGTGCTTATGTTGTAGGGACGCTGTGGGAGGGCGGAAAAAGGAAATGAGTGAAATTATGTTTTGTAATGTTAGTGTCCAAGCAAAGCCTACAGGACTCATCAACAGGCATCCTGACACTTCTGCTGTATGTGTATGCTGAATAGTTAAGAGAAGCCAGTGTGTTTATCTCACTAAATTTGGTGCAGAGTTGCTTTTTCAGTTTTTGGGGCTGCTAGTAATTCAGAGAGACAGTTATAAATTGGTTAATATATGTAAAGGTTTCTGAGCTGGTGATATTAAGTATGTGTATATTTAGTCAAATAATTTTTGACATCTCTACCATTAGGCATTCACGAGCAACCATCATTCCTGTAGGTTTTCAAGAACATTTATCAGCATCTGTCAACAAGTAGTAAATGAGAGCAAATGTATGGGAATTACATATGTCTGTAGTGTAGAGACTGGATCCAGAGTGACTCCCAGCTGGCACATTTTCCATGCTATAAAGGTGCTGTGGGGCTGGCTGCAGCCCAGCACAGCCCATCACTCCCTTTCATTGACTGCTCTGAGGTCAGCTGGTGTTTTTCTTTTTGGACTGAAAAATTGTGAGTTTTCTTGGGCAACTAAGCTCCCCAAGTTTCTTTGGAACAGACAGCAAGCTGTATACCTTGCTTTGTTATTAGCAAGCCAGGGTCCATGTCCTCAGACCGCTGTGCGTGTGCTTTGTTTTCTCATGTTTGTATAGTGTCTGTATTATGGCAGTGCTATGGTCAGGTGACATCTGTGAGCTCCAACAGCTTTTGTGAGGTTGGTGGGAGACGGTCCCCGGGACGTGTAATTAAAGGATGATGCCAGGAGCTCATGGGCATGAAAACCTCACAGGGTGATGAACAAGGAACGTCTGCAGGTGACCAGCTCTTGGATGGACCCAAGGTAATTACTGTAACAGCATCACAGGCACTCTAATGAATGAAACAGCATTGTGTGCTTCAGGGAATGTTGAGCACAGAGTCCTGCACCCCCCATGCTGGCACCCAAGGCAAGAGCTGGAATGAGAAACCCCGCAGGAAGTAACACAAAGAGGTACTGAGCACCCTGCTGCTATCCTGTTGTAGGGTCCTTTTATCCCAAACACTGGAACAACCATAAAGGCAGGGGCTGTCTTTGACCAGTGGGACTGGAGGGCTCAGTAACCAGTAGGACCAGGTTTCATGACAGAAGATGATGGATTTTGAGGTCAGCACCTCAATTCTTATGTAGTTGTGATGGAAGTGACCTAGAGTTACTAACAGCTTTGGCTGGAAAAGAAGTATTTGCCAGGAGTAGGTAGTGTCTTGGAAAACCAATCAGAGAAAAAATATTTGATGAAAAATATAAGCTGAAATCTGACTGAATTCTGAAAAGCGGAGGAAAAAAAATGAGTACTTTTAGTTTTCTCCTACAAAAGTCTCCTGCAAGGTTAAGTGATTTCTAGAGGAAACAGAATGTATTCAATGACAAAATCCAATATTCCGTTTAAGAAAAAAAAATGTCTGGAAATATTTTGGCCATTCCAAGTCCTGAAAGTGATAGAGATGGTCATAGAACTCCGTGTACCTCTGTAGTGGGTAAAAGTGGCTTGAGGGGTGGTCTGGCTGCAGCTGTGCGTTTAAGAAGAGATGATAAACTTGATTTCCCACTGAGACTTTGAGGACTGTAATCATGACATGGAGATGAAGCTATCTACAACAACTTGCTCTGCCAGTGTTTGGAATCAAGAACGTTATTAATTCAGGTGCTAGAACTAGTTGAGACAAATATGAAGTTTATTAAAACATTCTCTTTTTTTTTTTTACTTTAGCCATCTGTACAGTTTCTGTTTTCTTCAAAAATATTTTAGCAATACTACAAGGGGAATCAGTGAAGCAATGCATAGCTCTTGTTGAAAAATGCTTGTAAGCTTTTTCCATGTTGGTGTGCCCAGTAGTTTGATCAGCTCATGTAACTTTAGGAGTTCTGTTTGCATGGTGTTGCAAAGAATTAAGGCAAATATAATTTATAGATTTTTTTTTCTTCTGAAAAATCCACACTGCCTTGCACAATTGAGAGACTGCTGACAACTCAATTATTTGCAGTGCTTTAACTCACTAATACAGTCTCATTATTTATCCAGAGACTCCTTCATTTGCTTTATTTAATTTATCAGCTGACAAATTCCGTCTCCCAGGATACTCAATGTTTTCAGTCTTAATTGGTTACCAATCAGCTCTTCCATCAGCTGATACTGGCTTGAAGACATGATGCCAATCCTTTCTTAATATGTTCTGGGATTTCTGCAAGAGAGATCTAGCTTTCCTCTTAAGTCTCCCTGTCTTATATTAAAATACCACCTAAAATATCAAATTCCTAAAGTTTCTTGGGAGAAAACCTAATTTGGATTTGTGTATTTAGTTTCCTTCACCTTTTTTTAAATTTAGGAGACAAAGTTCTTCTCTAATCCTCTGGAAGGTTTTCCTTGAAATATCTTAGTGTTTGTAAGTGAAAAGGCAAGATGTTGCAATACTTAAATACAGTACTCGTGTTCTCAGCGTTACCAGGGATGCTCCCTGTGGGAAGGGCTGGAAAAATCCCCAGACGTGGGCACTCGTGAGCTCCCGGTGAAAAACAAAGAGCTGTGCTTTCGCCTCCTCTTCCCGCTTTTGCAGAGCTGCTCGGGGCGGCCGAGCTGCGCTCGGAGGGCCGGCCCGGGTGTGCGCTCTGTGCCCGGGTTAGCGCAGGGCCGGCTCCCTCTCGCTGGGCTCTCTCTGCCTGCATCTGCTGCGAAAGGTGGGAGAGACTGAGCAAGGGTCAAAGCTTGCCTGGATCCAGCTTTGCTCGTATACCAGTAGAAACAGCAGAGTAGTCTTTTGAAGCCAGTGAATGGAAACTCTACACAGTCAGCGAGGCAGTCTTGGTTTCGTGGGGAAAACTGTAGCAATTTAATTTTTATTTAGTCATTAAACCTGAGCTAACCCTTATATGAACACCAACTTCTGAAACCACAGGGAAACCTTCCACAGGCTACATGACTTTTACTAAATCACTTTTTTTTTTTTTTTTTT
>VXAZ01006886.1:402317-503907 GCA_013399875.1 Gymnorhina tibicen
AAGTTCTTTTTTTTTTTTTTTTTTTTTTTTGATAATGCAGCTGTTCAGGTAAATCTGGCTGAGGAGATTGGTTTCCCTTTTTGCCCTCCGTTGGGCATGCTCCCTGGATTATACACATGCATGTGTGTGTACTCCCCGGACCACAGGATGCAAGTGCTAACTGCAGTTCCTTTATATTTAGTTTCCAATGTAAAATAATAATAATAATGATAATAATTATAATAATGATAATAATAATAATAGTAATCCTCCAGTGCAAATTTACAGCAGTGAAAGTTAGGATCAGACCCACATGCGAAGCTGTTAAGTACTTTAGCATTACTTGTATCGACAAAGCAAATCTCTTTTTGGCAAAGGAGGTGGGGGAATAAGAAGAGATTTTTGTAGTTGTATTTGCAGTTTCCTTTTCCCTTCCTTTCACTCTAGAAATTCTTTATCCTTTCATGCACAGTTGAGAATTAGCCATTTATTCTTAGTGCTGGCGATGCAGTCTTTGATATTTAAAATGGAATGTGTTCCTTTTTGATGCTCTGTGGTTTTGAATGAAGTACATGCTAGCAGATTAATGGTGCAGAACAGTTAGACACTGGGCATTTTTTTTCTTTTCCATATTATTTCATCATTCAAAAAAAAAAAGAAATACATTTTTTAAAAAGAAGACTCTGTGAATTGTCTATTGTTTGTGCAGTGAAATTGTTTTCACAGTGTTGTCATTCTCTTCTAAGTTGAAATCATTGAATAGCTATGAGCTGTCACATTTTTTGTCACTTATAACTGCATCAAGCTGTGCTGACAAAATGTCCCTGCATAACTGTTAATATGCATTGTCATTTTAAGCATGAAACAGTTTAGCTAATGATTTATCTCTTATAATGCAGCACTTGGGGCAGCTGTATGATTTGTCTCTTTAGCAAGTCAAGTAATTTCTTTAACAAAATGTTAAGCACAGATGGGCCATAGGCTGTCAGTTAACCATTATTGTGCATGCATCTGCTTGCCTTCAATGCACTGTTTTATGTATTCAGCCACTTACTTAGGCACAGTTCTCTGAAAAGCGGAACCTACTCTGATTGGCAAATAAAATGTTCATTTGTCTCTTCTTCCTATTGTTTTGTTTTGGTAACACATGTCAGCAGCTCAATTACCCAGTTCATTAACAGCTCCCAGTGGACATGATGGCCAACCCATGATAAGGAGGGTGATTGTGGCACATATGGTCAATAATAGCCTGTCTCTTGGTAATTGTAAATAAAAGTCACTGTTGGCCATTTCCTTTTACTGCAGCTACTGTTTTCCTTTTCACTTTGTCGTACAAAGCACACTTCTCTATGTGAATCAGCCCAAACAAAATAAAAATACCATCCATTTCTCTCAAGAAGATCACTTTTATCACTGCTGTGGTGGTTGTTTCCTTTCTGTGCTGACTTTCCAGCTTAGAGCTCACAGGATATGGGCTTGCTCTTTTCCAATTTCAGCAATGAACTGATTGCACTTATTAATGAGTTTACTGAAATAGCAACATATTTTCTCAACATTTCTCTCATTCTCTCACTGCAAATTTTTTTAAAGTGCCTGTGGAGTTAAAAAAAGCCATTTACAATTTTTTTTTTGTAAGTATGCCCTTTACAAATAGCAGTGGTTTTCAAAGGAGTAATTGAAGTGTGACTTAATCCTTGTTAGATGAGCGATATTCCTGTCTGGAACAGAGGCTTTCTTTTTGGTTTCGTTTCTCCTTCTTTGATATATCATAGTCAAAATGCCAGTAGAACTGGTTAAAAGCAATTCTACCACTTGTGGGTATATCACGTTGTACTAGGTACTGTGCTATTTCTAGTAAGGTTGTGAATTTCTTTGTATATTTGATGATCCTAAATTTTCACTTTTAATAGGAAAAGAGAAGCATGTAACAGCATTAGTGTGTTTTGTCATAACCCATCTGAGCAATCTTTTGTGGCTGCTTGTTTCATTCTTTGTTTCTTGAAATTTGCTTTTGCTTTTCCTCTCAAAGCAAAGGAGTCCAGTTGATAACAAGTTTTGGGCTGTGACTTAATAGGGTAAAACTTGGGTGTCCAAATCTCCCTTCTGTCCTCTTATCCCACAGATGTTGAAGCACAGAAAATGAACATTGAATTGGGTAAAATTGCAGCTCTGAGTCTCAGTAACCTTGCTCAAAAGTGCTCTGGTGGGAGCACCAGAACCTAAAATTTAGGGGTGCTCTTCTGTTTCTTGAAGCATGCTTTATCTTAGATAAACACGGCATTCAGTTGTGATGTCTGAAGAGCTCACAGGTGGCTGCGGGGTGACTCGGGACCCCTGAGCTTGTCCCCTGCTGCCTGCCATATTCATAACTAATCTGTAGTCTCCTCCCCGGGCTGCAGGCACTTGGGGAGTTGTTGAGTGTCAGAGTTTATTTGTCCTGGTTTGATTAGCACAGACCTGGCAGGGCGTATTTTCTTTTTAATGGCTCCTTGCTGTGACAGCGAGGTTTTGGGAGGAGGAGGAGGAGAGGGGGAGCTTGGCGTCATGTTTCCCCAGGCAAACACAGGAAAATGAAGGGCTGATGTGCTGGGAGGGAGAGAGCTGCTCTAGAGTCTTCATTATATTTTGTATGGATATAAGAGCCTGCCCCTAAAGAGGACTGCTGAGAAGGAAGGGGGGGGGGGCTGTTAGCACGAAATAAGGATGTTGTTCTGTCTTCCTGTGGACTTTATTTTGAGGAAGAAAAGGATGCTTGGTGTGTTCCTATCCTGTCGACTGTTAAAAGCCAGCTGCTGAAAGCCTACCCCAACACAAACAAGGATCCAGGCAGGAATGCCCTGCTGGCCACCTACTGCTGCTCCCGGCCGTCGCAGGGAGCCAGCACCAGAGGTGTGTTTGGGGAGCGCCTCGGGTGCCTCTGACACCCCCATCCTGGGGCAGTTCTGCTGCTCTCCCTCCCTTTCCTCCTTAATTCCCCCGCAGTGTGACTGGGAGGGCTGTGTTTGAGCCCCCTGCTTCTGATGGGGAGAGGCAGTGCTGGAGGGACGCCTCCAGGTGCGGAGGTTTGGGGAGGGGGAGCTGGATTAACCCCTGCTGTGCATCCCCTTCACCCGGGCTGCCCTCCCCAGCCCCCCGGCCCGCCGCCCCCGCCTCCACGGCAGCCGCCTTTGTGCCTCCCGCATCCTGCCCGGCAGGTGTCACAGCCCTGAATGCGGGCAAAGGCCCCGCTGATGGATACCACAGATGGAGCGTGGAAATCGGCCCAATAGGCCTCAGCCACAGGCCATTTCTTAGGACCCAACAAAAGCCTCCAAATAAGTCAACAAAAATCCCAAAGATCACAAAGAAAAAGTGTCATTTGTCATTTGCTGTGGGTTTGTGTGGGGGTGGTGGCCCCGCTGCACTCCCCTCGCCTGCACCCGAGCAAACACGAGGAGGTCACTCGCCTCGCCTCGGCCTGGATGGCTGCGGGGATCAGACGGGTGCCGGCAGCCACCGCCGCCCCGGGGAGCCCCGGGGCCGGCAGAACGAACACCCCGGGGAGCCCTACAGCCCACAGGATGCACATCCCAGTGAGCCCCACAGCCAGGAGAACAAACACCTTGGTGAGCCCTAGAGCTGGGGCTACCCTGTGTGCCCCAGGGCTGGCAGAATGAGCACCCCAGTGAGCCCCACAGTACACAGAATGGACTCCCCAGTGAGCACCAGGGCCAGCAGAATGAGCCCCAGAGCTGGGGTGGTGCAAGGGGGAAGACCCTGTGAAATAAATCTTGCTTAAATAAATATGCGTGGAGGGTAGCTAGCTAATAAACAGCTACCAGAACCCTCCCTGACCTTTGCTATTTTTAATGTTTTTTTATTGGCTTTGTTTTAGCAAGATCCATGGCTAGACGATTCATTCTGGCTGTTACACTAGGAGGAAGAGGCTGTGTAATATTTTAATAAAAAATGTCACAGTGCGTGAAGAGCTGCCAGAGAAATTGTGCTTCCCCAGGTTGCAGGATGATAACCTCTCCCTGATAACCTCTCTGCCTGCCTCTGTCAGGTGCACTGTGTTGCAGCCCTAATGGCATGGGCTTAAATGGTTGTCATGTTATTGTTATTTAATTATTCAAATGAAATGTCTTGCTGAGAGGAAGAACAGCCCACAGAATGACCTCTTGTGTGTCATTTTGTTGTTCAGTTTTTGCCCCGATGTGTCTATTTACAGTGTTTGGAAAAGGGACGGTTGCAGAACTCCAGGTGACCAAAGGCCTGTGACATTGGGCAGTGGGGTTTTGCATTTGTGGTGATAATCGGCATGCAGCATTTCCTTAGACCACCAGATAGGTCATGAGCATTTAAGGGACAAATAATTTCTCTTTAATTCTGTAATTCCTTTTTTAATTATTCTTTGTGACTCAGCAACTGGTAGTGCTGTTGGCTGCCTCTCCCATTTTGAGCTGTATAGTAAGCGGGGTTCCGGTGATCCCAAGGAGTCCGGGTCAGGGAATCTCCCAGGGCACTGAGTCTCCTTTGTCTATTTATAACTTGAGAGGTTGGAAAATTAGCATCATTAGGACACATGTAAAGGGTAGTGATATGCATGTTTTGTGTCTGTGGAGATGGTGGATGTAGAAATAACTCGGCTAAAATCTCACCAGCTTTGCCTGTGCTGAATAATATCTTTATATATCATGGAAGTCAGTAAACCTGTTAGTGAGATACTGCTTAGAGAGAGGAAAATGTGCTGTGACTATTGAACATATATAAAATAAATATTGCTTGTCTGAAGGCTGAGGTGTATCCCATTTATGTGCTTAGCCAGTACTCTGATTGGCTTCTCACCTATACAAAAGTCTAATAATGGTATTTTAATAGGAAAAAATAAGAATAAAAGCTTCCTTGAGGATAGTCATATTTAAGAATACTTTGTAAGAAATAAAAACAGTACAGTTTGTAGTACAGACATGTAACTATCCTTTGAGATTACATTTGTCTGACTTTAACATCACAGGGCAAATAAGACGAAAGAAGCCAATGTTTTCAATAAAGCTGCACATAGCAGCCAGGCCTGGCAAAAAGTAATGCCAATGAAATCAGATAGATATGAAAGTCATTCATTTGATATATGTTTTTTTCCCTACTTTAATTTTATTACTTTCTCTTTAAATTCTTGCACTTGATTACACATATTGTTCCGGACTCTTAGATACTATGGGGGTTTTTATTAATCTGTTTGCTTTGTGCCTTTCATATACTGCTTAATGAAATATGAAGTGAAAATGAAATGAAGTCAGGGTTTCAGTTCTGCATTCTCTTGCAGAAAGGAATGAGAGCATAGGGAAACATCCCAAGATTTTGCTAATTCTTTATAAAACATTTTTGAAAAGATAATGATATGTCTCCTTATACTTCCCACTCAGCTGGTGAGGGAGTTCACTTGATAAATTTAGCAATAAATATCCCCTTTAAATTACACAGTTTTAGCTGGCATTTTATAGGCAGATATGTAGATGTTTGAAGAAGTTCTACACATACATGTGGAGTCTGAAAGAGTATTGAAAGAGTTCCTGACACCTTGGGATTTGACTTCCTTTTCTTTTAAACTCATTGTACACAATCAAGGGTAGCTTTTGTCAGAGAAGTTGTCTCCAAAAGGGACATTTCTGAGCTCTGTTTCAGATCTCACCACACCAGGTAAGGGCAGAGTGCAGTGGTAGCCAAAGAGACCCTGGTAGTGTGGCTGGTATGCTCTCCTCCACCAGCCTAGCTGGGCAGTAAGAGCTGTTCTGCTTAAGGTGGGTGATTTGTATCTGAGAGTGACATCGGGGAACTATATTTAAAATACCCTGTTTCTTTTTGTTCTTGAATGACAGCATGGAGCTGTCCTGGAGGGTTGTAACTTGGCAGTTGCTGAGGAAGGCAGGTGTCACCTGGGACTCCAGCTGAGAAGATTTGGGATTTGTCACTAATTCAGACAATGTGTGGTGTTAATTTTGGGATACTCTAGATTGCCTCTTTAATAAGGACTGAACTTGAACTGTTTAGGATAGGATGTTTGTGCTGATTCTCCTTTGTTCTAGAGAACAATATTCTCAAGAATGAGAACCTCTTACTCCAGTCTTACTTGGGACAAACCTTCACTGCAATTAAGAGACTCTGGGAGTTGATGTTTGTTCAGTATATTGATGCTGATCCATAGGAGTTTCTCCTTACGTCTGTGTATGCTGGGTCCAAGATATTGATGCTCTCTGGAAAATGAAGACACCTTTCACAAGAGAGCCACTGGTCTAACAGTAATTGTTCTTTTTTTTTGGTGTGCAGAAATTAATAAACTTTTCAGTTGAATTGTCTGAAAAAGCACTTTGTGTTTCTCATGCTCTAAGTAAACAGATTATTTACAGGTGTATTTATTAGCTCAAACAGCTTGAGTGAAATTGGAAATGTAAGATAGATAGATATGAACGTGGTGGGGGGTTTTAGCTGGAGCTTGAGAAACAGTTTGCTTCCAAGTACATTACATTAAAAGGATTATATTAAATCAATGTCTATATCAATAATTTCTTTGGCATTGTTGAAGTAATAGCAGCAATGCTTGTATTTCCATTGAAAAAGCAGTTTCAGCATCGCTGGGGAGTGTCTGCCCTCTTTAGGTGGTTTCCCTTGAAGACTCAGGCAAGAAGGAATGCTGGTTGCCTGGACTGCAGCTGATGCAAATGAAGACTGGCTTTGAAAGTCTACTTTTTGGTTCATTACCGTTTGCTGGAGAAAATGAATGTGGCTGGCTACTGGAAGAGGCTTTGCTGCCTTCACAGTTATAGCTCTGGGTTCAGCTGTAGCTGGAGTTCACTTGATTGCCAGGGGAAACAAGCAATGCTGCCGGGATCTGGCTGGCCCTGTCTGTGACCTCGCTGTCTCCATGTCTGTGAAGTCCAGAAAGAGTTTCCATATTGATTTCTCTATAAACTGCTGATTGCAAGAGTTGGTAGCCCCTTCCTGGGTCATGTTCATGCTGTATGTGATTTATTTCTTGCTGACTTTCCTCAAGTTCTGACTCAGGGTGTGTTAGGGGCCTTTGGTCCAAGACAGGCTCCATATAAAAGGATGGCATTGATTGAGTCAATATTTTGCCCTTCTTTCTCCTTAACTAAAGCTAATTTTTGCCTTTTTTTTTCTTTTTTGAGCATCAGCACCTCAGTCTGATGAAGGCTCTGACATCGATTCTGAACCAGACTTGCCTTTAAAAAGAAAGCAGCGTCGCAGCAGGACAACCTTCACAGCAGAACAACTGGAAGAGCTGGAAAGAGCCTTTGAGAGGACACACTACCCTGACATTTACACTAGGGAAGAACTTGCGCAAAGAGCCAAACTCACAGAGGCTCGTGTCCAGGTATGTATTTACAAGCTGCCTAATGAAAGGAGTTTCCTTTTCTGTTAGCATGTGAGTCCTTTTATATTCTTACGTGATCCCGCTCTGGAGTAGAAGGAAAATGTGAAACAACATTGTTTACAGCTGTAGGGTTTTTATGTCTGTACGTGGACATTGGTTTTACAACTGTTTAAGAGAAGTGCTTAAAAAAAACTATTGTGTCTTCCCCATTAATTTTTCCATACCTACCATGAGTATAATACTGAATCTTTGGAGAAGAAGAAGGTCTTCTATCCCCATTTGTTTGTTTAATGCCTTTGACAGCATTCTGCATGTAATCAGGTCAACTGTTGTGGCAGTTCATGGTTACTAAACTGATTTCATCTGTTCTTGTCTGGGTCTTCCAGGCATTAACAAAGGAGAGAAAAACAGTTTTTAAAGGACTGTGTGTCTACAGAGCCATGCAGGTGACCAAGATGGCTGGTGCAGTATCTGCAGTTCACTTTTAGGTTAGATTTTGAAGTTGACTTGGTATAAATTCTGTAATATCTCTTTTATTCTCACTCTCAGTTTGATTCAAAAGAAAAGAAATGCTCAAATAACTTCTAAGCCTCCACAGCCTCATGTTGATCTGGATTGTCTAAAACAAGCTAATGTACCGGAGCTGTAACACGGAGTTGATTTAAATTTTTTGAAGAAACATGAACCTGTATTTTTAGCTGTCTAAACCCAGGAAAATAGCAGCCAAATTATTCTGGAATAAGCTGCACCCCAGAGTTCAAGTTTTGATTAGGACTTATCTGGTTTCATATCAAAGAAACACATCCTGTGAAAATTTAATACTGCAGGCAGAATCTTCTGCCGCTCTTTCACCATTTGACATCTACGAATGTCAAATGGTGGAAAGTACACCCTGTTTAAATCAGTGTGAGTTGCAAGTGTTACTAAGCAAATGTGTGCTTGGGTAACAAGCAAAATGTTGAAGCTTGTGATCTAACAAAGGAAGAGAAATGAATGGTGACTTGTGGTCTAACCAAGGATACAGGTGAATTTGGTTTCTTTGGTGAAACTATTATGTTTTGACCTTTGAAACTCAGCCTGAGGCATTCAGACTGTGCAAACTGAAGTAAGCAATACAAAACACCCCTCTGATTTTTTAAGACAATCATGCCTATTGCAGTATGGCTGTATTATTGAGCATCTGTCTTGAAAGGTCCAGACTTTGAGTTTTACTTGCTAAATGTTTTTGCAGAAGACTTCACACCACATTTCTTGTAAGTGTTTGTTATGACTGTGGGAGAAAATCAGATGTGTGGATGAATTTGTCTGGAAGGCAAACTCAGGGGTGCATGACTCTTTTCTTAACATGTTTACTAAGTGAAATGCTTGCAAAACAGCTTCATATATAGACTTGGGCCAGGTAAGACCAAATCAAGCCCCGGGAATCATTTGCACACAAACATAATTAAGATAACCGCCTCACAAGTGTTGTTAGCAAGACGAATGGGATCTAGGATATGATGTTTTGGTCTATGTTATCTTTAGTGGAAAAATACGATAAAATGAAAAAGACCTTGTTCATGTTTTTCTAAATCAATGACCCACAGCTAGAAGAAAAGCAGAACTCTCATTAACATAACAGCTGTCTTAATGTGGCTTTAACCCTGTGACTTTTTACATTCCTCATGGCTTCCTTGGTTCCCTCGAGACGCATCCTGTCTCACACCGCTCGTATGATCTACAGCCTCATGAATTCCCCAGTACCTCTGACATGGATATTTTACCTAACCCAGCATGGAAGAGAGTTCCCAGTCAATCAATGATTAAAATACCAGAACAAAACCTTTCTGGATTAAAGATGAGCTGGGGTTGAAGTAACCAGCCTGTGGGCAGTTTCCTAGTGCACTCCATCTGTCTGGTACCCTTGAAGGCTGGCAGAGTGATTTAGCAGTGGATTAAGGGATACAGGATTTGCCTTATCAGCGTTCAGCACCTCTCTATAGCCCCTTAAAATAGCCACGTATGATGGCCATGAAATAAAAGACGACCTGTGAAAAGAAAATAACCCTAAGAGACTCGAGGCTGAGAGGGCTGGATAGCCATACTGAAGTAGCATTCAAGCTTTCTTAGTCACACTTCTTTTTTGGTGACAGTATGACAGAGATCAGAGATACCAAATTTTATATGGATATATACACAAAGATCTCTTTGACTGCTTCCCAATAAAGCATCATCTAAAAGAGCTGGCTCTTGCAGCCTGAATCAAGCTAAGCCCAGAAGTTTATTTATTTTTTTCTTTTGGAGCTGTAAGGTTCAATTTTGTAGAGTGGTTTTATATTGTCTAGGTAGTTATTTAGTTGATTACAACTGGATGAACCTTGCTATTCCCTCAGTCCCTGTGTGTAGCACTTGCATCTCATGTTTTGTTTTCTCTACCCTGCCACCCCCGTGCTTCCCCTTCCCTTCTGTTCCCTGAGGCTGTCTATTACTCTTGTGAAAGGAAGAGTCTTAAACCACTGAACCATGTTTTTCCTCACTTTCCCACTGCTGAAGGGTAACCAAATGCATGTTTCTAACCTGGTTGCTTGGAGGTGGGGAAAAAAAACTTGCCTCTGGTCTGGGATCAAGCTTAGAACATGTCAGCCCCTAAGGGGAATTTTTGAGCGCTACAAGCAACTGAAAACAGGCTTTACAGTGTGAATGGTTTTTATGTACCTAATCATGGGGACAGGAAAGGCTTTTGGGGAAAGAAGTGTTCCAACAAACTCCGCGTTGTAAGAGTCATAAGATGTGTAACTATAATCATTGCAAATATTTCAGCACTGGGTGTAATAAAGAGTTAAAATGCTCCCTGCAATTCCTCCTGCAGCGCCTTTCCACTCAAGGACTGTTGAGTCCTTCCCCCCAGTGTTTGAACCTAGATGTGATGTGGAGCCAGGACAACCTATTCTGCTGCCTCTTCCAAAGGCATTTGTTCTTCTCTGCACATTAGATGCAGAAGGAAAGGGAGAGTTCTTTGGTCTTGTGCGTTTATCAGATAAAATTCAGAAAGATAAGCACTGTTCCAAAGGAGGATCCTTCATTAAAAAAAAAAAAAAATTAGTAATGCTCTGGGAATGTGAAGTTAAAGATTTGCGTATTTTGAGTAAAAATTGCAACCTTGCAGTGCTTTACCTGTTCAGTTAAAAACCTCATTAAAACCATCATTAGGTTGCAGTGCAGGCCCTTGAGGTCTATGGCCTGTTTTTACTGACAATCTGAAGGCAAATTTGAAAAGTGAATTTATTTCCAGTGTAAATCAAAGGCTCTTTCTGAGCTTCAGAGCTGTGGAGTTTTGGTTTCTGTAACGAATGGTGCATAAGGAATGAAGTGGGTAGTATCTTTTCTGGCCACCTTTGATTCCCACATCAGGCTTGTTTTTAGACCTAGATGAACTGGGCAAGCTTTGGCAGCAGCTTGGGGCCTGTTTCAGATTGGTGGTGGGGAGTGTTTACGTCAATCTTTTGGCAAAGGATTTTTAAATAAGCTTCAGGTTCGTCCTGTGGCCAGATAGGAGCCTGCCTTGGCCAATGGGGGCAGGCCACGCAGGCAAATCTTTTGGGGCTGTGTGTTGATGGCAGGCATCCCAAATTGCCAGAAATGTGGTGCATGAGACTTGTGTATTGGACCATGTTAAGGAGTGCCCCAGCCTGGGGATCCTTGGGGCAGGAGGCCGTGCTGTGAGAAGCAGTTGGCACATGGCCTCCCTGTTTAACTCCAAAATGCAGTGAGAAAAATTTGGTTGGATTCTTTTTTGTCCATGAATAATGGTGAAAAAGTAGGACAAGTCAGGAAGAATTCTGAATGCTGACTATTTCCCACCCTGAAGAGTTTCTTCTTAGCCAAATCCCAGTTTTAAACTGATTTGCTTGAAAACATAAAAAAAAAGTTGTTTATCAACAGAGCATGTCTGAAAATTTAGGCAGATCTCTCCAGGCTACAAGCATGGAATTGAATGTTCCCATGTCAAACTTGTAATTGGCTTGTAAGCTATTGTAAAAACCGTATTATAACCTCAACAAATGAGTCCCAAGAGCTCAGAAGTCTTGACTAGCTAGAAGAAAAATTATTTAAAAAAAATATTTTAAGTGTTGTGCTTGCATATTATTTTCTTCGTTTCACTGTGGTACATGTAGGGAGAGAGTCTGGAGAGGAGTGAGGGGAAAGGTGAGAGAAGAAGTTATGACTTCTGAGCTAATAGTAGGTTTAAAGGCTCTGGAGTCCAGTTTCTCAGTTTTAATAGTCTTTTCTCAGTAGAAAACAGTGAAAAGCACTCCCTGAGAAATCACTGGGGAGGGGAAATCTGTGCCAAAAAAAGTCTTAACTTGCTCTCAGCTCCTCTGAAATGGTTTGAGCCTGTACACTGAACTGCCCAGTCCTATGGGAAGATGGAGCCAAGCAATGTAGAATGGATTCAAGAACATTTAAGACCTTTCAGCAGACCTTTACAGTTATTCCTGATGTGGTTTATGGAGAATTTCTAATGCCTTTTCCTGAGACTGAACCTTTTGCATCATAAAAAGGCTAAAGAAAGAAAATGCTGTGTGCATCCTTGCAGTAGATAACCCTGTAATAGCAGGTCCCCCCTCCCCTGTAAAGGGGAAATCCTTATGGGTAAATTAACCAACTGCATTCATATGCAGGCCCAAGAGGACATTTTTAAATATAAAGGAAAAGAGGGATGTGATTTTGATTGTCTCTTTCTGTTCCCTGCTGCCTAAGGGCTCTAATTAGTGTCACTTTAACTTATAAATACACGGTTCAATTTGCTTATTACTCAATAATTTTCAGAACTATTCAGCTGCAGTTTTTTAGAAGTATTTTTGTAGGACTGAGTCAAAGTCTTCTCAAAGAAACCTAAGAGATCTGAGTACGTTGGATCACACTGGGAGGTGATTGGGAGTCCCTAATCCCTTTGGCACAGTCTATTGGCTTTTTGGTTTGTGTTGTTTTTTTTTGTTTTATTTTGTGTGTGGTATGTGTTTGGTTTCGTTTTGACTTTCTTTGCTTTTGTTTCTTTTGGTTTTGGGATTTTGTTTGGTAGGTTTTTCCCTTTTATTTCCCCCCTTCTACTCCAGTGTGTTTTCAAAGAACTCTGGTTTCCAGCACATTGATTACTCGTAGTATCCTAAACAGCATCACTTTCCTTCCCCATGAAGAGCAGCCTTTGGCTGGCAGGGAACCTTCAGCCTTGTGACATTCCCACTGGTGGCCACGGCAGGTTTCTCTCAGCAGGCTTTGGGCACAGCTTTGGGATGCTGTGAGGGAACATGGTGTGCATCTGTATGCAGTGGACCTTATTCCTATGAGGCTGGGGGCGTGCAGATGTCACAGCCAAGCTGATTTTTCAACTAGTTGTGCTAAAAAGCTGTTTCTACTCTTTCTTCATCCTATGGCTGGTCCCTGGCAGTGCTCTCCCAGCAGCTGATCGTACTGATGGTGAGCCAGGATGGAAACTCATCCTACTGCAAAAAAAACAGAAAAGGGAGGATAAAAAACTTCTTTCCTGTGCACACCCTCGAAGGCCTGCTGAAATGAGTGAGGTCTGACATCTGTAGGGACTGCAGGAGCAGACACTGAGGGTGTCTGTAGAAGTCACACTGCCGTGTTTTGCAAAGGTAACACAGCTGGCTCTGCCCAGGCTGGTGCAGCTCAGCTTTGTTTGCAGTTTCCTTCTTCAGCCTCCCCTCTTCCCAAGGCACCCCTGCTGCTTCTGGCACAGCCCACATTCTTTCCCTGGTGGAACATCCGCCAAGGACTCTGGCTTCCAGGATGGTCAGACTTTGTTTTGAACATGTGAATTTTGTGGGAAGGGAGAGGTGGGGAATAGTAGGGTGGGGGAGGCAGTTACCATGAAAAATATAATGAGGAAAAAGCGAACCACCCCCCCCTTCCCCCATCTAAAATCCATCTAAAATTAGAAGTGCCGTTAACAATACATCAGTCTTTTGACTTTGTGTGTTTCTGGCACTCATGCTTGCAATGGTCAGGACTTTGTATAACAAAATATCCACGGGTTTTTTGCAACATTCACATCTTGAATGTTTTGCCTTGTTGAATCAGGGATCTTTTTGCCTTAAAAGCACATAGAGCACTCTGTGTTTACGATCAGACTGTCGAAATGTCAAGGCTAATTACACTAGTGTGCTCCCAAGTGAATACATGCATCTTCTAAAGAATATCCTTTTGGGATCAACAAAATAAGATATTGGCATGATCACTTGCAAACTACTTTAAGAAAAAATGATAATAAGAGGCAGCATCTAAATATTAGGAAATAAAGATGAAAGAAACCTATTAGTTCACCTTATCCATTCTACATTGGTGCAAAATACAGTTTTTATGTTCTGTTGCAGAGTGATTTCTTTTTTGGTCAGTGCAGTCCCAGGTGCTTGAAAAACTGGGGCCTCCAGTATTTAAAGGGCTACTTTCCCCCTTTTGTTCTATATTTCATCCTCTTCAGTTCTGTTTTCGAGATAGAAATTTTGGCCAGACATTGGGATTCAAATTTGTTTCCAAATCATCTGGATAATTTACATTCCATCTTTGAAAGTGACATAGGAACTGAGGAGTCCAAGCCTCACTAAAATGAGTGTGACTTGGCTTCTGTGCAGACATAGTTTTTGAATGCTTGGGTCCCTCAGCCAAGCCATACTTCCTCTGTCCATGTTTAGATAGTTTAGAGTTTGATTTCTCTTGTGCCCACCGCAGGGTGGAACTTTCTCACAGGATGACACTTGGGATCTCCTCCAGGGGTTTCTTTGTACTGGAAGCATCCCCGCAGCTGGGGGATGGTTGTGTGCTTCTCAGAAGGAGATTGTGGGAGAACAGGAGTGTCCTATGGGGACCTGCTAGATTTGAAAAGGCCTCTCACAAGATGAGGATTTTGTCATGTTGGTGGAAGATGAAATCTGTTGCACATAAAGCAACACTGTATTTAAATCATATTGGAAATGTACAAACAAAAGACAGTATTTCCCCAGGTGCTTACAATATGTTTCTAAGCAGGCACACTGGCTTGTGGTGACTGGATTTATTTTTAAATTTTGGCTTGAGATTAGCAAAGTTTTTCAAGATTTCTTTAGTGGTAGTAGTGTACACAGATTTTTTTATGATACATGAGGATTTAAGAAATAAAAAATTTCTAGCCCCTTGAGAATAGATCAGGTCATCTTACTGTAGTCTAAGGGAAACGTGATTAAAAACCCCAATAATTTCATTTAACATAGAATTTAACTGCTTCTGAATAAAGCTTGGGATTTGACTGATTTCAATAAGCATTACATAGAATGTAAATAAAATATTTACATTTGAGTTATTTAGGTTTCAGTTATTTAGTTTTTAGAAACCTTTTGTTGATTTGTTGGCTTTTTTACTCTTGTTTTCTTATGTGCCTCTACCATTCTGTAGTGAGGAGCTTGTGTGGCATTAGTGGCAATAAGACTTCCTCCTCAGTTTTGAATTTGTTCAAGGGGTTTTGGTGAGTTAATTTTGGACTAACTCTGGTGCTAGTCAGGTGCCATCTGCCTTCCTGCCACCCAGGGAAAGCAAGAGGCCAGTGCCAGAGGACTGTGCCAGTGCCATGTGACATGGGTGCCTGTCAAGTAGCACTCAGCACATCCCAATCACACAGGACTGAGGTGGCAATGCACAGCCTTGTTTCTGCACAGCCCAGGCAGGTTTCTGCACCCCTGCAGAGTCCCACTTAATATAATGGGGCTCCAGGTGGCAACAAAGCTCTGCACAAGGATGTTCATTGTGTGGCTCCTGCAGACTTTTTGATACCACTGAGTGTGTCCCTTTCAGGGATGTCTAATACAGCTGCAGTTCTGGAAATAGCTGCAGTTCTGGAAAAAATGCTAATCTATAAAATGAGCCAAAAATCCGTCTGTAAATAAAAGTATAAAACTTTGCATTTATGTAAATCGCTTACTACTGAATTAAAGTTTGGGATCTGACCCATTTTAATAAAGATCTGGAGTTTGAAGGCAAATGCTTATCTGTAGAGGAAACAAAATCTTGTTACCTCACTTTCCTGAGTGAAATCCATTTACATAGTGTAGTCAGTTCATGTTCCCAAAGCATTTGGAGATCATCAGATAACCCTCTTGACCTGAAGAAGAGAGAGTGTCAAGGAAAAAAGCCGTAGTTAATGACCTGGGTCAGCTAATTACAACAAGCTTGCTGTTCCCTGATCACTCTTTGACCTCCATTATCCTTCCTCAGTGTTCTTTGGATCTTTAGCAAGGTCTCTTGCTCTACAGACTGAATCTAGACCCATCCTCAGCTACTGCTCATTGCAGGTTTTGCATCTCCACCCCCGTGCCTTGTCCCTGCCAGCTGCTTTCAGAAATGGTTCATGTGGAGACAGAGGGGGGGTTAGTATGTACAGCAAAAAAACAAGAGAGGGATTTGTGACATAGAACAGAGGCTCCACCTATCCCTCTGTCCTGTATCCTAAACCGGAGTGGGAGTGTATAATTGAGGAGTAGATGTTGTGGCCAAAGGAGGAGGCAGCTGTGTGAACTGAGCATCTCATTCTGAAAAGAGGATGAAGTCAGAACAAACTTCATGGTGACAGATGGCCTATGTCAGAAACCAGATGGCCCAGTGAGTCCCACCACCCCTGTCGTGAAATAGCAAGCAGAGGAGAAGCCCACAGTGTAGCCCAAAATGTTGTTACCCTCTTATGTGAGGGCCACTCATGGTTTGTAAATGGTGTTACACTTAGAATCCCAGTCTGTGATGCCTGATTCATAAGCCAGCAAGGGCTGCTTGCAGGAAGGATGACAGACCTGAGCCCCATCTTATACAAATACATCTATATGTGGCTCATCAGCCAACATGCCTCAGTGGCTTTCAGGCCAGGCTGCCTTATAGGCTGTGCAGATTTACTTTATCAGATGTTAACACTCAGTTGAGATCTTATCTAATTGATTGTATCCATAGATGAGCACCGCAGCTGCTCCAGGTTGTAGGATTATGAGCAACTGGCTGCTTGTTTACAAATGTGTGCGGTCTCTATTGCCTTAAACAACCATTCTTTCCCTCAGTGCTCCGCCGTGGAGCTGAGAGCTGTAATCAAGAGCCTGCTCTGACCCTGCAACAAGGCACTATGCCTGCACACTGCTGCAGGCACCCCTGCACTGACTCCTTGCCCTTCCAATTTGTGATGTGTGGAATCGCTATAATATCAAAATTAACAAATGTGTTCTGCAACTCCTATTATATCTGCATTTGTGACATCTTGCCTCTTCCTATCTTGGAAGTAGTAAGAGCCATCCAAGACTTGGAAAACTTAAAACATGAACTGAGAATGACGTGAAGAAAAGCAGATTTATAGCTAGAATGTCCCACAAATCCAAACACCATCTGGTCGGTGCGCTGTCCTGGGAACGGATTTCAAAGTGGTTCTGAAATGCTAATCTAGTACTGAAGTTCTGACCTACTGTTCTAAGCTTATTAAGAGATGTTTTGTACATATGTGAATACATGAAAACTTGCTGGGAGGGAAAATTTGCTTGTGTATTTTTTACATGGGGCTTGTATTTTTTCAAATTAAAAGCTTAAAGTTCTGTTGGTCGTTAGGGCAATATAGTGTCCCAATATATAAGTACAAGCACCTTCTAACAGTGCATTAAGTGATGCCACTAAAATTAAATATAAAGACAGTACAGTACAGACTAAATAGCTTTGACTGGTACTTAGATTAAATGAAGAGGTTTCCCTTTTCTCATTAAATCTGGCACAGTAATGATAGTGATTAAAAACACTAAAACTTGAAAGAGTAGCCAGTTTTTTTCAGGAGAGGTTGTATTTGGGAGGAAACTAAGGATCAGAATTCCTGTACTGCATCTGTTGAACCATGGAAATGTGTGCCAAGGGCACCTTTCTTGTCTGGGAGCACTGAGTTCAGTGTGCATCTTCTGCATCTCTCATCTCAGACACTGAGAAATACAGCTTGAAATACAATGCTGTTATTTCTGATACATCTGTATTAAATGTGCAAAAATCAAATGTTCATATTCAAAACATTTGCAGGTCTGGTTTAGTAATCGTCGTGCCAGATGGAGGAAGCAGGCAGGAGCCAACCAACTAATGGCTTTCAACCATCTCATCCCCGGAGGATTTCCACCCAGTGCCATGCCAACTTTGCCAACGTACCAGCTTTCTGAGCCCTCCTACCAACCCACCTCCATACCGCAAGGTACAGCAGCCCACAGGTCCTTGGTTAAAATAGTGTTATTGGGGGGTTTCCTGTGCTCATCCATTGTAGAAATATTTTCTTTTCTAATGTGTTGGCTAATCTAGGGTCTGACTCAGGGAGGACCCTGAAAGCCTGCTTATTTTAACCAAGTAAGAACTCAGATTTGTTTTGCTGCAAGAAAGGGGTGGTTCTGTGTGAAGGGTGCTCTCCAGAGAAATAATCACCTCCTGCACAGCAGACGTGCAGCTTTGGTAAAGTGATGTACACTCATCCCTGTCCTGCCCCTCCACTGACCTGCTTTGCTGGAAGTGTCTGGCATGGTGTAGAAGGAGGCAGGTGCACTCTGTCCTCATTGTGATGATCAGTGATGGAGCATTGGAACTTCTGTAAATACTCTGAATATTTATCTGATGGTGGGAAAAAGCAGTTGTTTGGACCACCTTGTTTCACATCAGACAGTAGCCAGTCTCAGTAGGGTAAAAATTTTTCTTAATGTTATCAGAAATTCTGTGAACTTGGATGGATTTGAATGGGAGGGAACAGACCCTCAAATCTAGGCTCTTGTTAGATTTTACTATTAAATAAAAACCTTATGGGTGAAATTTTATAGAATAAGTTATGTGCTCTGCTTGCTTCCTTCTTGAGATTTGGATCCTAACTCTTGGTGGATGTTCTAATTGAGGGAATTTTTCAAAGCCCAGGGCTTCTCCCATCCATTGCTAGGCTTGATACAAACTGTGGTGGGATTTCTGAGCTGTGACCAGGAAGGGAAAGCCAGTTACCAGTCTTATAAGTAAATAAATATTTTCCTTTATTTTTATATATAGACATATATTAAAAAAATATTGCTGACAATATGTGCTCACTAAGGGTTGTCTGAAAACCACATGTCTGTTGCTATGATATTTACAGTCTGTTTAAGAGTTTTTGTATAAACTCACAGGCTGGTTAAATATCCAGCAATATTATAGATTTACTTCTCTACTTAACCAGTATTTAGATGCAGGTTCTGATGCAGTTCTCTTAAGCTGAGCTTCACATAATGAACTTATTATGCCAGAAATAAAGGAGGAAAACATATCAACATGTTTCTTCTGCTTCCAGCCGTGTCTGATCCAAGCAGTACCGTCCACAGACCTCAGCCTCTCCCTCCAAGCACTGTACACCAAAGCAGCCTCCCGTCGAACCCAGAGAGCAGCTCTGCCTATTGCCTCCCCAGCACCAGGCATGGATTTTCCAGCTATACAGACAGCTTTGTGCCTCCGTCCGGGCCCTCCAATCCCATGAACCCTGCCATTGGCAATGGCCTCTCACCTCAGGTCAGTCCTGTGTTTTCAGACAGAGGATTTGCTGTATACCAGAACCAAAGAGTCTATTCCCTCAGGCCACAGTATAATGAATTGCCAAATTTAAACCATAATGTATTCTTTATATAAGCCACATGATTTCAGTTTGCTAGTTTCCTTTTTTTTTTTTTTTTAAATTTTTTTTCCTCCTACTGGCTGAATCAAGAGTCATAGCTTATAATTAATTTCAACTGATTTATAACGGAATCATGCAGACTTCATGTTTGCATTCACTTGTCAAGCATTTTTAGTGTGCTGCTGTTCTCCTGAAGGTCCATGGCTAGGCACAGAAAACAGATCTTGTATCTTTTCTTGAATAAAATCTCTTTTAAATAACCTCATCAAGGTTTTACCAAGTGGTCCAGGAAAATTATGGGCAAGTTGTATGAGGAGAGTTCCAAGGACTGAAAAATGTGTATTGAGATGAGCTATAATCGAGTTATAAATACATAAATTAGGAGTATTACTGCTCTTTGGCAATATATAAATGCATGAATACTATAATTGTTTTTCTAATTTGCGTGAGCTCTTTTAAGGAAATCATGTTAATAAATTGCCTTGATAATTGAGTGTCAAAAGATTGGTTAAATTTTCCTACACACGGTATCTGTCTGAAGCTGACATTATTACTTAAAGCTTGAATAGATGGTAGTTTATTTTATTAGCGAGAGCTTTGCCCAGGTGCTTGGAAAGAGATGTCCACTAAATTCTGAGGAGTCACAAAGAGGATGCAATCTATAATTACAATCAGGAATCTCTTCAGGGCTGAAAGTGAGAGTTTTAACAGCTTTATCTGCTTTCTACCCTTTTTTCCTCTCAGTGGTTAGAAAAACAGAGAGAAGCTCAGAATGACACAAATGAAAAGTGAAAAGACAATTATACTCAATTACACACTAATCACTGACTATCACCACTGCCTAAGCAGGGAGAGGGCATTCTAATAGGCAGAAAATGAGATTTTAATGGCACAAAGGGTGGCCAAAATAACGACTCGTATATCTTTGCCTCCTTCGTTTTCTTCAACTTGTGGTTTGCATCTCGGGAGTGCAGTTCCTGGTTCCTGTGCAACGGTGATAACTCTGTGCAGCTGAAAAGTTCAAAGGCAGTGGAGTTGAAAAGAATGAATAACAAAGGCAATGAAATAAACATTTTTGCCCAAAGGCAAAAGTTCATAAACCCTTTTTTGTAACGGTAAATGTAATTAAGATTCACAGATTCCTATAGCATAAAGTGGGGTACAAAACTTTATGGCTTGAAACCTCAGGAAAAAAATACCAACAGAAAAACAAACGGATGTACTTCCAACAAGACTTGAATAGATTTTGTTGAAAGAATTTTGATTTCTAAATACGAACTCCCACAAAATCCATGACATTATATTAGTTGCTTCTTTTTTTTTTTAATGGCTAGTTTCATAGTGTGCAAGGCTTCCACATTTTTGACATAATTATCTATCTGGTTTTCAGTGTTAATCCATGAAGAGTAGTTGTTAGTGTCAGTTTAAATGTGTGTTGGTTCTGGCTATGGAAAATGGGATCTTTTTTTTTTCTCCTTTCACAAAGCTTTTGTTGTCTGTGACACAGAAGTGGAGCACAACAGTAAAGAAATCTTGTGATGGCTGGGCAAAATGGGACAAAAATGTGAGGCCAGGTTTCCTCCAGCCAAAGTCTTGCTGATTTGAGGTTTGATGTAATCAAAAGGAGATTCTGTGCTTTTTTACACCCAGCCCTGTCTTTGCACTATGAGACTTCTGTTGTTTTTTTGTTTTTTTTCCCTTAGACTTTTGAAACCTTTCTCTAACCCAGTGTTTAGCGCTTCTGGCTATGTCCAGCAGCTCTACCAGCAGGTTTGGGGGGATGCTGATCCTCTAAAGCTGACACCGTGCTTTCATTGCTCAGTGCATAGAGGAGATTACTTATATCCATTTAGATTTGGAACAACTTCTTGGCAACAGAGTGATTACCTCCAATAGCTGTTAAAAATCTTCCCATCGAACGAACAAATGAAAAACCCAGACCTAAATTCATGTGGTGTTACCAACAGCTCCTCTATATCAGTTTTGATACCTGAACAATGAGTTAGAGACATTTATAAATTGTAAAGATGTATGAAGTGACACACTCAGAATTTATGTTTCTATAAGGGAGTGATACAGCCTCAGAGATGTAAATTATGTACAACAAATGGTGAGACTGTAGCAAACCAGTGAAACTCTTGTTGCCCAAAGGAGCCTCAGCTGCTGGGCATGATGTTAGTGTGTGAAATGTCCCTTAGTTGTGGGGTGTGTCACTGTGTGTCCCCTCTCCATGCTTCCTCAGGGCTCTTCCTGAGGTGCTGAAAGACAGGCTGAGGTAAGGGTAAGTCAAAAGCCAGCTCTGCATTTGGGGTCTCATGAAAAAGGGAAACAAGAGTTTTCCTGCTGAGTGGGCATGTTGCACTGCTCTGCCTGTGTGCGTGGAATTTAGATGAGAAAGAAAGAGGGTCTATTTACTAGCCAGTGCATTTTTGACCACAATAAATCTGGGTGTGTGAGCAATTAACATAATGTTTCCACCCATCCATGTGTCTCTTGCAGGCAAGTGCTCCTGACAAACTGAGTCTAAAGCTGAATTTGTGGCAACTGTAGTGGGGAGGGGGAAGGGGGGCTTTGTCTGAAGTCCAGATATTTTGTGATTTAAAAAAACCACCCATAGAACATGCAGAACAAAATCTAATACTAAGATTCACAGGATCATATTCTTAGCAGACTTAAACCTCTTTCTCCCCTTTGACATCGATTTATTGCAAATTAGGGTCTGACACACAGACCCCAGGGAAACGTTATTTTCTATGTAGAATGGTTCCATTCTAACTTTTTTCTTGAATATGATGAACAAATACAGTGTTTAAGGCAAACACTGGTGAAGGCAGAGGACAAGCAGAGACACCTAGGGTGCTGTAATTTTATTTTTATTGTGTTAGCCTTGAATTTGGGGGTGAGATGGGACAGTATTTCTCAGTTTTAGGAAGCAGAATGCTCCATTACATACCTGTCTTGCAAGCTGGGTGTTAAAATGTTGTTGATCTTGTTTAAAAATAGAAGAGAACAGAAAGAGTTCCACCTTATTTAATACTTGGCACTTTTCAACATCAAGACAAGATCTGCAGATATCCTTCAGATGACTGGTTATTCTCCTCGCTCATCTGGTTTATTCATTACTACCTGGATGTGTGAGAGAACCTCTGACTTGCAGGCATACCATGGGTTGACTTTTGCTGGAAAAAGTCAAGGATTAATGTCTTGGGGAGCTGGCAGCCTGGAGTGTCCTTGTTTGTATTTCATGAAAAAGCAACTCAACTGCAAGCATGCCATCTCAGCCAGAGCTCTTTAAATATAATGTCAGAAAAGAGATTATTAGTGTGTAATATATGTAAATTGCATATTTTTATGTTTTCTATGCCTATTATGCAGCTTCTTGCCTCTCATGCATACATTTATGGGAATATTGTATTTCCTTTTCAAATTAGGTTTTAGTTGCTCAGTGCATTTTCTTTCAACAAATGTTTATTAACTCAGAATTATGAGGGGGTAGCATATCTGGATGTTAATATATGTATACAGGATTTAGGCATGCTTTTGGATGGGTATGGCACTTTATGATTAGTGGCCATTGCTGGCTTTTTGACGTGAAGCAGAACAGTGACTGCAGAAACACTTGTCTCACTACTGCAGGTGTATGGTCTTAGTAAAGAGCAGATTGTTTTAAAGACAGGATATCAATATTTTGAACTGCTTCATTTAAGATAAGGGAAAAGGCTTTTCCGGTGTACATCAGCATCCTCTGACCTCGTCATGTGCTTTTTATTAGTGTCAGCAGCAGAGTTTGCCCTACACCAGGTCAGGCAGTTTGCTGGTTTGGAGAGTGCTGTTCTGGCTGCTGTGGATTCAGGTGGAGCAACAATACTCTACTTGGATTGCTGCCCACGAGGCCGTGTGCTTCCTGTATTTAACCTGTAGGATATTTAACCTGTAGGATAATCCAGGCTTAAACAGTACTGCAGTGTTAAAGTTTTAATGGGAAAAGAACAAATGTGTGTAACATGTCTCCTGCTAGGCATAATTTTTTTCCTCCTTGCCCTCTAGAATACTTCTCAGATCTTCTCTTTCCTCTTCCTTACCTTCTCCCCCTCTAATTGAAACAAACCTGTAGCTTTAAAGGCTGCAATTTTAAAATGGGAAGTGGATTGAATATTGAATGGTCTGTGTAGGAGATCATAACAGTCTTTAACAAAGTTTGCAGTTTCATGCCATTACCTGGAGCTCAGGAATAATCTTGATAAGAAAATCCCAAACATTTCTGTGAACAGTAGTAAAGAGGCAAGCTGTTTCAAGGTTTCTTTCTTCTACTGTCAAAACATTTCACTGCCTGAGTTTAAGAGTTACCCTGTAACTCCTTTTGGTGAGGTAGATATTAGGCAATGGGCTTCTCTTAAGTCTTTGAGAGCACTTGGTTTTCATTAACCTGAAGTATGGAACTGATGGCAGCTGTCGAATCAGTTAGATATGTTCATATTGTCTTGTTAACTCTGTTTTTAAGGGAGGCACAGGAACTGGGGGCTAAAATCTTTCATTCCCTCATTAAGAGGGACAAGAGTGGTGGAAAAAAAGCAACTATTAATTCATTATACTTTTCCCTATACCTTCTGTTGGATTACTTTGAACTGTCCACAGAAACATTTCATTTGGGTTCAAGTCCCACAGCAATGAAAAGCTCATGATCTTTGTCACAATGCACTTGGCTTTGAGAACTCTTCACTTAATGACCCAAGAACATGAGACAGGGCATGGATTTCTTTGTGAGTTAGAAAGCTAATTCACATGATATAATTTTCATGAACACAAGGTTTTTGTTGTTTTTTTTCCCTATTATTTAAAAACAGAAGTTCAGCCAATGGGGTTCATTATTTTTTGTTTCTGTGAATAAAATAGATGAGATTCAACAGTTTTGTAATTGTTACTGTGTAAAATAACAACATGTATTATTTCTTTTGTAAATATGCTAATATTTTATAAAAATATTCTATATTTTATATAAATATACATTTATAGATAATATAACGTACTAAATACAGTAATATAGCAGAAACAATAAACAGGTAACTGTACATTTTTGAATGTCCACTTTAACTTTTCTCTTTTGGTTTGTTTTGCTTTCAGGCGTAACAAATCCATATATCCCAGTTGTTGAGGAAAGGTGTGTGAGAGCTGAGCTAGTGACAGCTGGGCTGGTGTTCATAAACAGCCAGAATCCTTCTTTTGTGTTTAGAGCTGAATAGAAGGTGGGAGGAGGAGAGTTCACAGGCAAAGAGCAACCTAATCCCAAATTTAGGCTTTTTATAAATTATTTTAAGTAATATTGCCATAGTTGAGGATTTAAAGTCATGAGACTCCAATCTCTGAGGCTGCCTGAAAAAGTTGTGAGATGTTTAATTTTACAGATATATATTCTTATATATTATGAGTATATGTTCATCTTTGAGCTTTGTTTTACCTTTTCAGTCATCTTTAGTTGGTTTTCATACAACCAGGGGCTCAAGAATTAGCTGATCTTAGAATTATTTTGGTGATGTTACTAAGTTCTGGGACTCTGTGATGTAGCACTTCAAAAAAGACATGAATTTTGTGGCAGACTGTAATAATGTTTTGAAAATTGGTAATCCTCTGTAGGTAAAAATGTATTTCATGAAAGAATCAAGTTATCCTCTTAATTATCCTAAATATGCACCAGTGCACCTTCCCTAATTCCAGTGTAGACACCAGTGATACCTGGTGGTGTGAAATCAGTATGAGGTCTTATTTGATACGAGCATGCAGAGGGTCAGATCATCAATGTCCAGAGTCAGTACTTTTGCTCTTATTTTCATCAACCAAGTATGTGGTTGCCAGCTCTTGCTACTTGGCAAAAAGTTCTTTCTGTTTGGTTTCTTATATTCAATAGAAATATTCATATATATAAAATGAATCAGCAACAGGGTTCTAGGATCCTAGAGGTATAGATCCATGTAGCTAATTAACTTTAATCAATCCTCTAAAATCTCTCATTATAGTGCATGATAACAATCCTTTTTGTGTTCTTTCTTGTGCAATATTTTGTTTTTTGAGAGATTTCTCTACAGTGAAGAGAGCTAACAGCAGGTAATGCCATTCATCTCGGAAGGAGTTTGAAATTTTCAGTGTTAGTGATGAATGAGGGTATCTGACCCACATCTGTTTTACATTAGAATGGAACATTGCCCTGACATCGTTAGGAGCATTTGTCAAGATTCCCTGGACAGAGCTTCTGTAAATTACATGCTGCAAATGTGTCAGGGTCAGATAAGAGGATATCATTAACTGCGCTAAAGTTTACTCATGATTCTGTCAGTTCAACTTAATATGTTAACTGCCAACCATTTTCCTTGAGCTGTTTCGTTAAATCTTTCATTCACAGGAGGGGAAAAATAGTACCACTGTACCCAAAAAATATTGCACATGTTCTTTTCTCATAAATCATATTAATTGCAGGCATGGTCACAAAGCATATTAAACACAGGCATGCGTAAATGAATTAAAACATATGAGAATTTTATTGTGCCTATGGAGGGTCCTACATCCTAAAATACCAACCACATTAACAGCCAGAATGTTTCATTTCAATAACATAAGCTTTTTTATTTTAGTTTAATGGCCTTTATTTTGGTGATAATAGAAGTATTTTCTAACAGCTGATAATGGATCAGACATTGTGTACGTGCCTTTAAGGCTTTCATCACTGGAATTGTCTTTCTTGAGCATATCCTCAGCTGGTGATTCTGTGCTGATTCCACCAGCAAGGGACTTGTCCTAATGAATATTTTGGATTGCTTCAGATGTGTTCTCTGAAAACTTTTCTGTAGAATTTGGTTGTTGCACTCCACTGTGTTTTGTTTGCTTATTCGTAATTTCACCTTTGTTTTCTAATAGAATAATTTTATTAATTACATATATTGTATTTTATTATATAAGTACAAGGGCTGTGCATCAATATTCCTGTGTGTTTTGTAAAAGGTGGGAACAAAATACATGTAGCCAAAAAACTTAAATTTGATTTTTTTTTTTTTGCGTTTATAGGAATTCTACTCTAAAACCAATTGTGTAGTTACTGCATCATTTTAATTCTAGGTGTTAGCTCAGGCCTTGGTTTCTGGGTCAGTGAGGCTGACAATTACTAATTTATCTTTCCCAAAGTGATTTAGAAGGAAGTACATATTTCCCAGAAATTTGGATGGTATAGAGATTGAATAAATTTATTTTCTACCTTAATTACTACAAAGCAATCATATCTGTTTACTTATAACTATACTGCTTCATACCCACAGAAGATCTGCGCTGCAAAATGCAGATCCTTGTGTGTCTCCTGTGCACCACTAAGCTGAGGGTGCTGAGCATCTTGCAGCCACAGCCCATTAATGGATTTCTAATTGATTAGGTGAAAGTTAGCCATGCCCTTCCTGTAACTCCTTGTATGGGTGAGAAGGTCATGGCACATACCGTAGCAAAGGCTCCTGTCCTGAGGCTACTTCCCTTAGAGCTTTCAAAACAGACATGACCAAAAATCTAATTATTTAGATACTAATCAACTGCAGGATGATTCTGAAGGCCTCTGAGTAAGATATTTCTGAGAAGCTGGTTACTGGTCAGACTTCAGTTTTCTCCAGCTCAGAGACAGACAGCTGTGTCAGTTCTGCTCCAGAATATCTACTAGGTGCACATCCACTTAATAAAATGGTGCCTAAAGAGTTGTATTATTTTCTGATTAAAAAGAATTAAAGTAAATCTCACCAACTGCTAATTTTAGTTTATCAAAGAAAAGATATCTCCATCCAAATAGAGTTGCTACTGATGTTTGAGTGGTATTTGAGATTCCGTCTGGATCCAGGTTTAAATTTCAAGACAAATCTCTAATTTTAAAATATCTTCCAATCCGAAAGTTTTTGAACTCACTGTTTTTGCTGGCAAAGTCCAAATAATTTTGTCTCGGGTTTTACTCTATTGAAAATGTTATGTGAAAAAAACCTCTAGTCGAAATACACAGTTGGTAAAATAGTTATTTACCCAAATTAGCAATTGGTCCTAAAAGTGCTGGCAGAGACAGCGTGTCATGTGAGAGCCCTGAGGCAGAGAAGAGTTACCCTGTGACATGAGCCCAGCCCTTCTCCCTGCTCTTGAACTTGGAACAGAACATGGGGAAGTCCTGTAAATATTGGTGTCACCCTGGCCCTATGCAGGAATGGAAAGGGTTGTGATTTCACTTGAGATTTCTGCTAAACCCCTGCGCGTTTTAAACCCCAGTCAAAACCATGATACTCCTGCCAACAGAAATATTTCCCAAAATAGTAATTTTCAATGTAAATGTTCAAATTATCCCATGGTTTTTTCTGTGGCTCTTTCTCTTCCTTTAACTCTATTAGCGTTAATTTCAAAGGATAAGGATTAATATAACCTGAATGAACATAGGTTCTAATACTGTGTCCTACTGATGCACTGCCAGGTCATTCAGCACGCTACATTTTCAGACCATGTCAAATTCCAAAGTTATAAGAAAAATATATGGAATTTCTGAAACAGAGAAGCTTGCTAAAATAGTAGTAATTTTAACAGTTTTCAGAAACCAATTTTTAGAACAAAAGCTTGAGAGTCCAGTGATTTCAACTTTTGGGGAGTTTTGGCAACTCCCCAAAGTTTTGGGGACGGAGTTTTGGCAAAAACCGCTGTGCAGATAACGTGATTTTTCAATCTGTGGTGATTTCAGAGTTGTTTATTTATTATTAACCCCAAGTTCTTTTAACAGGTTTTGGGCATTGAATATATTTGTTGAATTAAACAGCAAATATCTTACATCCTGAATCCAAATTCATCTTGTTTTTATAACTTAAAAGTTGTAATATTTCAGTACCTGAATGAAGTCTTTGCATATATTTTGGAAATTCTTTTTGCATGAATGCTTCAGTTTGTGAAACATTCAGCAAATACCACAGGTTAAACTCATGTTTTTCAGTTTAGTGAATCAGAAGTGAACATTCCAGTGCTGTATATAGTAAGTGAACTTCTTTCTCAGCATTTTTTTTTCGGTGAGATATCTGGGGTGAATTTGATGCAAACGTATTTTGTGTTCTCGATGCAGGGATCTGGGTTTCTCTTTTTGAACTACTCTGTTTCTACCTCTTGCTTTTTTCCTAATCAGACATGTAAAAACTGGGTTGGTCTTCTGTCCCACCTAAATCACGATCCCTGGATCTTGTTTCATGTATTTATTTAAAAAACCCAAACCAACAAAAAAACAAACAACTCAGAGCTGGGAACAGAAGCTGCCTGCAATAATAATACCTTTTAATTTGTCATGGAAAATAAGTACAATTCCAGGAGGAACATCAGAACTTTAGGAAACAGATATGTTCTGATGAGGTTTAATTTAGTCTTTAAAAAATGGACTCAAATTTAAAAAAATTCTCTTCAGTTTATGGCAAGAATGTCTGCAAAACAAAATGTTTATCAAATCGCACATGTCAGATAATTGTAATGCCTTTTTGGAGCAAGAACAGCCTGTAAATTATCACAATATGCAGCTTTGGCAGAAATTGTATGTGGCCCATCCGTTAGAAGCTGCAGAATGTTTGTCAGGCTCTGAAGTGCAATTTATTCCAGCAAAAGTAAGCAAATCTCAGTCATACACTTATTTTCTAAGTGTGCTACAGCAGTGTGCCAGGAAGGGAAATGTTCACCAACCTGTAGGGAGGGATTTTTGAACAAGAACTTTTTACTGTAGTTTCATGCTTGAAAATACAGATGCTTTTGAAATTTTTTCTTGCTCTTCTACTGGAAATTATGGCCTAGAGGGCTGGGCTTTTACAGGGACAAGCATGTATTTTCCAGTAAACTCTTTTCAGCTACTGATTTCGTAACTGTCCCTGTAGAAGCCGCCTAACAAGGGAGTCACAGCTGACTTGAAGTCGCTCTGGAATGCCTGACCCCTTCTGTTGTGTCCTCTAACTCAGATGGTGGAATCGATAACTGGTGTTATGGCCAGCACTTTACTCATGCACATTCATTTCTTTACAGCACACAGGGCATGCAGCAGCAGGGGGTATGGCTGCTCTGCCCCTTTCCCAGCGCCCAGAACATCAGGATTATGTGGGGTTCTTTGTTCCATCAGTAGTACTGCTGGGATCTGCTCCAAACCATTTTCAGTGTAATGATTGCTGATCTTGGAGAAGAAAATTGTGTGAGCTTTTTCACAGCTTTTTAATATTTGTAGTTCATGCAAGACAGCATGGTTAAACAGCCACTACTTACTTTTTGCTCTCTTATAATTTAGTCCTCAAGGAATAAACATCTGCAGAGCTTCCAGCTGGGCCTGGGGTCAGGCACTCTAAAACCATAGAAGTTTTAAAAAATATTTTTCCTTTTTGTCCCAGTATCACTTCTTATTGCTTGTTAGCCATCAGATTTTATTTTGGTGGATGATGCAACCAAATTCTGCTTCCTCTTGGTATTAGCTACTCAAAACACAGTTCAAGTATCAAGTCTACCTGGTTTAGGAAATCAAATTATAGATTTGAGAACTTCTGTGGTTCTGTAAGCAATGCAGTTCTCCATATATTTTAACTCTTTCTATTATTCTACCTCTTAGGTAATGGGACTCTTGACTAACCATGGTGGTGTGCCTCACCAGCCCCAAACTGATTATGCCCTGTCCCCTCTAACTGGGGGCCTGGAGCCCACCACCACTGTGTCAGCCAGCTGCAGCCAGCGGTTAGATCACATGAAGAGCTTAGACAGCCTGCCTACATCCCAGTCCTACTGCCCGCCGACCTACAGCACCACGGGATACAGCATGGACCCCGTCACGGGCTACCAGTACGGCCAGTACGGACAAAGTGAGTACTGGCACATCTGCACGGGGAAGGGCAGCACCGCACCCAGCTACCGACAGCCTGTGCTTTCTGTCTGTAAGGAAGGGAGCTCGGAGCACACATCCTAATGGCTCACTGCTAATTCTCCCCAAAGCCGTGCACTGGTGAGATAGCTGATTGTTCAAGCAGGATTTCTGCTGCATAATTATTTTCTTAAGTGATGTCAACAACATCTTGATGTTATTAATTGTTGAGACATGAAACCTGATTGCCATTAGGTAAAACATAAGGGTTGTCCAAAATGAAATAACCGCTGGCATTCCGCTATTAGAAACACATGTTCTTAATGAGGTCAGCTCAAGAATCATTACAGTATATAATCCCAGATACATAGAGTTTTGTCAAACTTGTCCTAGGAATAAAAATATTAGTCCCTTTCCTTTGATATATCAGTATTAAATATGACAATGTCAACCTGTAGTTGGCATGGCCCCATGCTGTGAGGTTGTCACAGCATGACTTAAAAAGCTTCTTTTGCTTTTTTGCAGGTGCCTTTCATTATCTGAAGCCAGATATTGCATAAATGAACTGTCCACTTCAAGTTAAAGCTGGTCTTTTTTTCCGGTCTCACTCCAAGGCTTGGATAAGAGGGATCTTCTCAACACACTGCAGCCTAAACTGGGGCAGTCCCACTGAGAGAAACAAGTTTGTTATGTTCTCTCCAGTCATAGCTTTTAGTAGACTTTTGAAGGCTGGATGAAGCTATACAGAAGACAAAGGCCAAAAGCAATAATGAATAAATGTGACATGCTTCATTATGAGTGGGTATACAAAACAGAGCAGTATTTAACATCACAGCCTGGCAAACATTCCATTTTTTTGTTGTTGTTGAAATTAATGTGCATTGATTGGGACAAATGGAACATTTTGAAACTAAACTTAGAGCAGTTGAGCTCTGCGTACTCTGACTCATCTGACATCCAGTGCTGACTTTAGTCTAACTTTAAAACAGCTCAGTTTCTGAAGCAAGGTTGGGAGAACCTCTCACTGTACACACTGGAAATTGTCATCAAGAGGAAACGTCACAGTCCGTAGGAAGCTGGATAAGTGCAAAAGACTTCCCGAGCAACTCTTTGGTTACCTTACCATGCTTTTGTAATCACCTTGTCAATAAATGTCACTCACAGGTTTTGCTTTACCAAGAGAGGAAATCTTGTGTAACATGAAACTCAGATTTTACCTTTTTGTATGTGTTTTCCCAGTGTGTTGTACCTTTTTAAACAAACATGGGAGACAAAACCCCACCAACAACGCGACTGATTTTTCACAACTGCCTAGCAATGTGCAATACTGTGTACCTCACGCAAACTTTGGGATCATCCAAAGTCATAGATATAGAATCAGAACTATATTTTTGCAGGTACTTTTATTTTTGCAGTGCATAATTCCTGATGATAAAATACAGAATTGTTGCAGTCTGCTGGATTGCTGAAATCCAGCTTGCTAATCATGATTTAAAGGTCATCTTCAGGAAACAATATGAAGAAATGATTGCGTTTACATTTTTTTTAGTGATGTACAGGACATAGACAGAGATGGACCTGTATTTGACACATTTGTTTAAATTATACAGCGATATCCAATATAGAAAGTATAATTATAGGAACCAAGGTTTACAAGAAGTTTGCATTGTGACATTTTAGAATGTCAATAAATTTGTGTTTTGTGATGTTGAGAGGAAGAGGGTGATGGAAGGTGGGATTATTTATTTCTCTCTATTCTTGGAACAAAGAGGGAGGCAGAACACAAATACATTCCTTTTAGCGTTAAGGACTATGAAGTAGTGAGTTAGACTAGGTTCAGTACAGAGGTTAGTTCACACAATGGTCTTAAGGGTGATGGAAAAATGAAATATTATCTTTGTGTTGCAGCCTCTACAACAACATGTGTTGTAAAAAAAAGAAAAACCCAAACAAAAAAACCAACAAAAAAAAGAAAACAAAAAAAACAAACGTCTTTCATGTAAAAAGTTCAGTAAATATTTACTATTTATAATGAATAAACATTATGAAGACTTGCAAAGCACTGATGATTTTGTCCTAAAATGTAGTATTGTGCTAAATACATTGATACATTTTAATCTGAATATCATGAAGAAATAAACCACGTTATCTTTGATGCAAACTGTATTTGTTGTATGAGTGTATTCTGCACACACCCTGGGCTGTGGGAGCCTTGGGCAGCCTCTGTGCCCAGGTGCTGCTTGTGTGCCATGTGGAGCTCTGTGTGTTTGGGTGTGTGTGAGATAATGAATTACGCATTTTCTGAGTGCTGTTGTACAGGTAGTCTGTCTTCCTGAGAAGGGAAAAGCCTTTGCCATGCATTCAAAAGAAAATAACATAGGTTTAAACCCGGTACAAGTAGGGCAACCGGGATGGCTTCATACAGTGCAGGAACTTTGTAATCAGTTATGGGCGGTATCTGTCCTGAATTATATTTTTTTTTCCTCAGAAACCTCAGGAATTTTTTAATGGGCCTACACGCAAGCTGATTGAAACATGGGCAAGACCCTTCAAAATGAGTGGGGTAAATTTTACTGGCACATCAGTGTGCAAGGGAATTTTACTTCACCCTAGGACTGGTGAATGTTTAATTTCCTCACTATTTTGTAGGGGATGTAACCACCTTGAATTTCTTTCTGCTTTTTTTCCATGTGCATTTTATTTTTATTTTGTTCTTTTAAGTCTAGCCTTCTTCCACTGCAAAAGGAATACATTTCTTGAAAAGAGGACATTAAAAATGCTGAAAAATGGGGAAAAGAGATTTCTTTTTTTTTCCTTTCCAGTTTCTGTTTCTCTGATACACTTTTTAATTTCTGTGATAATTAAAATTTAAAACTCTTATTAACACTTATTCCCTGCTCTAAACTGCTATTTTTTTTCTGATTTTTAGAAAGCCTTGGCCAAAGGACTTGGCCCTTGGCAATTGTCTCGTGTCCTAGGCTTGCTGCAAAGGCCAAGTAAACCTCTATTTTCCACTTGCAATCCCTTTTCTGTAAACTACTAGATAGAACCTTGCTTGTTTACACAGTTTGGAATTCGGTGATTAATGCCCCTTCCCCTTGTCACAGAGTGATTGAAAAATGTCCTTTTCTGTTCCAGCAGCTGCAGGGGTGGGACCGAGCTGTGATTTCTCCCCATCCCCTCCATCCCACCACGGTGCTTTACTGACCTCACGTTAGAGAATGGGTGTTTTGGCTGCTCCATCCTCTTTTCAAGGGTCTCCCAAGCACTTTCTTGTGTGAGAGCCTAATGCAGAGCTGGCAGGAGACTTTGGAAACAAGACAGATGAGGAGAAAAGGCCCTGTCCCTGCCCATGGTGGGGGTTGGAACTGGATGATCTTTAAGGTCCCTTCCAACCTAAACCATTCTATGATTCTTTGAAAATCATCCATTCTTCTCACAGCCAAGCCATGCAAGCAGGACCTGGGATGGGCTCTTATCATGGGAAGGGAGGAGCCTGCGGCAGAGGGACTAAGCAGTATCTTGATTTATTATGGGCTGTGGAAATCTTTGACAGAACTATAAGGATAGCTTGGGATACTGTTGATCCCTTCTTGTTATCACTGTCAAGACTGAAGAGGTTCTTGGGAACCACGTGTTTCTGGAATATGAATCCTGAATGCTTAGAAAGTCAAAGGGGAATGAGCCTGCCGTGGATATTGCATTTGACAGAAAAGCCATGCAGTAGCTGGGAGGAATGTGCTCACAGCAATGGAGTCCAAACCCCACTCACTAATGGGTATGAAATGGGCAGGTCTCAGGGTCCCTCCTCTTATTTTCCTTTTTTTTGTGTGTGAGTGTGCATCTCTTACAAGATGGAAATCACCACAGCTGCTTAACCTACTGTCTGTCATCTCATTAGAACTGGAAACTTTTGAGAGACAGGTTTTCATGAAAAAATAGCTTTTCCTTGTGTCACAACCGTGATTTTTAATTTATTATTTTCTTTTAAGTCTTCCTTTATCTAGAAATATCTTCTACTCCCATCGCAATATCCAGTATATGCATTTTGCCGTATAATTACTTTAGTATGTATTGCTATTCCTTTATCTGGGCATCAGTGAATGAACTAGGAAAAGAATAATTTTTAATGACACATTTATCCTTTTCTTTTCCCTTTATATTTCAGTGTTTCTTACTTAAATAAAAACTAGAAATAAACATTTTTCTCCAATAATCACATGGGGTTTTCTACTCAGTATTGCTCAAAAGTCTCTATCCAAATAACAAATGCTGTTGAAGTGTATCTTTCTGAGCTATTTTGAAAGACACAAAATGCCTGTCTGAATCTACAAATCTTCACTGAAAATAGCTGATTGTCAAACAGGTTCTATGTCCTCAGAAATCCGTTTCTGCACCCGTGTGATACTGGAGTTAGGTTTTTAATCCCTAGGTTAAGGTTTGTGCAAATTCAAACACAAAATATCTAGTTACAGGTCTGTAACTCATATCTCCAAATGTAATGAAACAATACAAAATTACTTAACTTTGGAATTCCAGCCCCACCCCAAATTATCACATGCTACTAATATTTTTTTGTAGCAAAGATGTCTTTGCATTTTCTCAGAAGTATGGCAGACTATAGCATGCAAGCTATTTGTTATGTCTGAATGCTGTGATGTATCCTCATACATATAAGAAATGCATTCTCTCTGGTTACTGCTGATGTGTAAAGCATGCATTTTTGCTGTATTGGTAGCCATGAACATTCACAACATATGCTCCCCATAAAGGCCTTAAAATCTCTAAAGTGGATTACAAGAAGGTACCTTTGTATGAAATAAGAAATTAATTTAAGGAAATATCGATGGGACTGTCAGAAACCTGGAACAGCTTATATTTATAAACTTCTTTGTATTTTTCACTTCAATGTTCTGCTTAATTTCAAGAAAATCTGAATCCTGATTAGAAGATCCCATTTTTCATTTATTTTGGCTTTCCCAATGACATCTAGATATTCCCTAGAGCAACTGGAGAGTCCTAGGGTTGTTTAAAGAATCACATGAGTTCATTTGAATCTGTTCAAGATATTTGTCTATTGTAAAATAATAAAACTTGCAGTCTGCTTCTGTGATCATTGCAGGTAAGAGGCCATTTGATGTGTCAGATTTTCACTCCCTGTTCTCTCCCAGCACTTCTGGGCACCTCATCACAGGCTGGGAAATCCTCATCAGTCTCAGGGAGCAAAATGCTATAGCTAGAGGTTTAGTCATGTTCAAAAACTTAGAGGTATTTGTCATACAAGCAGGCTTCAAAATTGGGATGTGTACACAGCGCTGGCGCTTGGCTCTGTTTTGCCGTCATGGCTCCCACAAGCAACTCTTCACAGTGTTCACACACAGTTTAAATCTTTGCTTAGTGCAGTTACATCGCCTCAGAACCAGTGACTGAATAACCCAGAGTGGCTGTGGACAGCTTGGGCACTGCAACATTTTGACATGCACTGTTTATTATTCAGCTACTCAGGCAATGTCATGAAAAATCATAATAAAACTAGGAAGACACATCACATTTGACCTCTGCTGAATAATTTAATAAAGCCAACTTGACACACAAATATGAAAGTGCAGTTGCTGGTAAGACCGGAACTATTGCTTCCTTGTCCAAGAATTGGAAGCAGTTCAGAAGCTTTATTAACCATTCAGTATCTTCATCTTCAGCAAAGTTTGTCCCTTAGGCCATAACCAAATGTTAAGCTACTTGTTTCTCCCTGCACTCCCCTCCTTTTGGCGCTCACACGGGTATCTTTGCTTATGCTGTACACAATTATGGTCTCAGTTCTTCTCATGTCTCTACAATTATCCGTGTTTTTTTCTCACAGACTCCGTTTTATTTACACAAACATTTTTCTCCCCATAGTTATGCATTTATTCATAATGATCTCAAGTGTACACACCTGTAAAAATTTAGCTTTAAAAGAGTGATTGTTACAGGTACTCTGCAGATTCAACCCTTGATATTTTATAATTCATCAATTCGGAGACAGAAAAAACATCTTTGGAGCCACCCTCATGTGAGTGTCCCCATGGTCAGTACCAGAATAATTAATGAAGGGTACAATTCTCCCAAGGGTTTTGAAATGCTGTTTTGGCCACATTTATCCTGGGGAAGGGTCTGTCGAGGCTGGGGGTGGTGTGGCTTGCAGGGACCATCTGGTTCCGCACTACACGAGCCATAGAGCTTCACTGGGGTCTTGCCCTTCTGTGGAGTTCATGACACAGCATTTGTCTGAACCCTTTTTCCATCATCCCCATCTGAAGTCTCCAGGTGGTGGAACACATTCTTTGCCCTCAATGTCATGGCTTCTCCTCATTTCCTCTCTTTCCCCGTGGCTCCCCAACAAACTTGAGTTCTGCCACTGTGCAGGTGCCCACCAGCCACACCTTTTATCCCAGTGCCTGCATCAGCTCAACAGAATTTCTCTCTCACTTGCTCTTCCCAAAGACTCCGACCAGCAGCACCGGCACCAACTGCAGCACTCCCAAAATGGCACATCACTGTTTCACCTGCTGCTGAATCCTGAGGGAAATATTTATGCAGTCAGGACTGCCTGATCTGAAAAGGGAACTATGAATGTGTGTGAAAAGGCAAGGCGGAGTTCGGCTTTTCCTTTAGAGGCCAGAAGGGTTTCTAAGTGCAGTGCAGTGTATCTGTGGCAGGCATGGGGTGGGGATGGTGGGGGGCCAAGGGGGGCCACTGTGGAGTACGTGGGGAGCAGCCAAAATGTGGCCCTCACCATCTGAGAGGACACAGCCCTGAGGAGAGAACAGAGCCACTGCCAGGAGCAGCTTCTGACCTGCTGGGACTGGGGAACGTCAAGGGGACAGCACTCTACTGGGGGCTGCTGGTGGGACGGGGCTCAGTGTGTGTGAACCATCTGGTCTCTCTGGTGCCAGGATGTCCAGATGCCATGTGCAGCGGAAACAGCAACAGCTTTCCCTGCGGGTGGGTGGAGACACAGCAGGAGCCATGCTGGGAATCCTCCGAGAAACCTGAGGGATTTTTTCTGCTGAGGGTAAAGCCCAAATACAGTTTTCCATGTGGATGTTGTCCTGGGGAAGGTGCACAGTGGGTGGGACGGGAGATGGTGCTGTGGCCCCTCAGGACCCCTAAAAGTGCATTTTTCTCGAGTGTGTGGGGTCAGCAAAGGGTGGCTGAAGGGAGCAGCCAGGGCAGGGGTGTTCCCAGCCACAGCAGAGATGCTGCCTTTGGGTAGAGCTCAGTCTGTCCTTTGGGAATGGTTGGGAACAGCATGTTCCATTCCTGGAGTTGGCTCCTGGTGCATAGAGCACTGTGCAAAATTAAATCCCTCTCCCTTTGCAGGGGCTACTGGGACATGGCAGGGCTGTGCCAGTGCTGCAGTGGCCCCAGATGATCCATGTGTGAGCAGCAATGGGGTATGGTAGGGAATAAGATCTCCTGGGGATTTGCTTGGTAACTGCACTTCCCAGGTATCCTAGGTTACAATATAGATGTATCTAAGTGTTCTATTACCACCAGCTGTGGGCCATTAGCTGTTATCGCCTGCTAATGACCCACCCCTGATAACAGACAATGGGCCATCAAGAAACCCCCACATGACTCATGGACTTACCTCATCCTATTGTGAGAGGCTCCACCCAGGAGGGAGGAGCCAAGCATTCCCACCTGGATATAACCTGCCCTCAGAACTGCCTAACTTAGCCCTGTCTATGGGGTTACCAGTGGACAAAGCTACTACTGGACCTTCAGCTGGAGACCTTCTGTAGGATTATCACTCCAACTGAGCTACTTCATCTGGACTGCTACCACCACTCTAACAGGGTGTCAAGTTGTATCTGACTTTGTCAGTGCTTTTCCTTATATTATTTCACTTATTTCTAATTTTATTTTCCTGTTAATTTAAATCCTGACTTGTGATCTCCCACTGGTTTGTTTTCAAACCAACACACCAGGGCAGCTGTCTGCTCTGGTGAGCCTTTGCCTTGGCCTGACTGTGGTTTCAGAGCATTTTGTCAGACCCAGTCATGATCCAGACTGTGCCTGCCAGTGCTGAGACCATGGTGGAATCTCAGGTGGGAGGTCTCTGCCAGTCCTGCCAGTGGCCGGGCTGTCCCAGCCAGGTGCTGACCCTGGGGGCAGGGACAGGGTGCAGGGCTGGCCTGCCCTGCCTCACTGAGAACCAAGCACAGCAAAAGCACCTCTGAGACTCACTAAAGATAAGTGGTTTGTCTAAAATAACCCTGTAGATTCTGGTAAATCGTTTCTGGGGTTTAGACATGCATCAAGCTTGTGGCAGAAATCCTTGCCTACCTCCTTTCGTAATCCTTATTCATAAAGGACTACATAAATGCCATCTATCTGCAGGATCTGGAAGGAAGGAAGCAGTTTCTCCACTCCCCACCTAAAGGAAAATATAATCTCTGCTAGTGGGGATAGGATCACAAGCTCTCTTGCCAAAAAGGAACTTGGAGTAGTTGAATTTTTTATTGCTAAATATTAAAAAAAACCTCCCAAAAGGAATATACAGAATAGATAAGGAGCTCAATCTTATGCCCCTGCGCACCCATTTCCCTTTGATTTTTAGTGGACATTTTAGGTGTGTGAGGACCCAGAGATAGCAAAGATGAGTGAACAAGGCAATTTTGATCTGTGAAACTACAGTTCTGTTACTTCTATTCTGATTCTGCTCAAGTTCATCAGGAAAGATTAACTTTGGCAGCTTGTTCAGTGACTAAATCTTGATATTTTTGTGGCTTAATTCATAACATAACTGTAAGCTATTGCCCTGTGTTTATATTTCCCATCCATTTCTCACATTTCCAAAGCATACTGATATGTGATCCTGGCAATTTAGCTACCATAATTGGCATTTTTCTAGGGCCAAAAGGAAACAAATTCCTTATCCTCCATACTTCTTTAATTTCTGAAAAACAACAAGTAACATGGTTAATCCTCTTTTTTGATCTTTTCCCCCCCTTTGAGATTTTCTTATGGTCTTTTCCTTTTAATCTTTTACTTTCTTTTTAATCTTCACTCATTGTCCCCCTGCATTTGAAGAATTTCATGTACTTACATCTCTAAAAAGAATTGGACCACTTTATGGAAATAGCTCTTTAGGATCTTGTTCAAAGCAACATTATGTACTTTTAACTGTTTGGGGGAGGGTGAAAAAAGGAGAGAAAAAGCAACTTTAAAAGCAGTGTTTGTTTGTGTAACCTAGCAGAACGTTGATCTGTTCAACAAGATGCAGAAACAGTGTCCGGAACACCCCAAGTTAAAATAAGACCAGATTACTTTAAATGAGCAGGAGGGTGAATAAACATCTGCCTTTGATAGAGGTTGGGTCCCATCATCTGACTCCTGGTGCAGGTGTGTTTGGGCAAGGGCATTTCAGGAGGGGCCAGGCAGGGCAGCACAGGTGAGCTCTGTGGTTCACCCACGAGCAGCTCCTCCCGAGCAGGAGGGAATGAGCTGTGCTGTGTGGATGCAGAGCCCTTGAACCTTTCCTGTGGAGGACACCATTGCAGCCCCAAGTGAGTCTTCCTTTGCACATCATCTTCTCTCAGGTGGCGTGGAGGTAACTCTGTGAGCAGTCATGTGGAAACTGGTGCAATGCGGTATCAGTTGTGCTAAGGATGGTGTGCTCTGGCCTCGAGTGGCCTCTCCTCTGGGTGACCTGGGTATGTCACAGCGTGTTTGGGAGGGAGCTTGTCACACTGAGTTTGTTGGGCCAGGATTCTGGGTTTGTGAGATACCTGTGGGATGAAGCCCACATGTTGACAAGCATGGCCCACTCCTAACACAGTAATTTATCTTCCAGGCTTAGGCTGATGTGGCTCTGACTGTCTGAATGGTGGAGAAAGAAAGGTTTTTTGTGCCTTTTATTGAGCATTAAAAAACTGGTGAGATGTGAGGATGTCAGCACACTGCATAGCATGAGTTAAAACACTTATTTCTAGGAAATAATGGGTGTGCATCTCAAGAATCAGGCTGAAGCTGTGTTTTAAGAGGCAAGGTGGAGCACAGTGTTCCTTGTTCATTGCATGTCCAAAACTGTCACCATGAATTCACTGGTGTGATTTTTGTCACTCAATTCTTGACCCAGTTGTGGTGCTGTACTCCTAAAACCTCACTTTAAATTTTTTATTTTGCCAATACCAAAAAGCCCCAGAAACCTGGCCAACAGAGGTCATGTGTTTCTCAAGCAGGCAAGAAGTTTACAGGGATTAGCATGTGTCCAGCTTAATTTATGCAGAATTGCAGGCTTCTTTTACTGAAGCAAATTCTTTAAAAAGCAAACAAACAGTAAGAGTTTACAGAGTTCTGGAAAAGTTGCAAAACCTAAATGAAAATCTTTTCCAGTTACATGAATATAAATTGGGCATAGTTCCCCTGAAGATTTTATACTAGTTTAATGCATGTATTTCATTTGTAGTTAAACTGCAGATAAAGCTTTTCTTCTGTCACCTCAAAACAAGATTAGGTCCCCTGAACCTCTTCTCCTTTATCCACAAGAATAGGTGAATTAGATCTCTCCTATAACTTGGCCCCAACCAAGAACAGGATTTGGCATTGCTCTTTATTGGAATTTTAAATCTTTTTCTTTCTTCTCTTTCTTTTTTTTTTTTTTTTTTTGAGACTAATTTTAAAACAAATAGTTAAAATGTGGAGCTGAGCATTTCTTCTAGAAGTTGCATATTCTAAATGTACTTATACCATAGTCTGCTGCTCATATAAAATTACAGACTTCACTTTCATCTTTCTTTTTACAAGAAACCCTTAATGACAAATGCAGGCTGTTTAGTGATACCGATATACTGCAATCTTAGCATGTGAATTAGTCATCATACAATCAGTTCAGGGGGTCAGGCCTAAAGAAACAGTGCAGAGTTGGCAAACTGCTAGTCGGGTGATGTGCTCTCCACTTCAAAGTCATGGTGCTTATTCCTCAGAATTCAGATCACAGAAAGAAACAGCTGGTATTGTCGTTTGTGGCAGTAAGGACTTTTTTTTTTTGTAGCAAGATAAGGTTTCACTACTTTGTAAAACAACAATTTACTTTAGAGTGACCTAGCCTGTAAAACACAATAGGAAGCAGGAATCCACGGAGCACTGCTCTGTTATTATCATGCAAGTAGACATGACCTGTGACAAACCACACTGGAGAAGACTTAACCTCCTTGCTCCTTGTCTGAAAATATTCAGTGTAGTCCACTTGTCAGTGGCAGTCAAGGGTTTCATATTCCAGAATGACTTTATAAGCAGTTCTTTTCTGTTTGGATATTGCTCTCTTGCATATTTCCAGTGTGGCACGTACTTTTGGCAGCACACGGCTACAGACTACCAGTCCTAATGCTTAATGCAGACACATTAAAGGTTTCAACTTTCCACCTAAGCTCCAAGGCTGTCAAATTTGAGTTCAAATTTAAGTTTTCATGTTCAACTCGTAGATGGCAGCTGACTGGAACACCATATGTTTTTTTTTTTTCTTCCCCTAAACCCCCATCACATCACAGTGGTCCTTTTAAAGTTGTTTCACCTAGTAACCTGAGCAGATTTGTTGCCCAAATATTGTGGGGGTAGGGGAATAAAAAATTAAATCACACATTTTAAACTGCCTGGCAGATGTGTGTCTCAGGGCTTTGTTACTGTTCTATTATTGCTATTATTAATAGACTTCACAGACAAGGCAGGCTTATCGGCCAAATGCCTCATTATCAAATGACTGAGACCCAATAAGGGCTTAACAGCATTCCTTACCAAAAGAGGAAATGGTTCCAGGCCAGATCCAACTCTGCCAGAGCCGGTGGACAGAGCCCCACTTCAATGAAGCATCGCTTGGGGCCCCTCGGTGCTCACTCCCCTCTATTTTCTGACACGCTTTTTAATTCCCCAAAATGAACCAAACAGCTTTAGCTGCTCTCATCTCGCAATGTGTTCTGCAACTTCTGGAAAGGAACCTGGACACAAGGAGAAATGCTACAGAACAAAAAGAGCCACAATACAAACCATATGACAACGCCTATTTCTTCATCCTCTTTGTCATGTTGTTTTACTCTTTCCTGGCATTAACTGTCTTCTTTGGTTATGTACGCTCGAAGAAAGCGGTTTCAAAGCAAGATCCTTACCAGGAGTTCATTGAGGATAGGAATCGAAATAAGAAGTGGAACATGACCCGGCCAGTGGTGGTGAAATTTGACTTTGAAGAAGAAAGTATTCTTTGAACTCCTTAAACCAAAATACTCTGCAAAATGCACCGGACTGTCGCTGCTGCCAAGATCTCAAGTGAAGATCTACACATTTATCTTGTTCGACCGTTGCCCTCACAATAAATCAGAGTATTGCTTAAAATAGGTAAAGGAAAAGAAGTTTCTTTCTTTTGTTTTCTCATTATCCATTTGTTGCTGGAATATATATTTTCTAAATTTTGGAGAAATCTTATAAACTTTAAAATGAGAGCAAAAAGTGGACATTTTTAGCTTTTGGTTCCAGTTCGGTGCAACAAGAATGGGAATCCATCCTAGAGTGAGACCCTGAATTTAAGACAAAGGACTAGTTTGTGTATGCACATACCCATTCCAGTGGAATGCTCTTGCTTCTGAGTCCTTCAGACCTGGGAACTGGCGTGTAGTATCCCTGGGAAGTGCCTCCCTGGAATAGCAGAATGCATTTTGCCTAGACCAGCAAATACTATTTAACATGCAAATACAGAAAAGCTCCTCTTGCATTCCCTCCCCTCAAAAATTAATTTCATATGCTATGGCAAAAGATTGAAAAAAAACATCTGCAAAATGTAATTAAAATGCATCTAGTGGAAAAACAGGTTGTGTATTCAGAGTGAGTTTAGAGTCCTTGCCTTGTCCATGTTTTGCATGTATTTATTCTTCACCAGTTTCTAATTGAAGTGTACATTTCATTTATAGAGAACGGTAACTACAGCTGATCACAAACCTAACAGGGGAAGGGCTTCTCTGTGTCTGCAGTAAATATTTGCTAAAAGATTGCACAAGCTTTGCCTAGAGTTGTACTGAACACATTAGACTGCTATCTGACTTATTCATTTTTCTCCTGCCTAATAACTATTGAAAAAAATAAGAGTTCTGACATAGAACATATTGCTGTGCTTAATATAAAAGAACAGTGCTTAAGTGCTCAGTGATATCCTGCATGTGCTATGACACTGCTCTGATAGCACACGTGTTCATCTTCTGAGCCTTTAACTTGCGTCCTGCCTTAGCCAAGGTCTCCCATTAATGGTATTCACTTGTGTCTTGTGTGTAACTGCTTGGATACATTACACGTGGGGCTGCATTACAGAGCCCGTGGCTGCTCAGAGGGCTCTCTGAGCACAGTAATCATTTTCAGGTGTAGGTGGGCTCTGAGTTTTCCTGGTTAATATGCATACAAAGCCAAAGTGGGGCAAATAAATTTCCATGTATGTATTAACTTTTCTTTTCCTAGTGGGATTATAAGGTTAAGGATTTGGTTTTTCTAAAGTGTGCAGTGTTCATGATTATGCATGGACTGTTCTAGGGATGTGTAGATTTTTAATTGTCAATATTCAGAAAAAGATTTTATAAATATTCAGCCTGGGCTGAATGATCAGATGCTGTTCCTGTTTCCTGGTGGGATGTGTTAAGTGTTTCTGGTGTGTGTGCAAGCAGGGAGGTTGATGCTATGCATAATCCCTTCTCATAAAACTAAAATTTGCTTCCCACTTACCAGCCTGAATGTTTATAGAAGTAGGTGTTGACTCATCTCAGAGTGCTCAGTCTCTGATGGCTGTGCCAAAGGAAGATAATAAGAATAAGGTGATACTTTCTCAGTTGTACTTGTTCAGCCTTCAAGGATTTGCTGGTCAGACAGGGGCCATCTGAGGCAGAGGCCACTCCTGTTGTCTGACTGTGGGGGTGGGATATGTGCAGAACACTGATGTGGAAGGGTATGAACACAAGCATTTCAAAAGGCCAGAAAATGTTCACAGATGTACTTTTGCTCGATTCATCCAACTCCAATTTGAATGGTTTTGACTATAGTAACAAGACTAGAGCTGCAGTTCTTGCACAAATCAGTGTTTCGTCTATGTAATACGTGTCCTGGCTGCTTCATCTACAGAGTTTGGAGTGGAAAAATGAAAGTTCAAGTTATCTGTGTTCACATCATGCTCCTGACTTTGGAGTATGTGAAATTGAAATCACTCTGAGCTGAGTGGCTTGTGAGGGCTTGGAGCAAATGGGCAGACTGACTCTTTCCAACACAGAGTTCTGGCTGTTTGTGCTCTGAAAGGCTGTGTAAATGTGGATTTGCTCTCCTGACAGATGATCTTTTACTGTTTTTACCTTGTAGTGAATGATTTTTTATTCTTTGCGTGTATGCTATGTCATCTTAAAAATTAAAGATAATTATTTGAAACTTCATTCAAACCCATGTCCTTTATTTCTGTGAGCAGTTTCTGCTTTTGTGTTACCAAGTAATTATCAGATCAGCCTAAATCCCTTAAACATTCTTCAGCAATGTGCTGCCATTGTCTGGCGTTTAGGCTTTTTGGAAACATTCACAACTCGATTAACAAGAAGACCAAAAGTTCTTCAAACAATTTTACATAGTGCGTGCCTGTGTGTGTGCCAACAAGATGAGGCTTTTTCCTGTCCTATCTCTGTGCAGTAGTAAAAATGTCTCTTTGTAAATGTTAGCCACAGGACATGTTGGTGGCACTATTGGCTTTTTTTCTTTGTGTGTCAGAGCCTGTTCATCCCTGCCTGGGAGATCTTATGAGTAACATAAGAGAGAGGATAAATCCATGCTCCCCAGGCAGATCCTCAGCCATGACAGTGTTTCTGAACCTTCAGCGCACCCTCTGCCCTCCTGACCATCCAGTGAACCGAGTGGAGCTGGAGTAGTTGTAGGTTTGGAAATGTGGCACAAGACCATAGAATGATGTGCTGGATGCCTGCTCTGGAAACAGAAGGTGGTGAGGGTGGCGAGGGTAGGGATAAATGACGCACATACCATTATGTGAAATTTCTGAGGCAGTTAATGCACTGCCTATAATATGAGAATTAGCCACCCCATTCTGTCTTCTGTGTACGAAACCGGTGTCTGTGCAGTGCTTCCAGAGCCCACAGAGCTCTGATCTGTAACCTTGTCAGTCTCCTTTACAGCCATCTCTGGTTTTCTGTGTGTGGGGTATGAAACAGGAATAGGAGAGCCAAAATAACTCCATTCATGGTGAGCCCTGGGCTGTGAAGTATGATTTACACCTCTGAGATAACCAGAATGCTCCACGATAAGCACTGGAGAAGGAAGGGGGGGAAAGAGGGCATTGCAAAGCACCATAATGAGGACTTAGCCCAGGCAAAGGGCTGTGGTGCTGTAGGAAATAGAGTGGGAGAGGATGTTTGTATCAGCAAGACTCAGTTCTACATGCTAATAAGTGCCTTTAACTTTAAAAGTTTTAGCATTTCAAGAAGAGAGGGATTCATTAATTGTCTTTGGTTTGTATTTTTCTTTCTCTCTCTCTGCTTACTGGTGTTCCGAATTAACATCACTCATCTGGTGATCTTACTGAGAACCTTCTTGTTCCTTCTTCCTTGCTAGTAAGAAACATGCTAAAACCAATTAGATCACGGGTCTTGCTTTCGTTCCCCTACTTTTTGCTATTTCTTGCGGCCCTCTGTAACACATTGCAGCTGATGTGTGTGGGCTGCTTTTGGGGAGGCGTCCACTTTGAATTTAGTTTGAGCATTTTGAGATACTCTATGAAAGACTTCACTGAAATGCAGGCATGTTGCAGTTTCCACTCAGCCTTTGTGAATTAGTACTGCAGCTCTCTCAGACTGGTTTGCAAGAAGGTCTACTTCTGATTAAACTCCTGCTGAGAAATATTAGGTTCTTCTCTAATTTTATTTGCCTACATGTATACTCACGTGGCAGGTGTGTTTTAGTGTATTAGGGTTTGTATTCCTCTGAATGCCAAAATTATGTCAAATTAGCAGGGTCAGCTAGAATGGCAGATATTTTGTACTGCCCTCATACTGGTGTAAATCTGGAGTAAGTTGATTTGGCTATGTAAATTCTGGTGTTTGCTGGTATGTGAGTTACATCTAGAATTGAAACTTATGTTGTAGGTTCATTTTGACTACTTACAGCTCTGAACTCAAATGAAGCTCTCTGCACCCATGGGGAGCCTAAAATACGTATTGGGTGACCAAGTGTGCCTGCAGCCTGTAGGCAGCTGCAGACATTGAGCATTCTTTTGCTGTAGTTACTAATGCATGGAAAACTTCGTGGCAGTGCCTGCTGTTGCATTCCAGAAAAACTTAAGTATGCCTGTATTAAAGCAAGCCTGGCACTATGTGTGTCTCTACCTTGTTTAGTTAGCACGGCAGATGCTGCAAAGTTTTGTCACTTCATCTGTGACATACTTGTATGCATAGACTAAAAGAGCCTGATATTTAGTAAGAAAACTTTTCTTATCAGAGGAACACGTAAAATGACTTTATGGAATTGTTCAAGTACCCCTGGCCTGGATTCAGAGGAGCACACAAGTCTACACTGAAGTCTTCTGTCAGTCATGTGTATGAGTGCAGTGGGACTTGGAGAGCACATGCTTAAAATTAAACACATGCTGCCATGTTTTCCTGAGCAAGCCTGCTTCCCGAGCTTGGAAACTCAATAAGTGCAGCAATCTGTACTACAAACTTAAGCAGCTGAAATAGGCTGATTTTTTTTTTTTTTTCCTTTTTTGTGTGGGATGTGTAATAGCAAATCCTTTGCCATGTAAGTAAGCTTAGTGAATTAATGGAGTTCGTACTTCTGGGAATAAGTGAATTTTGGGGCTTGTTTTGAATCAAATGAATGTGAGCCCTGCAAAGACTCTTTTCCTCCATAACAGAATGACACAGTTGGGGGCCTTCCAGCTCTTTTGGCTATTCTAAAAAAAAATCGGAAGGCACAGTAAGCCTTGACTGACAACTTCTTGTAGTATAACTGCACACTACCTTCAACTTGTTTTTCAAATTCTCAGCAACAGAGCCTTCTTTTCAGCCTGGGAATGCTATGTGACCTAGCACATGAAACTGCATTAAATATAGATGACCTTTGGCAGTGCCCCCTCCCTGCCATATATTTGCTTTCATCCCCCAAGACAAAGGGCAACCAAAGGGGTCATAAAATTAACACAAAGATAAAAGTTTGTGCCAATTGAGGTTGCATGGCTGGGTATCTTTGTGTGTATAAGAAAATGCTCAATGTATGTTCAATAAGCCAAAAGAAAATTGTGCTTTTTTTCTGGCTCGTTTAGAAGCCTGTGGTCAGGCCCAGTATGTTTGCTGGGGTAGCAGTCCTTGTTTTCTGCCCTGGCAAAGCACTCCTTATCTTGTAGTTGCATGCTGATGACTTAACTCCTACCTGTGTCTGAAGAGGACTAGACTCGGATGCAGTTTTGTTGGCACAAGTGTCAAAAGCTTACAGTGATCACTTTGTCCTTCGCCTTGAGTCCCTGAAGTGTCTCAGTGTGGCAACAAAGTCAAACCTGTGCTGAATTCAAGGTGTGGTTACCCAGGCTCGCTGTGAGGCCATTGGACACTGAGGGTTTTACAGACAGATGCAAATCTGTGATTTAGAAAGGGCATCATGAGAGGGGTAATGTGTTCCTGGTCTCCAAATGCTAAGCATGGTCCTTGCTTCAGCAAAAACTGTCAGTGCTGTGCTGTCCACAGTGACCTTGATGAGCTGAGGAATTCCACAGTAATTTTTTAAGGGGAGGGGGGAAAATAAATCTGTTTGACATAATGCTAAGACTCCAGAGGATTCCCCCCCTTTAAATAATAAAATAGCTTTAAAATAGCTTTAAGTAAAGCTGTATTAGTTTTATATTCAGCAGAGCATTTTTACTGAAGAAGTCTTTGAAACTTTTTGATGCATGGAATCATTAGATAATCACATAAATGACTTGGTCATGCAGTGTCATGTGGTTTTACTTATATACAGGACTTCTGTTGAAACATTTTCTGTCTCTTCTTTCTTCTATCTCTGCGGTATTTGCTGATTCATCCAAACTGCTGTGTATTGAGGGAAGGAGTTAATTGCAGTGGAGTGGTTCTGTCAGAGCCTCACATGGGCTCTCTCATGTTTGCTTATCAGTGCTGATCCTGACGGGCTGGAGGAGAGCGAGTGCAATCTGTCCTCAGCAATGAGCGCTATCAGCCTGGCAGGGCTCCTGGCTTCCACAGGAGCTCTCTAGAAAATGACAATTCTCATTTTGTCGTCATTTGAAGAAAACTCCCCTGCTGAATGGTGAAGTTGGTTCCAGTCTTGGAATTGTGAGGAATATGGGAGCTGGTTTGCCCCTAATTGTCCTCTCAAGCCACTAAGTATGGAATTTTTTTTTGTTTATTTTCTTTATTTTTAGGAAAGGAGGGGAAAAAGAAAAATGTGTTTTTCTAGCTTTCAGCTGTATGTTTTGATTCCACATGTTCTGTGTGTACATTTCTTTCATTGCTGCAAAATCAGGATGTGGAGGATATTAACCAGCTTTTTCCTCTAGCTTTGTATTGGTGTCAGCTCAGATGCACAGCTCGTCTGAGGAGGATGAAAATCATTTAAATTTGGCACAGGGAGGTTACTCATAGCAACCAACTTTAGGCCCTGAGCAGAGTGGGCTGGTGAGGGGCAAGGCTGCGGCTCTCACGTGCTCTTCTTTCTTAGTGACCCTGTAGAATAAACACACTAAATCCAAATTCACATTTCTAGGTGGGGCCTAAACTTAAATATGTCCCTCCTGGTAGACATCTGAAGCTGTTTTTTTCATAAATCTTGATTTCTATCAACATTTTAATAATTACTTGTATTTAAAATAATACTTTAAAAATTATCTGTATCCTGCATCGTGTGACATGCTTTTAGCTGCTTTGTTATACACAGTTATTATACAACTATATAGAGAGATGTAAATCAATGAGTTTAATAAAAAAGGCAAGCAAGCAACTCTGCATTAAAAGAATCTCAGGGAATACAAGTTTTCCAGCTGTTCATTCTTGAAACCGACTGCAGTCAAAATGAAACGTGCCCCATCTCAGAAGAGCATACTGGATTGAAGCACTGATGTGTTAATTGGAGGGTGTTCGGTGTTTCAAGCTTACCAGCAAAAATCGTGGTCAGCGTGTTGTGCCAGCTCTGAATTACATTGAATTGGATTGTGCCATGCAGAAAACAAATTCCCTGTAGCTGAAGAGAGTGAGCTGGGTGGGATGAACGGGAGACATCACACAGGTATTACCCATGATTTGTGTCTGACTGCACTGAAGAAAGTCTAAAAATCCCAACACTTCTAATCATATTCTCAGCCACTCTCAAGAGCTGTTTAAACAACAGATTTCTCTTTCACTTCTGTGTTTATGTCCTGGCATGACTTGTGATTAAAATTTATGAACACTGTAAAGAAGAGGTGTTTTGACTGGATGGGACATTTGCCCTTTTGTGTGTGACCATGGGATTTCACAGTTTTGTGCTTCCGTAGTTCTGCTGGTTAGTTCTCTTTTCTCAGATTTGAGTTCCTTCAGGTCCTCTCCTGGAATGAAGAGATCTTGGGGAAGAGTGGTTATTCGTGCCAGAGCTGGTTGTGTTGCTGTTAAGGTTTCCCCGTGCATGTTTAGACTTGTGTCCTCTGTCCTGCTCGTGCACTGAGCAGCTCGTGGGCAGGAAGGGAGCACTGCAGCTGCGCTGCAGCACTCTGGGCCCTCCCTGCCACCTCCTCACCAGCTCAAGTGTCATGAAGCTTGGACTGGTTATGCTGATTATTCAGTCAATTAACTGGGCTTGGCTCTCCTGATTTCTTATTGTCACCTGATTACTAGCCAGATGTTACTGCACACAATGGAGCCATGTGAGAATCAAGAGGCAATTGGGCCCACTTAGGTTGCTTTTTTTTAGGTCTGATAAAACACTGATTTCCCCCCCCCGCCTCCTCCCCCCCCACTTTTGATTTAAACTTCCAAAACTTCTGTTGGAATGAACAGTGTGACCTCAGGAGAGGGTTATCTCTGTCTTACTCTCTTATGCTCCATTTAGCAGAAATTTGGATTTTTTTTGGTACATTTTTCTGAAATGCTTGGTACTTTTCAGAGGAACAATAAGCAGGATAATGTGTGCCAGACAGCATGAGGGTTTCAAACCAGAACATTTGTCATTTCAGCTAATGGAGTGTGACTGAGGGGGAGGAATTTGATCTGTGAGTTTTAGCTTTGTATCTATCAGTTCTGTTGCTGACCATTAGTTTTGCATCAGCATAGACCAAAAATGCCATCCTTTATAAATACCTGCTAGAGGATTTAGTCAATTTTAGAGGTACGTGTCCATTATCAGTTTAGTTGGGGTCTCTCTCTTGCACACACTCACATCTATTGCAAATCAGTCTCTTTTTCCTGAAGCCAGGATTGCATCCTCAATTCACACCAGCTGAGGGATATGTCCAGTGTTACTTATTTTTGTAAGAAATTTCCTTCACTTCCACTGAGTTAATTATTTTATACATGGTTGAGTACTCTAAACTGTACATGGCCTTTGTGGAAAGAAAAGGAAAACATTGGATATTGTTTTTGTTATTTACTTCTATTTTTCCATAAATTCCTGCAAAAGCAACTTATTTGCTTATTTACTTATTTTATTTTTGTCTGAATCTCAACTATTCATTTTTTCTTTCATCCCTAATTCATTTTTCAGTCAGAAAATAGGACACCTGTCAACCAACTGTGAGCCGAATTTCTATAATTTACAGAAAGACTGGTCATAAAGGGCTTAAAGCTCTGGGGACTTGGGTACCACCCAGCGTAGAACAGATTAATTTCACGGTGTTTTTCTGCATTTGCACAAATTAAAAATATGAGAATCTGCACTTTGTTTGTTTGAACTTCTTGAATTAAATTTCTTCAATTAGTTTTGAGCTTGCATTTGGACACTCAGCATTTTCAAAAGTCTCCGGATTCCAAGTTCAATGCCAGTTGGATGTGCAGGCCTCTTCCTCTGCCTGTATCCCATTAGTTTCTGATGCCAAAGGATTCGTTTCTGTAACCTCTGTTCATCACCAGTTTTCTCCACTTGGACATTACCCTTGTTTGCATGTTTCAGACCTAACGTTCCTATATTACGTGTTATTGCTGGATGAAATGCTAATCTCAGGGACTTTGTGTTCACTCCTGCCTCAAACAGTGCCGGTGCCTCACGTTGGAATTGGTGTTTGAAGAGACACAACTGTGGCTTCAGCGATCTCTCATGGTTGTTTGGGGGAAACTGTGTTTTGATTAACAATTCTCAGAGATTCAGTGATGTAATGTAATTCAACCATGCTTAAATTTAGCCACACCAGTCCAGATCTTTTGGGATTTTTTCTTTTTCTAATTCTCTTCTCTCCTTCCTTGTAGTGAGAGCAGATAGGAGTGTTCACCCCCTTCGCCCTTGCAGAATGTGAAAAAATACCTTTCAAACCTGCTGAAATATGGAAAACCCACAAATGGAAAATTTTTGGGCCAGAAAGAATAGCTGTAACAATAGTTTGGTGACTCAGAACTTATTGAATCCCATCTCCCTCTAGGGTTTAGATGTCCCTGGATGGGGTCAGGCCGCCAATTGATGACTTCGCCTGTAGCAAGTTTTGCAATTTATAAAATGTTTCCTTGTAGTTCCCATGATGTTTTTACATGCAGGAAACTGTTCTGAGTTAAAGCATTTCTCCACTGCTGGCACTACACAGGAATTAACCTGATCATCGTCTTGATGACTGAGCTCCAGCTTTTGGGTTTTCCACAAAATTTTGCCACTAAGTCAGTGTGGTTTTGTTGGTGGTGCTTTGGGGTTTTTTCTCCCTAATTATTTGTTTCTACTTCAGTAAATTTGGATGGGTCTTCTACTCTGCACTTCACAGTTCAGTGAAAACTGCTCAGGTTAGGCACCCTCTGTGGTTAATGAAATGAAATAGGAGCCTTTCTGAGAGCGTTTATACTCACTTATATAAAATTTTATTTTGAGATTTGTGTATCAGCTTCTGGTGAATCTCTGCCCACTAACCAGGTAGGGTAACATCTATTTACTTCACTTTATTAACTTGATAAAAGTTTTACATATGAGAGAGCAAGCAGTAGTATGTAACATTTAGAAGAGTGGATTATTTTTGTCTAAGATTTCTTCATAGTCATAATTTCTTTATACACTAAACTGAATAGATACAGCAATTACGTGGGGAATGAGTCTGTTTTTCTCTCCTGAGATGTGGATCACTGGTTTGCAGGTACTTAGTTCTTGAGGGCTGAAAATTCATCTTTACTACAGGAGGATAGTTTACTAAATATCTAGTAGCTGTTGCCTGGTTTCATGCTCTTCATTCCACCATAATTTGACAAATGCAGAGATTACCTGTTTTATTGAAATAGAACTGAGTCAATGGTGTGATCAAGACCAAAGCAGGTAACAGTCTGAACTGGCTGTTGCTACCTGCTGACATAAATCATTTGAATAGATCAGCCCTGTGGTGCTTAGACTAAATAAAGACAAGTTGGAATGACCTACACTTCATAAACATTTCAAAGGCTGTTCTGAAGTTGGGAAGTAATTCTTTTGTTCTTTCTGCCTGACCTTTAAAACATCATTGCAATTACACTGCTCTCCTTGTATTAATAAAGAGTGCAAAGGTAGAGGCACGGTAGTACCTGGCTGGATTTTGCAGACTCCAGAAATAGCCTATTTGCCTTTCCTGCGTTTATTCCATAAAGGAGGGCTAATCTACAACAGTGCTTTTTCCAGAGACCGTGCCTAACTCACATATACAACTTTTCCATTCTAGAACTAATTCGTTTTGGTTGAGTAACTCATCAACATTAAGTAACAATAAGAATCATATTTCCAGGAACACTTTCCTTGTTACAGAAAATTGGAATCAACTGTGGAAGTGTGGTTACTGAATCTAGTTACTTTGTACGGAGTATTTTTTTAAAGACAGAGCTTCCTCTTGTAATACAAATGCTTTTAAATACAGCTGATTGGGTGATTGGATTGTAGGTGTAAAATATTAGACTTCTTTGAATGTAAAGCTTTATTGTATTCTGATTTTAATAGAAAGATTTACATATTCTGAAAACCTTTCCCAATATGAGGGGTAGCTCTGCTAACAGAGGAAAACCTAAGAAAACTCTTCTCTGGAATCTTTTAAGAACAGATTAGATAAGTGTTGGCTCTGGGTGGAGCTCTGAAAATCCCTCCAGTTTCACACTTGCTGTGAGCCATGCAATCTGTTTAGTCCATTTGTGTTACACAGGACTGCAGCTGGTTTCAGTTACAGAAGTTTTGTTTACCCTGACTGGGCTTCGATCTTCAATTTAGGGGTAGATTCTGCCACTGAAGAGCCATATACAGTGCCCCTCTTCCTGAAAATCAGCCTGGACCCACTTTTTCATCATTGGAACATCTGTCTAATGTCTACCACCTGCTATTCCCTCTGTATCAGAAAGAAATTTCAGCCCTTCTCCTTTTCTGCCTGTTTTCTCTTTGCTCTTGGTGCCAGAGGATGCACCTTCTGCTGGTTTTTACCTGCCTGAAGGCTGCTTGCCTCAGTCTCCTCCTTTCCTCAGTTACTGCTGACCTGTCTCCCAGGAGGATGCAAGGATGTGTATCTTGAGGTCTGAATTTTGGGGTGTTTGATCACTCTTGGGTAAACAATTTCTGTACATTCTCCGTTTTTGGTCTCTCTTGAGAATATTCTGCTGCAGTTCTGCTTTGATTTCACACTCTGTCCACTTACAGTCAGGCAAGATTCCAATAAAATAAATGGATTCCCCTGACTCACTGTGGGACAGGTTTCTTTTGAATGGTGTCATGTTCTTTGTGACTTGTTTTTTCATTACTCAGAAAGGAAGGGAGAAAGGTGAAGACCTTAGGCTTTTACATTTCTCAGTTGTCTCCTTGCTTTTCATTTTAACTTTTACTTCTTGTCTTTCATCATTATACCACCCAAATGTGCTTAGGTCAAAACTAAATGCTTCACCCTTTCACTGTTTTACATTCAGGTTTTGCTGTAAAATCCACAGTTCAGCAGATCAACCTCATAACAGGGGAGAGCAGATATTGAGGAATAAAAGAGCGTAATCACCTTTTTCTCCCTCCTTTGACTATCTAATGTTGTTAGTTTACTTACCAGTAGAATATACAAGATGAGAAGCTTATTGACCCTTTGAGGCCTGCCCTTATTAACCCGGAAAAAATCTAATCAACCAATCCATCACCACTGTGAACTAACAAGTTCAATTGGTGGCTGCAGCTTCTGGTTTCTTCCACAAACATGGATCCAAGTCTCCTTTGAACTGACCGTTGTTGTTTACTTTCCTTGCTGAGTGTGTTCATTTGTTGCTCAGCTCAGCTGTGTGATGGGTGGATAAATTTTGTCTGATCTGTGCTGCAGACTCATGTTTAACTTCGTGCCGCCTTCTTTCTGGCACCAGCTTAATTGAAAGGGCTTGGCGACATCAACTTGCCAGCTTTCTTTAACACACGTGTACCATGGTGTGCACACAGTCAGAGAAGCAGTGTTCATTTCTGGAGATGACTTTGGTACATGCAGATACTAAACCTTACCACAGTTACCCTGAGCCGACCACGCTCGTGAATCCACTTTCAGCCTGGCAAGTGAGAGCAGCTACAGTGGTAGGCAGCAGAGAAAAGGAGCACAGTGATTTTACAGCAGCTTGTGTCTCAGGCTCTCAGTGCTAATCCAGTCAAATCAGGCTTGAACATTCACATTTCTGTCTGAGACAGACACCTGTGTTGTGCTCAGCCCATCAGCCATAGTTCAGGGAAGCTGCAGTTGAAAAGATCCTGTCATTTTTCCTGGTTTCCTCCTGTTCATTCCACAATGCCCATCACCTTCCTTAATTTAGAGAGCCTAAAGGAACTGTGCTTACTGAGGGAGTTTTTCACTGACACAATAAACTAGGGGGTGTCAAATCCCAAGGAATGGTAGACAGTAGAGAGAAGGGTTGTGCAGCTTTACATTTTACAGCTCTGCAAAACTTTCATGTGACACTTTTTTCAGGAGAACAGGAGTGTCACTTGCCTAAAGTTGGGGATAATGCAATGATAGACAGCAGGTGCTGTTGCTCTGACTGGCTGTGTGGATGCACTGTGGATCCCAGTTTGTGTTTTGGCTGGAGTCAAGGGAATTTTGTTAGGAAGAGAGAAAAAAAACATAACTAATGAAAAAAAAAAGGCAAGAAAGAGACTGCAAATGTAGACCAGCAGTTTTCCTGGGCACCGTAGGTTTCCAATACTGCCTGAGAACAGTCACACTTTATCTGTTCTCACATCTGGGCCAAACCTTTCCTTCGTGTGGAAGGGGTACAGCTGCATGATGCCAAAGCAGCAAGTGAGGATCCAACTCCCCAGTTTTCCTTTTGCTGGTTACTGTGCATTGCATTTCATGTATTCCAGGCAATGTGTTTCCTATTTGCATAGCTGTTTATATTTTAAACAATCCTATCTCAGAGCAACAATGTGTATTTGCTTTTTAAATATTTGTTTTGATATGTTTCCCAATTTCTGGTCCTGGCACATCAAACTCAATAGAATACACTCTGGTTTTGGGAAGATGAAATCAGCCAGTGATGTAATCTTTGTAACTGATGTCTCTCTTTGCTTCATGGCTTGACTGAGTTTGCTTCTTTTATTTTATCTCTCATAAATTCAATAACAAAGGATAGACAATAAAAGTTAGTGATTTTAGGCACTTCCTATGTTTTACATTTGTAAGAAAATAATGTGACTGAGCTAGGATATGTCAGTAAGAAACAGAGATAAGACAAACAACCACTAGACTCAATGCCTGTCAGTCAGCAGAGATAGATGTATCTTTAATGTGGAAAGGGATTGTTACTTTAAATTCACCGCAAATATTCACCATGTTAGCAGGAATACCCATCCTCCTGGTGCTGAAAACCATGGCTGGTATCCAGGATACAGTAAGATCAGGAAGCTTCCTCACTGTTGAATGACTGGTTTGAATTTGATGTGTCACATGTTAGTGTCTAGTGGCAATCAAGTTTTGGTGCTGGCAGCTCAGATCCTGGGTGGTTATTCTGTACCGTTGCCATTGATTTTACAGCTGGCACTTGCCAACCTCTTGGTGAGCCCTGGCAGAAAAGCTGAGGGAGTATAGAAAGTCCTGTCCAAAGCAAAGCCTTCAAGAAACTCCAAAGCTGTACTAAAAGGAAAGTTAATTTTTTTCCCTAATCAAAACTTTTGTTAGGTTGCCAATTCTTGATAAATCAGTTTAGGAAGCTCACTTTAATTCATTTTCAATCCCCTCCCACTGCTGGCATGCTCTAACATAGTGCTCTTTGTATCAGTAAGGATCCATCCTAAGACAGCAAGGTCTTCCTGACTATTGAACCATTTGTGTAAGAACCACTCTACTATTGGAGACATGGCCTTACCCTTTTTCTGGTTTCGGAAAACAAACCCAGATCAAGAGAATGAAGGTAATAAAACATTTTTCTACTATAAATGTTATTTCTTTTGAAATATCACCTCATTCAATTTAGTAATTTGTAATTGTTATGCCTATACACACACATGAGAAGCAGAACAATCTTTTTTTCCTGCAAGGAGAAAATACCATCTTTTTTAGCAGCATACAAATTCTGTGATGATTTGAGTGGTATTTTGGCCTAGGATTTTATGGGAAATGATGGAAAGCAGCTAAAAATATTTAAGGAAAAACAACAGCAGACAAATAACACTCAGCAATACAACTTTCCTAATTATCTGAAAGTCAAAAGAACAGATGTTAAAGAGAATAATTTTTCCCCTTTGTTCTTTCCCATATAAAAACCCCAATTTCTAACTCCCTTCAAAAACTTAAATGGAACAAAAGTAGTACTGAGGCCAGAAGTCAAGCAGACCCGTTTGTTTAAATGTCCTAAATTTGGTGGAAATTATGAGACACTGCAAAGGGAAACCTGAATTGTAAGAGACCATATTAAGGATGGAGGAGCAGTAATCGAGTGCAGTGGCAGTGCGGGGACTGTTTATTGATATCTGAACAGACACTTTTGAGTAGATGCCACTGCCACACATTTGCATTTCGCTTTGTGCTGCTGGAAGCTCATCTATGAAAAATGCAAGCCCGTGGTGTTGCTCTGACCCCACTAATGATTAAGGTAAACACTTTCAAAGTCATAGGTGAATGGCCACATGTGGCTTCTGTTGACTTAAGTGGAGCCTCTGCATGAGCTTCTGTGTTCAGTGTTTGGTTTGTCTTGTTCCTGGGAGTATGGAATCTTGCCTGTTCTGCCTCATCTTGGTCTGGAGACCACAAAAAATAAATTTTTTAAGTAGTGGCCTAAGAAAAAGCCACAGAAACGCTGTATTACAAAGTTGCAACAATATTCAAGGACAACTACGGAGATGATATGACAGATGGAAATGAAAGCAGGAAAAGGAATGTGGTCTGGAGACCAAATATATTGCATAAATTTAGCCCACAATGGAAATTTTAAGTTCAAGCAATCACACCAGTCCCATCATCCGCAAAGCTTGGTTAAAACTTTTGATATAATTCCAGTGGTATTTATGTAAAAAGGTTGATTTTAGTCCTAGCAGCATTTTTCCATGAAATGAAAAAAAATATAGAGAGAATAAAAATGAGATTTATAGTTATGTTTGACATTGACAAAAAACCCCAGTGCAGATTTGCTGATCTTTGTCCATGGAAATCCGTGGAGTCTGTGAGTTCTTGTTAAATGGGACCCACAACAGCTCACATTCTCTCCCCTGTACCCACCCCCCTTTTGTTGTTGCCGGCTTTGAAAACAAATTCCTGAGCTATGTGGTCAAAAATCTTTTGAGTAGCCCATATACCACAGGTGTAACTCAAGAATGACTTCAGTGTGCTTCCTAACCCTTCTCCATCTGCTCCTGGCACCTGATTTATTACAGCACACAGGTCAACTTGTCTCTGCTGCTTGACTGGTCATAAACTCCTTTTTGTCTGAGGAAGAGAGGAAAGTATTAGCACTCAATAAATCATAAAATGAAAGAGGAGTAAGAGTAACAATATCACAGATTTTAGTCCGGCTTTGAAACCCCGTGTTAGGCAGTAGAGTTACAAGCCTTTTGGCCAGAGAAATCTGAGGCTGCCTTGGATCCTGAGGTTTCCTGAACCTTGGTTAACTTCACGGGATGCACACTCCACTGGTGTTTCCAGAGGAGAGCAGAGGAAAGAGTGGAGTAGTTGGAAATTGCATTTCCTCTTTCAACAAGACCAACTGCTGTTGCAGTGTGTTTGGATAGCAAGGTTGGCTTTTCCACAAATGGCCTTCAAGCTTCTAGTGACCCAAGATGTCAACACTTCTCTGGGAGTTTAGGATGGGATTTCAAAAACAAAAAAGCCTGTATAGGCCCAAGTCTCTTCCTGTGAAGATTGGTGGTGATGCTTCTGTTGACTTTTATTGGAAGTGCTGCTTCAGAGCCAGAAAAGTCTTAGTGCCTTTGTGGTTTTAGTGGACAAAATAGAGGTGTAAAATGCTGGTGTTTAATCTCATGTTTCCTTTTGCTTTGGTGCTCTGGTGAGCTGTTTATTTTCAACTTTTTCCTCAATGGAGGAGTAACTGGGAGTTTTTTCTCAAGCTGTCATGACACAAGCTGAATAAATAGAGCTGCAGAGAGCTTTATCCTGAGCCTGCATTTTTACAATGCAGAAGAAAACTGCAGACCTAGGATCAGATCCAAAGTGGAGGGAAATCAATGAGAGCACTTCTGTTGTTTTCATTAAAATTTATATTGGGATGGTTCTTGCACAAAGTGAAAACCTTCCTGTACAAAAGTTCCACCAAAATAATGTTTAGTTTTGCTTGGTATCACACTTCCCTGTAGTGTAGTAAAATCAGAAAATTATAGTGATTTTTGAATGATGGAAAGGGGTCAAGTCCAGCAATTAATTAATTTTTCACTCCATCCTCATTCCTGCTAAAGCCAGGAAGAATTGCATTACTGTTCAATGTGACATTTGAAAACTGAAGGGTGGCTAGCAGGATCAAGATGATGATACTTAACAATACTCTGAGATGTGAGTGGATGCTATTAATTCTGCTTGTTGGGCTGGATGGTTACATTGTCCTCAAATAGCTGAACTGGTTGTTTGTATTGTTGAAAACAAACATAAACAACCCAAAACACAAGTTCTGGTATGCGGCTGAAAAAGGATTTGATATATCTGGTTTATACTCTTTTCTCTAAAGGCATTTAGTAGCTTTTTGAGGCAGATATTCTGTATGATGACAAATTATAGAGATGGGCGGGATTGCTCTTCAAGGCTGAAAAACGAGGTTGCTAATATCATCCTGTGGTTCTGTGTGCACTGAGGCTCTGCCTTGGGAGGCAGAAGAGTGAGTTTTCCTTCTGGCATTCTGGTAGCCTTAGCACAGCTTGAAAGGGGTTGTTCCAAACCCTGGCTGTACTTGTGCAGCTCTGGTGGGAGTTTTTTCTTCTGTCAGTTTTAACGATAAACCAGGAAACTGTGAATTTTGTCTCAATGGCTTGTAGAGGTGTTGAGTATTAACTGAAAGGGGGAAAAGAAGTCATAAACCCCTTTATTTGTAATAGGCAATTCAGAGCTTTCCTGTTTTTAGAGATTGAATCCTTTTCCAACCAGCAGTAAGATTTTAGGTACCTCACTTGTCTATCACCAGAGAATTGTTTTCTCTAAATTAATTGTTTGTGCTGAACGGTACAACTGTGTCTTCTGAAGAGAGGATCTGAAAGGCAGTGGCCCATCTGCACCAGCGAGTTTCAGGGTATGATAGGCTGTGAAATAGCTCATGGTTTTAACTGAGGCCATGAAGTTGTGGTAAAGGCTGTTCTCTTGCAAGCCTGGGTGGTTTGGGATTTTCTTGGTGTCTTATACACAGAACCAAACCTGATGTAGTAATAGTCACTAATAAAATACCACCACCAAACCCACTCTTGTAAATGTCCATCATGTGCTCTGTTTCCTTGAGGCAGAACAGGTTCATTTTTGTTTCACAACTGGAGTTTAGGCATTTGCTTCTCTGGCAAGAGAACTTGTGAAGGCACCAGAACTGAGTTGTTCTTAGACTAAAGTGTGTGCTCCCATCTAAGGAATTAAGACTCTTTGAAGCTGCTACAACATAGTTGCAAGCTTTTGTATAGATTTAAACACAGATGTAATTTAAATCTATATATATCAGATCTCACTGGAAATGTGGCTTGGAAATTTTGTTAAAATTTCCAAAGGAAGTGTCCCCATGGTCACTTTGCTACTTGCTGGAAATGATTAGCAGTTGCACCGCAAAAAAGTGAGGTGAGTACTGCAAGATCCTGTGGAAGGACAGGCGAAATATATGAACCAATCAGGCTTTACAATTCAGATGATGGAAAAATCTGTTGCACAGAAAATATCCATTTGGACAATATGATCTAATTTTTCCCAAACCCAGATATTTGGCAGATTTTTTTTAAGTGATCAAAAATATGTAGCATAAAAAACCCCAACCAAACATAAAAACCCCAAACCATCCAGAGTATTTTGATTAGTTCACTTTCCTGTCTCTCCTGTTATACATCAAACTTCTGTGTGTACTTCCATGGCTGATGGGGAATTGGCTCCTCTGAGGATGGAAAAAGAAACTTTCAGAGGCAGGGAGATGCTGAAAGTTTTAAATTTGAGTAGTTCTGTTAAAGGTATGCTAAGACATCTTAACTTTATAAGCCATGTATTTGAGGGGATTGCAACATGTGATCATGAATTTAGATAAGCTAGTGTGGCCCTGGATTACAGTGCTAAGTGTCTGGGAAAAGTGGAAAAAAGACAGCAGGGGAAAAGAAAAAAAAGCTGTGTTCTGACTAATCGGTTCATCAGCCGTTGCACTTCTGTGGTGTGCCATACAACCACGCTCTTCCCAGGCAGAGAGGCTCTCACATGACATGAGATATGCCCAGGGTCATAAATCCTAGCAGTCACATTATACCAAAACAAGAGATAAATGCGGGTTTTATTTATCTTGCTGTAGCCTGTAGTTTACAGTTGTTCTGTGTCTCTTACTGCAGAGCTTCTCGCTTCAGCCTTTCCCAGCCCCATCTCCCAGATGACCGATTGGTGCAGATTTAGAGTAGTAATGAATATCTCCTTAGGCAAATGGTGAGATCTATTCAGGCTGACAGAGAATTGTACATGTACACCCATGGAATAAATGGGCTGGCGTATAATTTCTCTTGGCTATAAAGAAATATTTAACATCTCTTTGTCCTCTTCCCTGTCATCTCATTTGAACACGCAAGTTCAGTGATTTTTTTTGTTTTTCCCAAGGATAGCGGTGCCGTGGCTGAATAAGGCCATGAACAATATCTGTGAAAGCTGTAGCCTTTTACTCACACCAAGGGGAGCTTGAAACAAGCCTCAGATACTGTACAACTGTGTAATCACAGATGTTTCCCTGGAAAACCTTCTGTGCAGCTTCCCAGTAAACCCTTGTTGGAGTGACAAGAGCATGAAGTCTCAGTTTTCCTTCTTTTTGGAAGAATTATGAGGTACATTTACTCTCAGGCTGGGGTACAGCAAGTAACTTCTCTGTGCTGAGAAGCAGTAACACGCGGGTGCTTTTCTGCAGTAGCTATGAGCAGTTTCATCAGCTTTTCCAATGGCTGTCCTGACTCCTTGTGGCCACTGAAGACACTTGTCATGCATAAAATAATTTTTCAGACCACGGGTTTTTTTCTATTCTTACTGTTGTACGGGTCAGTGCTTGTTGTATTTAATTGAAATATGTCACTGCCTATTCTTCAATTCTATAGAAGTCTCTGTCTACGTGACCAGAGAGCTCTGTGAGTTAGGAGGTGACTCATGGATCTTTATTAATGCTGAGCTTTTGCTTGCTATAAAAGCATTCAGGGCAAGGTAGAAAATGCTGTAAGTGTTCTTTACTGTTAGTCTTGCCTGTCCTGTGTGGTGATTACACCTCCCATAGCTACAGTGGCAGCAGGCATAGAAGAATGAAGATGGAGAGAATCTTGAGATATTTTTGTCTGGAAAGCTCTGTGATACAAAGATGTAGTGAAAACCACACAAGTTTTCCATTCTTGAGTCTTCATTTTGTGTTAGTTTTAATTTATTGGATTGTTTAGCAGGACTGAAATTTGACAGAAAGGAAATACTCCTTTATCTATGTAATGCTGACAACAGTTTTTCCTTCATTTATGGGATTACTTTGTAGAGGTAGGTGAGTTGTTTTCTTTTGGCTGCTTGCCTGTGCAAGAATAGACTACAAATATCCTGACCGATGCAGTTACTCAAATGTACCATCAATAGCAGGCACTGCCTTAACAGTATTTGAAAATTGTTAATGCAGCTACAGAGAGAGAATATCTGAGTATTTCCAACACCTGAAAATCGCCTATGCTTCTTGGGATGTGCTTAGGATATCTTTTAGGAGGAGCTGGGAGCAAAACAAAACAAAGGAGCTCTTGCCCAGGTTCATTAAATTAAATCCTAGGTTTAGCACTGTAGGAAGCTCAGCACAGTTTTGTTTCTGCAGTAATGTGGGTAGTTTATTTCCTGGTGTTGACTATTGCAACTAGTTCTGGATAGAACGTAATGCTCAAAAGATGCTGATGGTCACAAACGGCTTGAGTACAGAATTTGCTGTTATCTTTGCTTCCCTGGGTGCATTCACATAAAAGGGCAGTCTGTAAATATATATTCACCTGTGACCTTCTCCTCCTTCCTCAGAAGCTGAATACAGAAATTCACAATGTAGCAATATAGAATTCAGTTAGCATTTGACATTTTCCACTCTTCTTGGCTTTTATGTGTGTGATTTGTAAACTAAATAGCAACCTCTGAGTTATTTTTATTCATGCTTTCTGAATGTGACACTTTAATTGCCACAGGTGAATACTTACTAGCCTGCTTCTCCTGGATTCTGATGTGGTCCTACTTCATAGGTATAAAATATGAACAATTATAACGGACGTGGTGCAGTGGAAACTATCCCACTGGCAATTAATGCTTTAAATTTGCAGCTCAAAATTCAGCTGTCACTAGAACCACATGAATGTTGTGTGCTTCTTTCTGCAATGAGGCAAAAGGATTGCTGGCTCCCAAAGCGATTTCTTTTTGCGATAGATGCTCTAAGGTACTGCAGGGAATAGTAGAGGTGGGAGATCCTTTATAAATACCTACATACTTTATGGAAGCACAAATTCTTCCTTTATTGTCAGCTCTGTAGTCCTCTGGTAGACAAAGTTTTGGAAATAAATTGATTACTGACTACAGCATTCACGGTTACCCCTGCTGGAGGACTTAGTAAAGAAAGTGTAGCATAACCTAATATCCTCAATATGTCCTGGACACTTCAAATGTCTTTCTAGAATCAGATTAAAGTTTTGCTTGATAAGAAGTTTGCCCTTCTCTTTTTCTGGCTGCCGTCCTGCCAGCTGCTAGGTCCCGTCAGCATGTTTTCACTCTAGCATCTCACATTGCAGGTGCTGGAGTGCCACATGCAGTGCGAAGTGCTCCATATCACAGGCAGTCCCTAAACTGTGCTGAGCAAAGCCAGGGGATGCAGAATTCTCCTGTGGGTTCCCCAGCACTACAGCTGGCAGTGAACTTACAGGAAATCCCTGGACTGACACTTGGTTTGTTTGAGGGGAACGCCACCAAATGGTCTGTGCAGCTGTACTGCTCCTGAGCACGATGGAGCTCAGGGGGCTGATGAGAACTCAAGGCCTTCATTATCCTGTCTAAAGAAGGGGTGTAATCATCAGAAAGTGAAAGGCTGGCAGAAATGCAAATTTTACACTACATCTATCTATCATGAATATCTAATTCCATAGCAACTTCTTTCAATGGCTTTTTGGGGAGAATTCAAAGACACTTAGGAATTGGGTGTACAAGAAGTTATTTCTCACTAACTGGGTTAAAGAAATTGTGGAGCTTTATTTTGTTCATACTGGCCAGTTTGAACAAGCCAGAAACTGCCTTCTTCTGTCAGACAGTAAAAAGTCTGAGGTGGGCAGGAGTCATGGACGTGTAGGAGAACACTCAGGAAGTGCAGCACAGCTAGGAAACAAAAGAAGAACTTTACTAAGTGTGAGTTTGTAGTACATGAATGTACCTTTGGGTTGCTTGCATTTGTCCATTTGGGCTAGAAAGAGTTTGAACCAAGGAGTTTCAGCCAGCACCAACAGATCTGGCTGCCAGAAGGACAGAGCTGCTCTGCCCTCCAGCCTGTGCCTCTTGTTGCCCCCTCCCTGCCCTTCTTCCTCTGGCACAGCCCTGCAGGCGCCTGCACGGAAAGTGGGAATGGGGAAGCGATCTGGTTAAAAACGTGGCAGGGTTGCATGTCCAGCTTCCCAAGCCTGTGTTTCCCAGAAGCTGTGGGAGTTGTGTTTGTGCCTGATGGTGAGTGGGCAGACCAAGTGTGACACACACAAACTTTAAGGAATCTGCCTGGCTCATTAAAGGGTGTGTGAAGGTGGCAAAGAACAAAGGAAATATGTTAAAGCCTGCTCTGAAGAGTGGGAAGTAGAGTGGCAAATGGGATAAGCAATTGGCAGAGGAGTCTGCAGAAGGGGTTTGTAAAACAAGGAAGTTTGGGAGAAGAAAAAAGGAGTGGCACATACTTAGGGAAGAAGGGATTGTTCTTGCTGGAGCAGGCTTTGATGAAAAGAGGGGAGTCTGGCCAGGTCTGTGCCAGAAAGGGAGGTCCTAAATGCCTGACAGAACACTAGTTAAATCCTAGTAACCTCTCCACAGTGACAGACTGTCAATACAGGATTGTATATATGTTTTTAGACATAAATTTTAAAAAAATTAACCTGTGTGCATGTCCTCAGGAGTTGAAATTTTGCAAGGCAGTGGGTACATAAGGAATTTGCATGGACAGCCAAGGAAAGTGATTGCAAAACATGAATATGTCCAAAATGATGATGATGAAAATGGGATGTTTGAATGAAAAGAGCAGCCCATGTTTCTTTAGTAGTCCAAAGAGATGTCAGCTGCCATTTAGTTGGTTGCAGTGGCTGCAAGCCAGGTAATTATAGGAAAAAAGCACCTCAGTTCTGGATGCTTGCAGTGCTAAATATGCTGGGCTGCTGAGGGGAGACTGGAGTGGTCTCAGGCCTTGCTTCCTATTTCAGAGCCCTGACTTAACTTTAAAGTTGCTTTAAGTGCTGATGTGAGTTGAAATGTGTGCCCTGTCTCAGAGAGAGAATATATCCCCTCTTATAAATAAGGTGTGAAAAACGGAGGGGGGAAAGGGTTTTAAAAAGACTAAATGTATAAAATGTGTAAGACCACTGTGCAGCATGTGTGGTGTCCTGGCTGATGGTGCAGGAGGATCAGGAGCCACTCTCAGCTGATCTCCTGAGGGGCTTGCCAGGGACATGGCTTGGTGGTTGTGCTGTACCTATACGGCAGCCACTGGTCCTTCAGGCAAGTCACAATTGTCCTATTTTCTTCTATCACTCCTTTCCTAACTGCAGCTCCTCCTGCTCTTCTTGCTGTTTCTGTTTATGCAATTAAGTCTCCTTTAAGACTGTGCTATAAGAGAATTTCTCTGGAACCAGATGTGTCATGTGAACGCAGGAATTGACATGCCTTGTTTCACATCACAAACTGAGACAAGTAAGAGAGTCCTTCCCCTCGGCTGGCAGGCCACTGCTCTTCCTAGAGGAGCTCTTCCATCAGCAGTCTAAAACTTGACACTGTTTTTCTGCATGCCTCTCTCAGTGCTGAGGCTGTGCCAGGCCCTTTGTGCCCCTTGTAGGCTGAGGCTGCCCAGGCTGTGTGGAGCCCTTCAGGGGATCCCCACCTCGGCTGCTGTGTTTGGTACCTGTTTGAGACAGCACGGGAAGTAGTGGGAAGGTCACTGCCCCCAGCAGCAATGCTACTCCTGCTTTCCCCAGGCTTGGAGGACTTTTGCAAAACCTGGGAACAGCTTTTGCAAATGTGCCAGTCTCTAAATGCAGCTGGAAGGTGGGGGAGTGGGGTGGTCTTATCCTCTGAGTGCCTCCTTTCCCTGCACTGAAGGAAAGAAATGGGATTGTATTCCTTGGTCTGACACTACTGCTTCCCAATGCCTTCACAGCTGAAAAGTTCTGAGTAGTGACAGAGAGAGGGAAAACAGTGGCAGGGAGGCTGACAAACGTCCTTTTTATTGGATAGGAATATAAAGCATAAAATCTTTTTTTGTGGAAAAATACACATTTTAAAAGAAAAACCTCGCTGTGTTTTGGAACAAGTTGCATGCGAGCCTTGGTTCCTGTTTGCTTGTTGTCTTGTGCAAGATGGTTGATTTGTTTATTTGACCATACAAACTTTCTGTTGGGGATTTTTGTTTTCTGTGCTGACATGCAAAAGTATCTTGTATCTAAACCTTCAGCTGCTGTTGATGACTTGATCTGCTGTTGTGCTTTAAAAGCACAGGTGGCATGCAATGTGCAGGAGATGTTCAAACCGTGCAGTTGGTCCTGTGAAGACTTTTGTGCATGCAAGTGGATGGTCCTACTGAAGTGTCAGAATGTCTTTGCATATAATTCTGCATATTTGTGTCTTGAACTCACAGTATTTTTTGTAAATATTTCTAGAAATACAAATGTTCTCAGTTTATTTCGGCTGCGCTTTCTTTATTTGTTTGCAAATTCTTATCAGTCAGGGAGGAAAAATTGAAAATGTGTAAGAGACTGGAGTGTTCTAAGCTGTGTTAGATCCTGCGGAGAGTGCAGAGAAAAGTGAAGAGTAGAGGGGGCAGACGTCCATTAAGCTAACATAAATGGTGAATCATTAAGGTCAGGGAATTAGTTATAAATAGAAGTGGCAGCAGAGGGTTATTTCTGTGAAGGACTTCAAAGCAAGGGCAAGAAGTTTGGATGTGATGTTGAGCAAGTCAGTCAAGGGAGAGTGACAGGAATGGAGCACAGCGTCCTGGAGCCAAAGACTGGAGCCGTATTTTTAACAACAGGAGGAGGAACTGTGGCACTTGATTATGAATTGTTAGCTTGTTGAAGCTGACATCATTAAAATCTGCTTAGGTTTGGGGTTTTTTTGGTTGAACAAGCAATTGAGTTGCCAGGTTTATAACTGATTTAATTTTCTATGGGGCTCACATACTCAAAGTTCTGCAAATTGATGGAAGTTCAAAAAATATTAAAATACCATTGTTAATTATATTTGCTGGCCCTTTCCAAGGCTTCAGCTCCACCAATTAATTAGTTTGGGGAGGATTTGTCCCTCTCATGACAAGTCATGACAAAGATTGTTTCTATCATGCGCTTGACAATCGTGTCCTGACAGGCAAATGGACCATACTCACTTTCTGAGGAGGTAAGAAGTGCTAAGAAATATATCTTCAAATGAAGTCTGGAAAGCAATAAAGAATATCATTATAGCATATATGAAATATATATCATTATAGAATAAATATTTAATAATTTTCAAATGTGGTGGTGCAACAAGTCCCAAAATGAAGTTTCCCTAGTACATATTATAAAAATGAATTAAGAATAGTGTGATAAATTCCAGCAATGACAAAATGTGAGGGGAGAAGACAACATCAAACAGCACCATCTGCTGTTCCTGCTTGGACTGCGAGGACCGCAGTAAGGTGGGGAACGTCTGCTCCAAAAGGAACATTCTCACAAAGTGGTATTTCATATGCTGCTGGAAGTCTATGAAAACTCTTTTAGCAGTCCTACTGACTTGTGCAGAAATGTGGGCATGTCACGATTTTGATTTTTGTAGTTTTGATAAAACTGTGCTTCAATAAAGCTGGAAAGTTTTGATTATATCTGCTCATATATGACAGTCAGAAATTTGGTCATGGGGAAGATCAATATTTCCCTTCAGATAAATGTATTTGGGTTAATATAGACTTATTTACATATTTTTAAAGCCTGCTTAAATTAATACTTGCTTTAGCCCATAAGATAAAGCATTAACACATATAAAAGAAAACATTAATACATACAATAAAATATACATCAGTGCATACAATAATTAATACATACAATAAAACTTGGTTACAGTCTTCTTGCGGTAGTTTACACAGCCTGAAACAAATGGTCTGCACTGGGGCTTATTGCCTATAGTTTTGGTATTATCCAGTGTTTTAAACCATTGTAAATACATCCAAGTAAACAGGAAGGGGTTAACAAGAAGTCTGTGGGAGAAGGGATTCCTTCAGCCCCCAGTAACAGCAGTTCGTACACCCCAGAGGGAGTAGAAATAAAAATGGGATATTATGTGGCACATGAGAATAGAAAAAATTGGCCACAAGAGCGGATAACTAAAAGAAAGAAGTTGTGTAAACTCCACTGTTATTCATTCTTGCAGTGAGTAGAGGATAAAGACATGTAATGAAACAATAGCAATCTAGAAGTCAGGTTCCCAGCACTGAAAGAAAAGACTCGTGCCTTGACCTCCTTTCTGGGCTGAGGGATTACAGCGAACTTCCCTGGGAGCAGAGTGTAGGAGTGAGGCAGGGTTAGGGCCAGTGGATGCTGGTGCAGCCTGCATGAGTGCTGCACTTGGCTCAGAAATGGGTTGGAGCTGGAAGCCAAGTGTGGATTTGAGATGGGAGGTTTTGCAAACACAGGGGCATTTGGCAGAGGAGGGCTGGGGCAGGGCTGCAGGCGATGTGTAAACAGGCACTTAAGCGGTTCAGCCATGTGTGCACAATTCCTGGAGCAGAAACTGGGCTGCTGTTACAGTGCTCCCACTGTGCAGACGAGAGCTGCTCAAGGGCAAGGTGTTGCCACTGGCACTGCATCCTGCTTATGTCAGAAGAACAGTGTGGAAGCTGCCTATAGCAAAGGCAAAGCTTGTTCGTATCTGTCTGCAAAAACTCTGCACACATACCCTCAGTCTGGCTTACTAGAGAGAGAGGCTTGCTGGGAAGTGCAAAACTCTTCCAGACTGGTTAGATGATGGGATCTGCTTTTGATTGGGTTCCTCTTCAAACAGCACGTTTATTCCAGATACTTATTTTATGGATGAGATGATAGAGTATCTTGTTTTTGAAGACTGCACAAATGCATTTAATTGCTTTAAGATGTATTTACCACTACAGCGTAGTGATTTTCAGAGCAGACACATAGCTCAGGAAAATCCTTCAGTATATAATAATACTTCAGTGAAACTAGACTATGTTTTAATAAGGCCATACAGCTGTTCAAACAGCTCTGTTATCATCATCACTATCCTGTGATGTTCTGGGTTCTCCTACGGCTTAATGATGATGTAACATTATCAGAAGCATTGAACTGACAGAGAGGGTGAAGGGAAGGGGTAATTTGTGCCCTCTCCATCTGCAGCTTGTTGCTGTGGTTATCACCTCAATTTGGTTCTAAATGAACACCTTTGATTAGGGAGACCCGTTGATGGTGATTACTATTGTTTTCAATACTGCTGCTGTGAAATTCAAAACAGAGCTTAAAGGAAAACCTTGGTGGCTTTATCATTTTATCCATAAGTGTGATAAAGAATTAACATATGATAGTAACAACAAATAACAAATTTCTGATTTAGTGGTGAGAAAGTATTTAAAAAATACATTTTGTTCAGAATATATGGAACAGATTAATTGAAATATTTTAACTATTCATTTTTTTCAATCAAACGTGGGAGAAAACAAAAATGGTTTAATTCAATCATTAGCTCCTATTAATCTAGCTGGATGGGAAATGAAGTGTTGATTTTTGTCTTAAATGTAATATTTTGTTTGACCCTGAAAAATATTTTGCTGAGAGTGAGGAGTGAGAGGGTTCATTTTAATCCAAACTGCCAATGTTCCATCTTTACATTATCTTCTTTTATTTTCTTAAAATCTAATATTTGCACAGCTCTAATTATGAGCTCTGACATAAGACCAGATTCTGTACATTGCTTTTCAGGAGGGATGAGTAGCTTGATTAAGAGGACTTTGTCTCTATGAACAATCTGGCCCTGAAACTTGAAGTTCACACATAATTTCCAGTAATGTGCTGCTAGAATAATTATGGACTCTCTTAAGTGTGTGCAGGGGGGGAAGAGCAGTAAACAAGTACCTAGCACGTACTTTTAAGAGCAGGTGGCTTAATCTTCTCTGAAAAAAAGCAATAATTTCAGCATATTCTGGTGATTACAGATAATAGTTATTCAGGTAATATTAGCTTTCTCAGGTGTGGCATCTTGTTCTAGGTGTTGTAACCTGTCGTTTACTCCTTCAGTGTGTTCAAATTTACTTAGTAATTGCTTTGCTGAAAAACAGATTATATATTATTTAGCTGTCAGTTGTGCTGGAAAAGTGCCAAATAACTCTTAAACAACCAGATATTAGCCAATAAACACTAGTGAGAACAACTCATGCATGAAACAAGGACCCAACTTGTTTCCTTGTTGGATGGTTAATACAGGAGAGAAGTTCTGACTCAGGTCTTTCTGCCTTTGCCTCATTGTCTAAGTAAGTCTTCTGATGGGCTTGGAAATATTTAACTCTGAAACAACAGACAGACATACCTAGGCTGTCACAAAAAGACCCTCAAACTATTTTGATGCAAGGAAAACTCCAAACAGCCCTCAGTTCAGCAAGGTGCTGTTAGATTAGGTGCTCCTGCAGTAGAATTTCAGTGTGGCTTGTTACATGTTCATAAAATTGGTTGGAAACAGCTAATGGTCAGTGTTAGAACGTGAGTCAGACCAGAAACCCTGCTCAAGCTTTCCTTAGAGCAAAATAAGGGAACTGTCTGACCCCATCCTAACAAACAGCTTCCTCACCTCATATTTCTGTATTTGTCCAGCAAAGACAACTTTTCTGGGGATAGTGGCCAAAACCACTAGCAAGACTGCATATGTGCTCACACTTAGAGAAAAAAGTTCTCAACCCAAATTTATTTCAAGCTACTGAGGTTTAAATTTGGCTTAGCAGGAAATCTGGCATATCAGAGGTGTCAGTGTGTTTCCCTGATGAATAAATACCCAGGATTTGGAGTATCTGTGTTATGTATCAGCTCTTTGGGGTAGGGAAATTCTATCAATGCTGTGATACTTCTGGACAACAGAGGCAAGACTTCAAACCCACAAAGGAAATAAGTGGCAAGGTAAACACTGGGAATAGGTGTCCAGTCTTAAAGCTTTATCCTGAGACTTCTGAAAACCTTCAGGGGCCTTGGTTGCACACTTCAAAAGCTCTCATGTAAGGATGAGGCTATTTTGGGTGAAACAACTGAGCATCTGTACTATCAGGCTGTCCCTTTTCCTGCTGCCCTGAAGTATTCCTCCCTGGAAGCCAGCTGGCAGCAAGGAGCCCATGGCAGGACGGCTGTTTGGTCGAGTAGGTCCCTGCAGCCTGTTGTGAGGTTCACGTTGCAGCAGCTTGAGGTCAGTGAGCTGAAAGCAGGAGTGGAAACTATTTGAAGGGTGTGCTTCCCACCCTTCCCTCCTGCTCTGCTCTGCCTGAAGCAAGTTGTTTGATTCCATATATATTATTTTCCCTGTTGGAAAATGACTCCCACTCAAAACAGGATTAGGGAGCTTGGCAAAAGGAGGGTGAATTTAATTATAGGACAAACCAGCATTCCCTCCCCCAGGAGTCTTGGCTTCAGTTGTCACTTCTGGTGCTTATTCTCTATAAATGGTGTCTGCTTGGCCTGTGTTCCTTTTCATCTGATAAGATGACATCTTTTTTACTCCTGTGTTGTTGCCCTGCTGTACAGATCTCAGATACTGACGGATTAACATAGGCTGTCAGCAGAACAGTGACTGATGCTTTTAACTGCACTGAGATTAAGGCATTAGGCTGAGATCTCATCTGAGTTTAGATGCTATGAAGCACTAAAGTATGGGGGAAGTCTCTCCAGGCTTTCCCCATCTGATGAGCAAGGCAAGATCTCCATTCAGGCATAAGGAGGACTGAATAACTTTCTGCACGTAAGCATTTTTCTGTCTCCTGAAAGAACCTACAGTTACAAAAATCCTAAAGGCTAACTGAAACAGGATGTTTCTGGATGTTATACAGAAATATTTAACATTTTGGCCTTGATCCTGTAACAGTTTTATGTGTTCTTAGCATTGTGCACAGCAAAGTAAGCAAAGAGTTTGTACTAGAATGCATTGTTCTGTGATGATTATGATAATCTTACATTAAGTCACAAAGAAAAAAGCACCACAGGATACAGGGCATGCTTGTAGCTGACAGGGTTCTTCCTTGCCTTCAGGTAGCCTGGGTTGAAAGCTGCGTTGTCTTGGCTTTTCTGTTTGGAAATAGAAGAGACCTGAGGAATACTTTTCACACTGTCTCTGCAAAGAAGTTGTCTTCATTAAGCACATATGGTCTTGCCAGATTTCACAGCTTGATAGATCTTACCATTATCACCAGCCCTCAGTAAAGCATTTCTTGATGTGCATCTACTACTGAAGATAGTCAGTTAACAGTTCTCTACCTGTGTTACAAAGCAGGAAAGCAACACCAAATTAGAAAAAGGGGAGCATGGGCAATGAATGACATATAAAGGGGTGAAAGAAGGTAAAGAAAAAAATCAGAACAGGAATTTAAACATTGCCTGATGGATCTTGAATGGTTTTCCATTTCAGTGTACTGTCAACAAAAGATCATGATCTTACCCATCAGTTGCTATTTGGCCTGTAATATTTTTGGTGCAAACCCCACCTGTTTAAGAAAGATCAGTCCCTGTGCAGGTTGTAGAACTGAACCGACCTGTACCTTATAGTCCTGGATATGAACAGATATCAGAGGGAACAGATATCAGCTCTGGAGAAGAGCTTTAAGCCTGAGACACACCTGACATGGTTCTTCTGTGTTTCTTTGGGCTGGTCTAGGGCTGCTTGAACTAATGAAGGACTCCTTGTGAATACAGTAGAATTTAGCAAAGTTGTCTCTGGCAGCTGGCTGCGAAGCAACATTTCTATCTACTGGTTTCATCCTGAATGAAAGCAAAAGGAATTTTAACCAAAAGAAGTAATCAGACTTTGTTTCATCCTTATCAGAATATTTGATAAGGTTGCTATGGTTATTTCTTCTAACACAAATTTAAAAAGTGACGTGGTTGAATCTTGTAAGTGTGAAAAGACATTTCTTGTGCGATATTTTAATTTAATCAAATCTGCATTTTTCCTTGGAGAAGCTATTGTGTATGGTCTTTTTTGGTCATTGTAAGCTGAGATATTTCAAAATGCTGTTGTAATTTAAGAAAATAAGACTTTGGATTAGTGGTGCTCTGGTTTGGAGTTTCTGCTATCCAGCACCAAATGTGCTGAGCAGGAAAAGAAAGAAAATGACAAAAGTAACTTTGTGGGTTCTTTTGTTTGCATTAAAAAACCCAAACCAAACAACTCCAGAATGCTTTAACAACAAGCAACTATTTTTTGCTATCTTCATTTGCCACAAGAGGACTTTCAGTCCTTACAGGGTAATTTCCTATCAGCTTTGTTGGGGGCTTTGTGTTTTACAATTGAAGAATTAATTTAAAGTTTTTATTTGAATTTGAAACTTGACTAATCTGAGAGTGTTTAACGTTCCTCTTTCAATGAGTGAATACTTGAGACAAAACTTATTTTCTTAAACCTCATTGTATTTCTTTCTTCCTTGTACCCCATTTTTATCTTCTGTTTCCATATTTCAAACCAAATAGCCACAGTTCTTCATATCTACATTGTAGTAAATATTTCCTCACATATAGTAATTACTGTAGAACTAAAATTATGCAAATTAGAAGGAAGGAAATGTCTACTATTTCTTTGTTTGGTGGAGCATTAAAAATGTGGACGAGTTGAATTTCATTAGTTTTGTTACCAGGAAGGTACTGGGAACTCTGAATTAAAGAATGCTGCTCACTGGGACATGCAGTGTATTTTCTTACTTTTAGGTATTTGAGGCAAGAAAAGGATGAATCCTTAAATATTACCCATATTACTGCCTCATTAATACCGAAGGGATCAAAGGTCGTGTGATACAAGCAGGGTTATAAGCTGTTTAGAATACTTTGGTTCTAGGCTTCCCCCAGGCTTCATCCATCACTACATATTTCATTGCTTGTCTTTCATTTTCCTATACTTCTTTTATCTCATAATTTTTTATTTATTTATTTATTTTTTTTCATCTTCATATGCGCTGTGCTTAACACGTAGTGAGGGGTTCCTCTCTTGGTTGGCCATGGGTAGGGACCTCGCTGGTCCTGGTTCTGGTTGCTCCCTTTCCTTCCATCTGGTGTTCCCCTGGGGTGAGATTGGTTCAGCAGGAATTGTCTTCTGGGGAAGAAAGGAACTGGACGACAAAATACAGAAATTTGGTGTGTTTATTTCCAAGAGGTAAGCTCCTAAATACATTTCTCATTTGAACTGAGCTGTTATTGGCCAACAAGGTCATCAGACACAGTCTGTAATGAATACTCAGTTATTTATTACATATCTTTGCAAATGGGCAAAATCTGGCCTTGCTGTGTGACTTAGGGGCTCATGATGCAGGGGTGCCCATGTGGGTAAAAAGTCTTGCTTAAATACAGATTAAGTTAACCTGAAATGTGTCATAGGAAGCTTGTGGAGAAGGCCAATCCAACAATTTATTTCTATCAAACAATTAAGGATTTGTAGGGCAGCTGAATGCAGGTTCCCCCAAGGCTCCACAGAGGCACTCAGCAAAAATACACTGCCCTGGACTGAAAACTGCAATTCAGAACAAGGGAACAAATAGAAATAACAATGTGATGTGAGGGCAGACGTCCAAGGAATTACTGTTGCTCTCTAACCCCAAAGAGAGTAATTGCCCTACTAAGTCCATATCTGATAACCCCTACTTTGAACAAAAGTGATAGACACCAGTGGTTTGGCTATTGAAAATATTTGCTTCTGTCTTTGCTGCTGCCTGAATGTAAGTTATCTTACAGTCATGGTGATGAATTGTGAACCGTGATCGTGATTTAAAAGTCAGTAAGCATTCTTATCAACACTGGGACTTCCTTTAAGTGCCAAAGTGTAAGGCATTGTAGAAAGTACAGCTTTGAATATATATGTATAGCTGTAGTGTACATTTATACACCTTAGTTCAGTGGGATCTCATATCAGATATGTAAAAATATCATTACCTGGGGATAGACCATCTCTGTTACAATAAGTGAGGGAGATATTTTTCTCTTCCGTGCCTTTTAAAGCGTGTCTTGAACTGAAATGATATTTACTAAAGTTATTCTAAATGCAACGAAGCTGCCAGCAGATTTTTAGCAGCAGAACTGGTGGTGTTTCACTCTGGTGACTCAGGGCTCCAGTGGATGAGCTGAAAGCCACGCTGCATTGCTCAGGGGACAGGTTTTGTGTCACAGACTGCTGTTATGAGCAGCACTAATGGGTATCCTTTTCTGCCAGCCCTGCAGAAGTACAATACAACACTGTCCCTCCAGTCCTACAAAAGGCCTTGTCAGAGACGTGCCCAAGCAGAGGGGGTGGCTATAGAGGAAACCTTAGGGATCTGCCAGCGCTGATGCATAGATAACCTGCAGGTAGGAAAGGACTTTTATATTCCAGTGCTGCTAGTTCAGTGCAAAGCCTAAGCTCGGGGGGCTTAATGCAGACGGTACTGAGAAGAGTTAGCACTAAAGACACTTTGGTCTAATTCTCAGTGTTGCTATAAATTCATTATATTCTTTAACCCTTTTAAATTGAGGTTGCAGGCTGTAAACAGACAGGAACATTTCCTTACCGATTTCAATTTCCCTTTAGAGCCATATCTGGTTGTTTTCAATTTTTTTTAGTGCAGCAGTAATATAAATAACCCAGATGAGAAAATAAAGTCTGCAATAAAAACATGTGACTATCCGGAGGCTGGGTGCAAACTATCAACAGCTGGTACCCATAAAAAATGCCATGATTATGCTATCTAGAAGACTTATGGTTCAGTCTGGTATGATAAGACATCTGAATTTTTTCTCTGTGGAGAGCACTGAATTCTTAGAATAAGGGTCAATTTTCTTCCAGAAAGCAGAGGGAAAAGCACTGTGCAGTTCTTAAGACGCTGGAGAAAGGCTGCTCTCTAGTGTTCAGTGATGGGGTGATTCAGGCAAATGCTGGAGTCAAGCGTTCTTCACATTCTGGAGTCAAGCGTGCAGCAGGCAGGCAGCGCTCAGGTTTGAGTCAGGCTTGTTTGACTTGCGGAGGCAGTAACAATTTGACGAAGAACAGTCAAAGGATATATTTGATGAGAATCTGAGACACTTCGCTATTTCTTCTTAATTTTTTTTGCCGTATAGTTGATGGTAATCCATCTCTGAATGATTAGCAAAAGTCAAATCCTCCTGCCAGTCTCAACTGGTTGCTGGAATGTGACTGGCAGGTGTGGGCCATGCCAAGATTTTATTTTATACTTTAAATAGGAGCAAGCAAAAAGAAAAGAAAGAATATCACATCATCCATGGAAATGTTGACAGGGATTATAAATTGTGTGTGAGCAACTGTTTGCATCAAGGCAGAGAGGCAGAGCTCCAGGGCAATCAGAAGTCAAGCAATTCTAGCAGAAGGAAACCTGTCATATTCAAAGACCTAAGTAAATTTTCACTTACTTTCTGCATTGCCCTCTGCAGGACATGGTTCAGCTTGGTCCAAGCATTTTGCTGTTTGCTGTTGTGTTGATGGCTATAAATTGATATGAATAAACAAGTTAAGGATAAAAATGAGAAATATTTATTAAATAATAGCCTATAACTGGCACACAGGTCTTGGATCACTCATTCCCTTCCCTGCTGTGGGACCAGAGGGCATTTAGAGACTCTAACAGAAATTAAGCTGAGTTTAGTGGAGAGATAAATTGTGCACAAGGGTGCATTTGCCTTGTCCTCCATTCCAGTGCATCAGTCTGCTTCTCCCATGCCTTCTCATTACTAGTGAATTACCATGCATTAACTAATCTGGTGATGTTCCATGTCATACTCGGTGATGCTCCATAATACCTACTGGATAAACGGAGGTAATTGCTGGGGCTTCTGCATCCGAATACAGATACACAGAATTGTAGGAAGTGTGAGTGGTAGTGGCAACCCATCCCTGCCTTATATTGCCTAAACTGTAATTAAAAACCTCTAAGGACTGAAACATCACAATCTCTTGTCTCTTAGTGATCTATTAATTATCCCCACCACTGTAAAGCTTCTCCTAATGGCTAACTGAAGTCATCTTTGCTACACATTAAGCCTATTACTGCCTGCAGACGTAAAGATGGGTTTGTTCTTTCCCTTTTACCAGCAGTCTTTGCAGCAACATATCAAAGAATATCTGAGACCTTGTCCCATGTGTGAGTGGGTTTTATCAAGCCAAACAGCCAGGATGAACATTATGCTGATCAAGTCAGACAGCCAGGTCTGTTTACCTCACTAGTGTCCTACTTATGCAATTAGGGTAGTGTTTAAAACTTTCCTTATAGAGAAAATTTTGCATGGTTTTAATGGAAAAGACACAGCCTTTGTAACTGGTTGTGTTTGTTCCCCCCCCCCCAACTGTTTTTCTTCTTTGTTTTTGTCTTAATTTTATTTTTTTAGTAATACATTCCAAAATGTGTATGCATTTTACCAAAATGGTAAAAGAAGTGGCTTTGAAAATGATCACTGGAACTCTGTACCTAGTGCCAAATCCAGCACTTGAAAAGCTGTGCTTATTGAAAGGATGTCAGCTGAAGGGGTAATGCTCTTCTGTCTGGGATGTTAGCGTGTAAGGTCAGGCAAATTACAGAGATTGGAGGTCTGAGGTGAAACTGTAAATATGTGTGTGATTATGTCTGTAGAGGGGAATATAAGAGTGGGCTAATGTTTAGGACAAGCCAAGAAAACCTGCAAATTGGTCTAGACACAGATATGTTTGCTTTCAGCTCATTTGTTGTCTGGAACAGATTAAAACCAGCAAATCTCTCCTTTTGAGAAAACAGAGCTGGTCAAACTGCAGCTTGGTTCAAGGGAAGCAAAGGATTCACGTGGAACTAGTGTATTCCTGGCTCACAGCCACACAGAGAATTGAGGAATCACTTTCTGATCATTTCAGTTGTTGCCCTGCAGGCTCTGATGGCATCAAGATGTATGTAATTCAAAAACCTCAGTATCTTTGAGAGAAGAATTTGTAGGGAAAAGCTGTTTCTCACTGCTTTCCTCCCTGCTCAGTGGCGATGCATGTCCCTGGGAGTCAGCCAGGTGCAAAATCCCAGTCTGCGGAGCTATGTAGGGAGGGAGTTCCTGCTGTTGCCTGACAGCTGGAAAAGCAGAAGGCAGCAGAGGTTGCTAAGGCTGGCCCTCCTACTGGGGGGAGCCTGAGGAGTTTGGACTTGTCGGGTAAGTAATGCAGAAGCAGAGCTCTGGGAGAGCAGGTCAGAGCAGCTGCAGGGACTGTAGAGTATCTTTACCAAAATAGAGCAAATATTCTGCTGAAATGAGCTGACTAATAATTTCCCCCTGTCCTGGTTTCCCACACACATAGTTAGCTTCTCTCTGAGTTTTCATGACCTGGCTGATGTGGTGCCATCCATCAGCAAGGCTGACCCTTCCTCTTTCTGCTCTTGGATAAAATAAGCTTTCTGTTCACTTGCCTTCAGGAAGTGGAGAGTGAATCTGATGCTCTTCAAGCAGCCCAGTCCAGCTCAGACAGAGAAAAAAGAGGGCACTGACCCTGCTGGTGCTGTGTGTGGCAGGTGGCAAAGCTGCTGTCATTGCTGGCTTTGAAGGTAACTGGGTTTTCATACACAATTTCAATAATTCTTCAGAGTCAGGGAAGCCACTGAGCAAGGATATGTCATATCAGAAGGAGCAAAAGCCTGGCTTACCCTAAGAAGGATATGTGATAATTTTCTTTTCCATTTCAAGGATGAGAGAGTATGTGGAATTAGTGGATGGTGCCATTAGAATTAGCAGTTCTATGTCTCAGGGAGTGTTTGGTGGGAATGTGCCAGGAGGAAAATGTTTACTTCTGCTGTAATTAGAAAAGTAATCTGCAGAAAATCTGAAGATATCTGGCTTCAAATTAGTTCCAGACTCTTTTGCTGCCTCTTGAAACCATAACCTGTCCATGGAACAGAGTCCAAGCGCTGTGTTTGATTCACCATGTGTCAGAAGTGCGGAAATTAAAAAACAATGCAGAAAGCGTGGAACGTGTGCATCAGGAACGTCTTGGCTTGCAGACAGCGTAACCCAGGAACCTTCCGCAGCCCGTGGGGAAAAGTGTGGGCCAAAGGGGGTGAAAAGAGCACACCACAGAGTGAATATGGACTACAGGGAATTCCGTTCTGTTAGGGAAATTAGTAACCACATCTGCCAAGTGCTGACTGGTCTTCTTTTGTTACACTAGTGTGAAACAGTAAATTTCCTCTGTAAAAAGTTATGAAACAACTTGGAAGGATGTTCTAGGCAAACTCTAGTCAAGAGTCAGGGTATGGCTCTCTGCTGGGGAGCAGAGGTCAGTGGGTAGCACCACACCAGCATGGAATGTGAGAAGGATGTACTCTCTAAACTCCGCTCTCTACATTGTGCAGGCTCTGGTGCCACCTGATTGTGGTGACCTGTAAAAGGAATCCAACAATTCCTTAGTAAGAGAACATTTTATCTAAATAAATCAACAGCCTGGTGATGTGTATGTAACCCTTTTTTTACCCTATATAGATTGAGAGGGGGGAGCTTGCTCTTACTGTACTGTTTTCTAAACACATAAAACACCTGTTTTCTCTCTATTTAAGCAAAAAATGTTCATAAATTAATCTCTAGGGTAAAATCTTGGTTTATGTTGAGATCTAATCAAATCCCTCTGCAGATGTGGTCTGTGATGAATAGACTTGACATAACACCTTAGTATCATCAGAGTGATTTGTGTTGTGAAGTCAAAACCCCACTGAAGTCCAATTTAGCTCTTAATTTGAAGGTACATCCTGAATTTGAGCACTGTACAAGACTTGCATTCAGCCTCTGAATAAAGCATATATAATATTTTTGTCTGATCCTACAAAAGACTATTTTTTCACCTCCATAGCTAAACAAGAAACAAATGGCCATAATTAGAATTTGGTGTTTAACTACTGAACAAATATGTATAAAGGTTTCTTTCTGTTGCTTGTAGTTCTAAACATAATGCTTGGGATTATACAGGCCATCAGAGCTCTGCTCTGATATTTTTATTATTATATTTGATATTTTCTGTTTTAATCAAGCATAAAGGTCAATTGATTTAATTTCTGTTGACTGTGGAGATATGGTTTAATTTGCTGTTCAGTAAGATATTAAAACATGATAGCATTTCAAGGAGTACCTACAGCAACAAAATTCCAGGTGAAAGGACATAGTCGTGATATTTTTTCTTACTTAAGCTTGCTCATTTTGATCACCTTGCATAGTTAAATGCCAGCACTTACATATTTAAATACACAGAAACATTGCGATGATTAATAAGGCTGTGTTAATGAGAAACAAAACGTAGATGCATTTTGGTTTTCTAAGTAATTGGAGCAAAAAACAGAACTGAATTCTCCAGTGACTCAAATATTTCTTGTAATTTGAAACATTTATCTGAAAAATATGTTATTGGCACACTTATAATAAATCTATGGTTATTATTATAGAAAGGCAAGTTTTTGGCTCAATTTCTTTCAGAAATTAAAGGCCTATCAATGTTTATGATCTGGGGTATTTTTCTTCTATACTGGTGATTTTGAATTTCTTTTTAACCTGTATCATTAAGGACAAATCTTCCTTCCTACTTTTCCAATTAAAATTTGGATTGCTTTAAATGGATTTAGAGTTAATGTATTTTTTTGAGAAGCAAAAACATGCACGTTTTTGAGTTAGAAAAGATGTGAGCACTGATGCAGCAAAGAGCTGCTCAAATATTTTTCTGCTGGATCAGGGATGTTGGCTTAACATCAGGAATCCTGATACATTTCTGCGCTTCTCCAGCCTGAAAAATTGGGAAGGAAATTCATAGGAGTGAGCTCTGTGAATTAACACTGTTGTGAAACAGACAATTTTGTACTTCTGCCCTGGCTGGAATAGTGGTTTCATACTGTTATTTCAGTAATCGGATTAAACAGAGAAAAGCAGAAACACTATTGAGGGGTGCAGTACAAGAGAATGACCTTGTTAGGACAGTTCTGAACACAACAGAAGCCTCTGCTGCATTGTTGTTTTGTAAGCTGTTGGCTGGCAGGTCCAGGTGAGCCCTTTATGCTGGAAAGCTCTCTTTGCACAAATCAATATTTCCTCTATATGTTCCTTGGAAGCATTTCTGACAACAGGAAAAAGAAATATTTGCCTTGGGTTGTTTTCATAAAGGTTGTGGTAGTTTGTTATTTCTTCTATTTTTAATTTAATTTGATACAATTCGAAAGGTTTTGTTGACTATGTCTACAATTAGGTTTTCACCTTGTAGGCCTTGCCTTCTGGAAATTGCAGTTTTTCAATGCATGGAAGAAAATGGAGACTGATGACAAGAAATGCACTGATTTCTCCAAAGTTTTTTGGAGAGGAGCACTGGAAAAGGGTGCACTGGAAAAGACGAAGCTTGCTTTAGGAAGCTAATGGTTGGGAAGAAAATGGTCTGTTTATTTGTGGAACTTGAAGTTCAGGAGTCATGACTTAGTATAAGGTTGTCAGTTCATCAAAATGTCAATGAAATACATGGGTTTAAGAAATGTCAATTGCTTGCTTTTCATGAAATATCAGAGCACAGCACTGCTTCAAAAGCAAGGTATTCATGTTTTCTGGACAAGCAGTGTTATGCAACATGCAGAGGAAATGGACCTTTTGGTCTCCTATTTTGGGAATGCAACAAGATAGCGAAACCTTTAGCGTGTCCACAGAACTGGAAATTCCAATTCACATGTGAATTTTGTAGCATTGCACAACAGCTGTCCATACATATTTTACACATATGTAAAAGGCTGCAGTGCAGTACAGAACAAGCTGCAATTCCAGTTCAATAGCTGCACAGAAAAGTTGGCTGGAGTTGCATGAAATCACAAGGAAGAACCAGGTGCCATCAGTGAAGTTACTCCAACAGGAATTGTCCAGGTATCTGAGTTTCCTGCTCAGAGTACATTTGCAGAAGCATCACTTTAATGAGTTTCTCTCACCTGTAGCAGTGACCACACCAGGTCAAAACCATGTTTGAGGGACCAAGATCTCAGCTTCTCTACTGCAGGGCAGCCCAGCAGTTGCAGCACCGTTAATTCCAGATGTTGTTCTTTTGGGTTCTTTCCTTCACAGCTGCTGCTGAGTCAGAAAGAGCGAGTTAAAAGTACGATGCCTTTTGCACAGGGTTGGAGCAGGTGCCTGCCTCGGCAGGGCAGGTGAGAATTGTGCTGCAAGGACTGTTCAGGCTTATTAGTGTGGTTTTATGTAAGCAACATAAATATCCTTTGAGCAGAGGTACCCTGTTTCAGTGTGGAGTGCTTAGGTGATGGTTGTGGGCACTTGAGTTCCCTTTTTGGCTTACTACTGTTTTCCCATGCCTGAATCTGTGTGACAGGACAGCACTGTCTGATAAAGCTAGGGGATATCAATGAGGATTCTTACTATTTTTTTCCTTTTTTTTTTTTCTCTCCTACCAATGACATGCAGCATTTAGCAGCGTCTCTGCCTTTGTCTCTCTACTGGTAAAGGGTATTTTAATATTCTCCCCAAATAAGAGAAGCATATTTAATATTTGTTAAAGGCTTTGAAATCTTCAAAGAAGGACACAAGAAGAACTTGAAGTGACACAAATTCAGTTTCAAAGGGATCCAGCATTTTCTGTGCACTGCAAAGGGTTATTTTGAAAGCTGGTGGGGGATGACTCCTGCTGCTGCCTACAGGGAATGCACTCCACTAAGGTTCATGAATGTTTATTGAATTATAAAATGAATTTGCAGTGCGAAACTCCATTGGCACATATAGCACATGCCTCCTGCCACGTTTCAGATTGCCAGCCCGAGCTAACTGGCACATGCAGGAGATGTTTGAACAGTTGCAAAAGAAGGGAAACTTTCAGAAGACCTGTCTGTATTTCCATCCATTTCTGTCAATGAAGATACTGTATAGAAAAAAATCTTGCAAAATCTGAGGAAAATTGGAAAGAGGTGATTCTTGCTTTTTGATTTTGGGTGCTGTTGGTAATGACTGTGTTAGGAGGGTACGTTCACTGACTGGGCTCCCAGGGGAGGCCTCAGTGTTTCCCTCCACCTGGAAGTTTTCAAGCCCTTACAGGTAAAGCTGCATCTGCAGGGCAGCACAGTCCCAGCAGTTTGAGTTCATGCCTCAAGCCCAGCATCTCTGGGTGACTCGTCAGCACAGCCATGAGGAAAACTGACATAATGCAAGTTGTGTGTTGCTTTGTTGCCTCTTGAGAGGAGACCCGAGAGGTGAAAGCATCAAACCACATGTGCACTGAGGGCCTTTAGTCCAGGGCCAGACTAAATCTGCTGTGAGGCAAACCCGAAATACAGATAGTGGAGGTGTCAGAGGGTGGAGTACCAGCCGCTTTCACCTACTGGTTCATTCCTGTGCCAAAATAGTTGCTGATGTGGACCTGGCCTAGTGGTACTTAATCTGGACAAAATCTAGGACAGTTTGGGAAGGGTGATGTGTGAGAAACTACTTTCTTGTAAGTGCTGTGTGAATGTTTTGCAAAAGGTACTGAGGAAAGCATCTGAGGAGCTGGTTATTTATTCAACCTTTCTCCTCCATGACGTCAGCTTTCTAGTAAACATGATGCTGAGAAAATCACCTCTATTATTTATAGGGTGGTGGGTTTTCCACTGTGTGCTCTCACCACCAATGGGAGGTTTGCAGATTGCCTGTATTCTGCCCTGGCTCTTCTCCTTTGTGAATGTCAAAGATAAAATGGCTTTTTAAAAACCGGTTAACTAAGTAGGTCAGTATTTGTTTCAAGAGGAGCATGTGTGGTCTTTAAGACACTGATTTTCCTTTTGAAAATCTCCATTTTTCAGCACTGAAGAGTTCAGCAATGCTGGTTAACTTGGGTCCTTTTTAAAAGCTGCATACTTCAGTGCTAAGGGGATTAGAGTTGAGCACACTTTAATGAACACCTGTGATGAGAGTGAACCTGTTCAAAAGAATAGACATGTTGTGCTTCAAAGTAATCCATAGAGAGAAATATGGAGAGCCATTTAAAAGGAATACTGTGCATTTTAACTAACTAATCCAGTTAAAAGAATAAATTTTCAATGCACAGAAAGGCAAAATACAAGAGGGAGCAGAAGAGAAGGGCTGTGTTATACAGTTATGTCTTTCCCTGCTACATTTTTTGTTCTTAATCCTAATAAAAGCAAGAGTACTTTAAGCCACCTACCTGAAACAGATATTCAGGGTGCAATTTCTGTGGGGTTTCTCTACGGCAATGGGATTATATGCATTTAATGGGTGTCATTTGTACCTTTTCTGTGCTTTTTAGCTAATAGTTGTTCTGATCCCTCAGGAAATGAGAAACTTTTGAGTGAGGATGTAATGATCACATTTACTAAGGGAGAAGTAACAGAATTTTTGCTGACTGATTCTTTTATCACCATTAATGCTTCCTTATGATGGCAATGAACATGTTGAAATATTCAGCTGATGAAACATTTTATGATAAAGACTGAGCCAGTCTTTTGCAGAACTGAATTTGTGACCTGGCAATGGCTTTAGAAGGCTCCCCAGGATGGCAACAGTGCTGAAATACTTGATGACTAGCAACAAATACTGAAGTGAAGGTCTTTAACTGCCTTTTCAAAGTGGTACCTTGTGCTGACTGTCTTTTGTGTGAGAAACAAACAGAACCTCATGTGCCTGGGCAATACTTCTGGAAAGGACCCAGCTCCTGTGGTAGGAAGACCAATAATAAGAATTTGCTTTTCAAGATTTTTCGTTTTTAATTAGATGTCCTGTAACAGCTCTGTTCTTCAAGTAGCCATTCATTCTTTCTGCTGTTGCTGATGTACCAAAACTTTTCCTGGAGTGGAACTTCTTCCCAGATGTTTTGATTAAAATCATACATCATCTTGGCCTCCCCAAATAACTTTTAGTATGGAAGGTATTCTGTCTCGTCAAGCATAACAAATGTACACAGAGATCAAATCAATAGAAGCACAAGAAAATGAAATTTTGCCCTGTGCAGCCCTTATTGTCTCAGCCTCGTGAACCACTTCACAAACTTTAGGCCCTCTTTGAAGGGCGTCCTGCTCTCTCCTTTTCAAGTACAGGGAAAGGGGGGATGAGGGGAAAAGGAAATGAGACCTAAATAAATGCCCTGGCCTTCCACTTCTGCACAAGGCCAGGAGGACTGGACCTCTCTCTTTTATATTTGAATGCGCAGTAGAGGAGGGAACATGTGCAGGGGAGAAGGCAGTGTCGCATCTAATTCTGATTCCCAGGGCAAGCCCCTGTAGTTCAGTGTAACCTGGTCTGCCTGACAAATGCTCCAGGAGTAGGGGATGGGAGTGGTGATGTTCCCCCTTGCCACCACCCCGGTGTGCTCCAGGGGAGAGTGTCCAGGGAAGGGCACGAGGCTGCTCTGCCCCTGTAAGAGCCCTGCTGTGTCATGCAGGGCTGCAGCCCCGCAGGAGCCCCTGCTCTGCTGGCACAGGGGGCTGTGCTCCACCGTGGAAATCAGCCCAGGTAGAGCCCCACTGGCCCGAGCCATGCCCCTGCCACTCCCTTTGCCCCTAGGGAAGGGCACAAAACAAGAAGGCTCCTTGGGTTAGTGCTGCAGTGCTATGGGTTTGCTCAAATGTAGCTGTGAGTTGGAAATAAGAGTTTTGAAGGTATTTAGCTATTTTACCTACAGGATCTATTGCCTTTTAATGCTGCAGAGTGAAAACATTGATGCACTTTTTGAGTCTGGAGACACTGATGTCTCCTAGTATCCTTCTTAAAGGGAATTTCTAGGAGGACTAACTCATTAAAAAGTACATTTAGAGCAATTTAAAGGCAGATTTTCTCTTCCTGTCAGGTTTCTAAGCTATTCTGATGAAACCCAGCTCACCCAACACAGAAACAAAAGAAAAATGTAATCAAAAAAGGTGTAAAATGAAGGGAATGAAAGTCTCTTCTAAGATTGTGTGAAATCAGCTTAAAATGGGCCTAAAATAAGTAGGATTTAAGTGAAATACAAAAGATCAAGCCTCAGAACAAATTGTCAGGTAATTTTAAGAAATCCTTTTTGCTCCTTGTGCTGCTAATGGGACTGCTCTGGAAACTCACATCGCTGCTGTTTTGGAGCAAATATCTCTTTACCTGTATACCTGATCTTCCTCTCAGAAAATCAGAGCTGAGCAACCTGTAGTGGTTTGTGACTGAAAATGTCTCTTTAAAGAATAAAACTGATCTCAAAGGTCATTTGAGATTTTCTTCTGATAACTTCACTGATCCTTTGAAATGGGGCAAAAACTCAGTTTTCCTACTAAATATGGGGGAAGAGATTCTTTTGCTGAGGTAAAGATGTGCCTTCTATTAGATGCTGATTGGTTTTATTTAAAAAGAAAAGAAAAAAGGAGGGGAACACCCCTGTTCTTAGTTATTTTTTAAAATTATGTAAATAATTTAGTCTTCTAAAAATGGGGGAAAGAGTGGACTTTGTAGTTACTGGGGAAGAAAATCACCAATATGACTGAGCTCCTTGAAACCCTCTTTCTAAGAGAGGAGGAATTCTTTGCAAAATATTAGTGAGGGTTTGGTTTGCCCTGAACAGTGATGTGAGCACAGGGATGGTCCTGTTTCATTTCCAGTTATCTCCTCCTGTCCCTTGAGCTAAGCTGGTGTCCCAGAAGCTCGGCCTCTGCCCAGCTCTGCCTGCACAGCCCGTGGCAAAGCACCCGCAGGCATCACAGGAGGCCCTGGTGGGTCTGACAGCAGGGAGGGACATGCAGGGCCATCAGTAAATTAATTTGAATGTCAGCTGCGTGTTGCAGAAATTAATTGCAGCTGGTGACTGGCAGGGACAGGCTGATTAGCAGCTTCAGTAGGTGGGTTTAGCAAACTTTATCAGGACTGGGAATCGTTTGTGCTTGGTTTGGAAACAAAGCAGAGATTTGTGCAATCATTTATTCAAGAGTTTATTTTGTGCAAGCCTATGAGGTGGTGATGGCACCGGATGGCACTGGAGATACAAACTGTGTGTTCGGGGAGTGCAGCAGATGAGGAGAGCAGCATGTGATGCCTATTGTGACACGGCTGCAGAGAGGCTGCTCTGGAGAACGCACAGGTAAAAGTCCCAAAAGGTCCCTTGTCCTTCCTGCTGGAGGACGTGTCCTTCCTGTAAGGCTGCTTTGTGTTTCAGTCAGTGCTCTGACTACTAATTTTCTCAGTTAAAAAAGAAAAATTGTCTTTATCAAAGTACTATAAAATTCAATATATGATAATCAAATCTTTTAAGACATTAGCAATTGTTAGTGGGCAAATGGGAGAAGAGGCCCATTGATGTGAATTTTGGGGATGTTTTTTGGCACGGCAGGGAGCACAGCAGCAAGGGTGCTTTCTGGCTGCAGATGGGAATGTTTGGAATGGTTGTATGGTGGGGAGGTGAGCTTCTCGAAAGTTTTGTTTTCCCACATAATTTTGAAAGTCAGTCTCTAAACGAACAGGTACAGGGGAGAGAGATGGGGATAAGGAGGGGAAGAGGCAGAGGGAGAGAGGGCTTTTGAGCTGCTCTTCCTACTCCGCCCCTGTTTAGGGGAAAAGCCCGAACCCCTTCAGGTGGTAATCAAGGAAAGGATGCCCGGAGCGCCTGGGAAGCCGCTCGGGAGCTGCTGGCGTGCTCGCTTCCCCGGAGCGCGGGCAGGGGGCAGCGTCGGGCCGGGCTCGGAGCAGCGCAGCTCCCGGGTGCCCAGGGCCGCCGCTCCTGGAAAAGCGTGTGCGGGGGGATGGAAAAGGGAGACGTGAGAGCGAGCAGGGAAACACCGCGGATAGGGCTGAGCGGCCGGAACCCCATGGTGTGTTTTTCGAAAATCCTGTACGAGAGGAAAAATTAAATGTCTGGCAGGCGCTCCGGGTTTAGGATTTACTGTAGGTGCTGGAAAACGCCTTGTTTCTATCCAAGCAGCTTTCTCCCCAAGCATGGGTTCCTCTGTGTTTATTGTGAATGTGGGTTTGCTGGCGGGTGGGGTTTGGGTTGTGTTTTTGGCTAGGTTTCGTTTGTTTGTCCATTTTCGGGGTCGGCTGGAGGCGGTCCCCGGTTGTGTCCCTGCGCTCCGTGCAGCCGGGGTGTGCGGGGATTGGGATCTAACACGCGTTCCGGGTGTGATTCCCATCTCCTGAGGGACTGCCAGGTGCACCCCGGGTTTGGTCCCTGTGCATCCTTGCCCCGGCCATGGGATGTGTGTCACGGCTCTGCCAGGGCTCGGCACAGCCGGCACGGGCCGCGTTGGCCGGGGCTGTGCTCTGCCAGTGCTGCTGTTATCTCAGTTAGGCTGCAGCCGCTAAATGGGAGCAAAAGGATTGCACTCTGACCCTTGCAGCATTCCTGGGAGTATTCTCTATATTGCAAGTGTGCCTTATGCTATTTTATTTTTTATTTTTGTAAGATGGGCAGCACTACCATGATTCAGCGTTGCAGTTCAGGGCCAAGTGTAAAGAAAAAGCAAACGTAGCTATTGTGATTAACTTGCTAAAGTGTAATCCTTAGCAACCAGGAAATTTCGATAACTGTTCTACCTACATACCTCTCATTAAATAAAAAAAAGTCCACTCGATCTCTTTTGTTTACTACAGTTACATTTTCTGACACTGCTACCCCCCGTTATTTTTGCCAAGGTAAGTGAAGAAAAGATATTATAGTGGTTCTGGCCTTCTTAACAGCATAGAGATTTTTATTAATGAAAATTTCCAAGACTCTTGCATTTACATACAGATAGTTACTTTTTAGGGATTCTGCCAATGCATAGTTTCGAGTTTCTTTTTTTTTTTTTTTAAACCATTATTAAAGAATAAGGAGATATTTTCCAGGCTGCTGCTAGCAAATTGTGTTAGAAGTGAAGGAAGATGCTGCAGGAAGAAACTTTGATGTAATGCATATGTTGTACCATACTTGGGGGATTGAAAGGAGAGGGCTTTGCTGTTTGTTAGTACAGCAAGTGTCTCACAGGTGACTGTTCTGCAAACATGATAAAGCTGGTTTACTATGTAAAACATGAAGTATTTTGTAGTTTGACTAGGCTGCTCAGAGTTTATGTGAGACCTCATGCAAGTATTGAGGAGGATACATCCTGAAAAGTTGGTGTAAGGGGAATTCTTTTATCTATATGGCAAAATATAGGCTTAAAGGAGGGAAGAGCTTTGTGTTCTGCATGTATCAGGCTGTCTTCAGACTATAGGAGTGCCTAGAAGGTAAAAGTAGAGAAAAAGCAATGTAGTCTTGCTGGTGTGGTGTTTTGGGCAGAGGGTCCCAGAATATATTATGTTCTTGCAGCTCAGAAAGCTGAAATGAACTTTCAAGTGATCCTGTGGATTCACAGAGTATAGGAGACCCACAACAGACTTTAGCCACAAATCTTCAGGCTTAAACGGGTTTAAGCAAAAGTTTCCTTGCTCTTTCAACATAAAGAGGAGCTCTGACCAAACCAGCATCTGGCTGAAACTGGTAGGCAGAATCTGGGTCAATAATTACGTGCTTCACTTCAGCACCTAACCTGTAACCACTTGATAGTCTGGAAGAATTGGGTGACTTGGTGAAAATTGGAGGGCTTTATCTGCAGGAAATGGTGCAAAATGAAGGCTCACCTTATTACTCATGTGCCTTGCAAAGCCCTGGTGTGCATCTAAGTACAGCAGCTGTGCCACGCTCAAATCCCAGTCTTTATCCTGAGTTCTTTCAGGCTTAGGCATGGCAGTGTTAGTGACCAGTGATGCTGCTTGATGAAAATGTAGTTTTGTTTTTCTTAGTTATTAGGTGCTGATTTTGTTCTTCTGGGGCTTTATGAATGTGTATGGTGTCTTTAGCAAACAGGTGTCCTCAGCATTTCACCAGCTGCCTGTAATGGTCAGCCTTTCCTGTCAGGTAAAGCAAAATTTCTGAAGCTACTTCGCAATGGCCTCAAAATGGTATTAAGGAACTGACTTGATGATAGTAATTGACTTTTTGTTTCATTAGGTATCATTAATATCAGTGCTGTCAATAAATTTTGAAAAAACACCTTGAGCAGAAGCTTAGCTGAAATAAAAAAGATACTAGGAGCAATTTGGTTGTAAAGTGGATTTTCAGCTTTCGTGGTTGAAGTTTAGCCTATTCTGAACAATATATCTGGTCTCTAAGTTCCTGCCCACCTTGATTTTGTCCTGTCAATGAGATAAGCCTAGGCCATGTTAGACTTGGAGCTCTCTGGGACAAATATATTCCTGATGCAAAATCATCAAGAGAACAAAGAGAGGAATACCTGGATTTTCTTTCTGCCAGTGAATTTAATCCCTGGATGCACTGCTATTTGCATTAAGGAAAACAGCAAAAGGTCATTGGTTTCAACACCCCAGGAGTCAGGTCTGGTGGTGATGGGAGGTGCAGTTTTGCACGTTAAATTTGCCTGTCATTTAGACTTGTTCAACTGACTTTGGTCCAACCTCCTTCCTCACGTTTTATCTCTACTTACACCTAAACTTAGAAAAGCTGGCAGAGCTGACCAGTGTGCACAAGCCAGTTTGGTGGAGAACCTGCATCTGTGAGATTCCCTCTTCTCCAGGAGACCAGCACCACCTCCGTTACATTCAGTGCTTGATTCCCAGTGAGCGCTTCTTGTCATCAGCAGAGCAGTTCTTCTGCTGCGTTAGTTAATGCTAATTTAGATGACACACGTTTTTGATTTTTGGAAACTGAAAATAAGCCTTTAGGTTGTTAAGAGATGTTTTTACAAACAGAAGGAAAGACAGACATGAGTTTTAGCTGAGAGGAATTGCACTGTAGTTTTAGAGGAGAATATTAGGGGAACATGATTTCACAAATGTATCGCACAACAATGCACTAATTCTTTGTGTGTCTCCAGAGGCCTCAGCCCAAAGGTAGCTGAAATTCTATACCATAATTGCATTCTTTCAAAATTGCAGCTATAAGAGGCCATAGTTGTTTCCAGAGAAATGTTAAAAATGGGATGTGCATTTTTCTGTACATACGTTGCATATGTTAGCATTCACTCACAGATTACTTCATTAACCTTTGCTCTTCAGAAGCCTTGGAAAGAAAAAAAATTGAAGGAAAAATAGATTGGGAGAGCAGGCTGAAGGGATTTCATCAAAGGTCAAAATCCAGCAAGTTGGCTCTCCCTGACCCCTCCCTCGACTAAACAGCTTCTCCTCCTTCTGTCTCCCCAAAGAAACAAATAAGTCTTGCAGGTGCTGCAGAATCAGACATGATTTCGGTGCTTATTCCTTGTGTGTGGTTTTGATGTATTTTATAACACTCTTGCGTGATTCACTTACTCAGTTTTTTCTTCTTCTTGAATGGAAGCTATAGTAACAACCAAAAAAGAAACAACACAGACCAAAAATCCAGAAAAAATATGATCTTTTTTTGTCCACTCTTTTGTTTTAAAGAGAACAGAACAAGGGGTTGCCTGAGTGACTTGGGTCTGAGATGCCTCTGGCATTGATAGCTCTTCAATACACCTGGTTTTAATTTAGCTGTAGCTGTTTTTTCTTTTATTTATTTCTATTACCTATTTTTGGTGTCCACATGGTGACAATAACATACTGAATGTAGCTAAACTCACTCTATATTCTGGATTCAATTTTAAAAGTGACTTCTCATGGCCAAGTTATAAGCCTTTGAAATATGGGATCATAATAGAAATGCTGACAGTATCTTAACAGTGTCTGCAGTACTGGGTGTTTCTCTAATATAAACAAATGGTGTTATTGGACTCTTCTTTCCCCCCTCTCCCTGCTTTCTTTCAAAGGTGGTTTTATCATTCATTAGCTTCAAAACCATCATCTTTTCTGCTTAACCTGCAACAGGGTTTGTTTGTTTTGTTTTGTTTTCCCCTTTGAATCTGGAGTGGAACAGAACAGACAGGGAAAATTTAGGTTGTAGCTTATCCAGAAGACTTCCCTGCTGTCTGATGCTATTATGTACTTATGTTCAGTAAGTGTGTAAATAAACACTTTCAATCTCAGCCTTGAAGGAGACAATCTTTAAAAAAGTGTAATGACAGCGTAATTAAAAGGATGATCATTTTAAGATGTTGTATTTCTAGTATGTTGTATAGAAAGAAATTAAATCTTTTTTCTGTAAAGCCCAAAAGACACCTCTGTAACGTATTTAACTGATACCCAGGGAAAGGCTTACCTGTTAACATTGGTTTAAAATTCTCTCTGGAAAGCCCATATTTTGGGCTGCAGTTTCATGGAGAGATGAAGGTGGAAGGAGCTTCTCCTGTGTGGGTGATAATGTTGGGGCTGCCCACAGGCTCCTCCAGGAAAATTGCTGATGCAAAGCAGTGAGAGGACAGAGGTGAGGCAGCAGCAATGATGTGCCGACAGCCAAGGGTGGTGCCCGGGCTTCCTCCTTTGTGCCTTCTCCTGGCTGTGGAAATACCCGACGGGGTGGAAGCCGCCCTTGTAACTGCAGGATGTTGTGCAGCTTCCTGTAAATGCTGCGTTAATTGAAGTGTGTCTGTGTTTTCATGTGTGCTAAGTAGTGTTTTCTCTTAGAAATCCTACCACACACTATTATTAACTGGCAGCAGTTGTGGATTCCTTTTCTTCAGCTATTTCCTTTAGCTAAAAATGCAAAACTGTGCTGCCCTGAAGGGTTATTTAGCAAGAGTTTTAATGAAATAATAGAAATGTTGCACTCTAGTGATTTCTCCCATACAGGGAAATGTCACAGTCCACTGGTCTTTCCCAGGGACATTACATGAGATTACACCTATTTTCATTACTCTGCTCAAGTACAATATTGTTAAGTAAATATTTGCACAAAAAGGTGGCCATCCTAAGGTGTGAGCTGTCCTGCGAGGTAAATAATTAAAGCATGTGCTCTCTCCAGTAGCAGAAACCAGTGCTTGATACAGGTTTGATCATTTCACATGTCTCTTTGGTAATCCATAACTGTCTTCTGCAATTATATTCATCGTGCAGCCAAGCAAAGATAAAAGGTAGAACATGCCTCTCTCGCCTGCTCCCAGGGAAGCTCCGTTATCCTTCAAGGGTCACGTGGCTGTGGAAAAGCCAGTCTGAGTGGGAAGAGGCAGCCCACAAGGACGAGCTCAGTGTGAGCAGAAAATGAAGTTGTTACCAGACAGCAAACTGCAGCCCTCGGTTCTTATGAATATTTGAATGAGTAACTAAAAACAGCTCAGTGGACTCTAAGCAACTGTGACAGCTGAAACTGCCTGGGAAACCAGCAGTCTACAAGGACCACGATGAAAAGATCAGCAGTCACACTTCCACCTACACCACCACCAGTATATTGTAAAACATGAGCAGGTTCTTAGTCCCCAAATATTATTTAGAAAGAAAAAAAATCTCTTTTCCCCCTATGAATTTTCATAAGCAAAGTATGTACTGAATCTGGCAAGAAATTTTGAATCCATTAAAGTCCAATGATTTCTAACAGCGTACTCAGGGCAAGAGAATAGCCACATTTTTCAGACATTGAAATATTGATGCTGCTTATACTTATAGAAAATTTGCCCTAGTGAATCTTTCATTAATATTTTTCAGCTAGTTCCACGTGGCAAGAAAGATGATGAGAACAGTTTCCCTGAAGCTAAAATATTCTGAATAATCTGCACTAAAAAGAAAGGGTGAAAGAACCATAATAAGCAAACTAATGAAAGACTGGGCTTATTTTATAGCAGCTGGAAATAAGTACAGGAGTTATAAAAAGAACGAGGCAGCTATATCTGTTTTCTTAAAAAAAAGAAGAAAAATAAGAAGTCTGTTACACTGAAGTGCAACTTTCTGACAATGATTTTTTTTTTCCTTTTATTCTCATGTATGTTATAAAACTGCTTAAAGTTGTGTTTGGTATGACCTTCTTGATGGTATAGGCCACAGTTAATGTCCTCTGCTGTGTTCATAACATGAATGTTCCTGACTCAGTTGTTTTCACTGGGGCTGCTTACGCAGGAGGAGGCTTTGGAATTGGTTTGGTATGGTGTTTAGGGTGTTGGCTTTATAGGAAAACTGCGAGAGTGACATCTTCCTCACATTTTTTATTGCTACTGCAAGTTTACACTATAAATCTGACTTGAGAACCAGATGAATTGTTCAGATAAAACCTAACTGGCTTGCAGTAAACGAGTAAAGAAGAAAGAAGTCTGCTTTTAAAATAATAAGATGAAGAGCCTTTTTAACGAAAACTGCACTTCCATCTGTCAAACAGCACTTTATTCTGGCACTTGTGCCACTTGGTGGCAATGACATTGGTTTCAGCATAGCATCTGCAGTGCTGGAACTGAGTACTTTGAAAAATTGTGGAGTTCCCACCAAACCTGTTCATTTGCGTTCACCAAGAATAATGGTGGAATAATTATTCCTGTAGCAATAAAACACAGTTATTGACTGGCAGCCCTCTTGAACTCCTGCCCAGAACTCTGTTCTATGAGCTCAGATTTTAGGGATCCACAGTTGGGTCATGTTTGTTAAGGGGCAATGTCAGAGCAAACTGGAAGGCTTAGGTATGATTCTACCTGTATCTATATCCATCAAGTAAACATTGAAGTTTCCCAGAAAATGTGAAGTAAATAAAAATTCAGGCTGCATGACTGAACTACAGAACCGAATTCTAAGTTCTCTGGACATTTCTGTTTCAAATTTTGCATTTGTTACGGGTTTTTTTTTTTAATTTGATCCTTTTATTTTGATTACATCACGGAAACCTTACCTGGTTGTGATTAACTGGTGGGATTTAGTTTGCATTATGACATAGTTACTTAATTTTGTTCTATATTGCATATAGAAGGTCTTGAAATCTGTTCAATTTTTTCCTGTGTTTTATGTTTTTAGTAATATTTTGTTCCTGCAAAACTGATGAAAGATGTTGTATGGAAGAGATGATGATTTTACAAGGAAGAAGAGAGAGGGGATGGGGTGGTGAGGGCAGGGAAAAGAAAAGGCACCCTCTCTTGAAGTTCTAGAGATGAGTCCACTATTTGGGACCATAGCACAGCAAGTGTGTAAAGGGCATTTTCTTTATTCCCAAGACTCTTGGGTAAATACAGAAGGTTTGTAAGCTGCAAGGGATCTGTTCCTCTGCTCACATGTTAGTTTTGAACTGGTCTCTTGGATGATTTCAAGGGTTTGTGATTTTGGCTATACTTTTATATATCAAAGTTTATATTAAGTGCCACAGACAGTAGACTCAAGGAAGTCTGGAATGGAACAGGATTTGCCTGGAAAGACCTGTTTGGAATGCAGCAATATCTAGAAGAGAAATGGGTCAAACTGTTCTTGTGAAGGATGGCGGTGGTTCCTGTCTCTTCATGTCTTAGGCTCCTGACTCCATGGGGAATGTTAAAAAGAAATACAATTTGTCCTCAAGAGCTGAGGGGTTGGAAATTTCTGGCTCAGTGCAGCGGCAGGAAATGCCAGTGGGCATCCTAAAGGCTTGATGTGCCCAGTGAGGGATGAGGCAAAGAATTGTGATGCTCCCAAGGGTGTTCCCTGCCCTCTGCTTCCCACCACAGCAAGGAAGGCTGAGTCGGCAGCCAGGGCTGCTGTGGTTCAAGCTACACTGATGATGCAACTCTTTAAAGATGACCAGGCATCACTGTTGCACCTTTTAAAGGTCCTGTTAAAAGATGCAGATTTTTTATTCAGTTGATCAGCTCTAGATCATTTTTTTTTCTCAATATTTATGCCACTGTCTCCATGGAGGACTGCACCCCCAAAGAGACTATTTTCTTGATTCAGTCCCACTGTATCATCTCTGATCCAAATTGAAAAGCTCTTCAAAGAATTAGGAAATATATATATATTCCTGGGTTTTATCTCCTCAACTAGCTTTCAGCATCTCTTTTTCTTCAACCGTATCAGCCTGAGCATAGCAGGTGGGGGTATGGTTGGCTTCCCATGTTTTGATGGATGAAGACCGGAAGGAAACACCATCAAAAGCTCGACCCATTTTCAAGTACCCCAGTGAGATGAGGAGTTGTGGAATAAGAGTTTGTTGTGCTGTGCAGTGAAGAGGACCTCTGTAGGGAGCTGTGGGGTTCTGAATGCTTTCTTGCCTCCTTGTTCAGGCACAGGAAAGGAATCTTCCCTTCAGTGTTGCTTAGACTGGGTGAAACATCACAAATCCCAAAGCTTTCCTGAATTTCTTGTAAGGCAGAAGTGTGCTAAGTACACAGCTAAATGTTTGCAACAAATAAGAAAATATTTGGAACAGTTTGTGTTGTTTTGCTTTCTAGCATTTTGGACAGCAAAGGAAGTTCTTTAATCTTGGTGCTCTCCCACTCTCACCTCTCTATTACTGATACTCAGTTTCCCACCAGGAGGTTGCAGGCAAGGTTGATCAGAGGCTGTGGTTTCACAGGTTGTAGCACCAACAACAAATTGCTCCTTAAAAATAGTTTTTCTTTCTATTTCATGTTTTTCTGGGAAAAGAGCTCCTAACTTCGTTTTTTTTTTCATCCTTCCCCAGTAGATGGACACAGCAGACTGAATGTAGTTGCTATGCACAGAGGGATCTGAGCCTGCACCTGACAAGAGGCTTGCTTCCACGAGTGACTTTCATTTAACCATGAAAGGGAAGCACCACTGCCGAGATCTCGGTGTCTCTCTGCAGCATTCTGCTGCTTGAGAAGGGTCTCTTCGGGCTCACATTAGCGACCTCTTCACCTACAAAGGAAAAATAAGGATATGTAAGCTGCTCTCCACTGGAAACATTTCAGCACTTATCACTGACTCTGGAAGTCATTTCCTCTGAGATTTTCTTGGCTTTGTACACAAAAAGTAAGACCTGAGAATTGTTTCACTGCTGTTCCCCCACTCCCCCAGGCCCCTCCACACAGTAGGAGACAATAGCCTATTTCCTCTTGTTATTCTCTTAGTAGATTCTGGAAGGCTTTTTGTCTGTGTTTATAGCCAACAGTTTAAAGCTTTTATTTTCTCTCCATGGTTCTTCACATACAGTAGGGACTTCTGTTTTCATGATTCAATGATATGCTTGTCCACTTACAATACTTGATTACTTTTGAGTACATAATAGACTGGGGGGAGAGTTCTTAAGTTCTTGATTTTAATTTCTGTTTGAAGTAGTTATTTAAATAAGACAAAAGTAAAATGGACTCTTTGAATAACTGGGGAAATGGAATTACTGACTTTCATAGAAGTCACTGAAGCAGTGTGATTCTAATTAAATCAACTGATGTAATAAGATACTTATAAATCTAAGGTATTTGCTTTTGAGAGAATTTTAATTTTTTTAATGATTTTCAAACAGAACAGCCAGAAAAAGTTTTTTTTTTTAACTCTTCTATATCTACAAGGAATTTCTTTTAAATAAAGGCCTTTTTCCACACATGTTCTTTGCAGGTTTTTGGGCATCTGTTCTGAATCCCCTGAATCTTAATTGCAACCATCTCTGTAGACATTAAAAATAAACTCTGCACAATATAAAAACCAAACTCATTCTGTGGAAAAGCCTGCTATGATCAAAATTCTCAAGGAAATTTTGGATCCATGCCATCTTCTGAGGATTAAAGGGAATCTGATTTGTCCATTTGAAAAGGAAATTGGGTCAGTGTCTTGAATGGCAGCTTTCTGGAGTACTGAAAATATCATATTCTTTATTATTTGGAATGTAAATATGAATTTAGGATACTTTTACTTTTTTCTTCTCCACAGAAATTATTGCATGACAGTGTCACTGAAGATGTTTGGGAGGGGAAATTATTCCATGAGAAGTTGTGTAGCAGTGGAAAGCGAATAACCTGAGGCAAAACAAGAAAGAAATCAGAACAAGTTCAGGTCAGGGATTATTACTTTGGGGATTAATAGCCAAGAGCAGTAAAGCAGCAGTGAGGTGAAAGCAGGCTAAATACTTAAGAGCTGCAGTCAGACCATACAAAAAGGACTTGTAGAAACATGGCAGTCCTGGCATGTTAATCAGGTTTTTGACAGGAGTGAAAGAAGTGCTTGTATAGGAATGGTATGGAAATTTATATTTTATACTATATACACAAAGAAAAACCCCAAACAACAAACTAGTTTCACCGTTTCACAATTGGCTTAAAAACTGGTCCCATTAAATTTGTCTGGATCCTTAATGTCAGTGTGTTTAAATACCTTATCTTGTTCTGGCAAACAAATCCAAGCCTGTTTCAGTCCTGCTTAGGTACCTCGATGTTTACACAAGTTAACAAGTTTGAGTCGTAAGATTCTTAAATTGCTGGGCTGAATGGGTGCAATCCTGCTCGTAAAGCTGTGCTGTGTACAAACTGCAAATATGCCAACTTCAGCTCTGGAAAGTAACCTTGATAACTTAAGCTTCTCCTGTACCTGATGCTCAAAAAGTGCTCATAATGTTCTCATGCTGGGCTTCCTCAGGAATGTGATGTTGCAAGGTGTTCAATTTGTCTGCTCGTGCCCTGATTATGTTGAGACCGACTGCTTCCCTGGCTCTTGTTTCAGATCCATATGGATCTGCCACCAGCCTGACGAGACACCAGCAGAGCCAGCATGTGCTGCAGCCATCTCCAGCAATAGAACTTCATCAGGGTCCCATTTTTCTTGTCTTGGATGAATCGTGTATTCAGAATGGTGAGAATGAAATGTTGTTTACAGAGTTTATAGAATGTCCTGATTTGGAAGGGACCCACAAGGATCATCAAGTCCAGCTCCTGGGTGAATGGCCCATACAGGATTGAATCCATGACCTTGGCATTGTCAGTACCATACTCTGATTGTCTTCCCCCTTAAGCATCTTCTAGTAGTAAGAAAAGTAGGTTTCTCCACCAGAAACAATTTAACTAGTGGCTTTATGTCGAAACCTTGGATTGTCAAGGCTTGGGAGGTTTGGAGTGTAAGTTGTGAGGAATGTAGGCTGTTAGCAGTTCACACCAGGTGTTGGTTCCTCAGCTGTGCAGTGTCCAGCACCCTGAACTTTGTGCTGTATTTATATATAAATACATATATAAATATATATTTATATCTGCCATGGAAGGGGCATGGCATGGTCAGGGAGCCAAAGGGAGAAATTGTGTCTGTACAGTCTGTGCCCATCTGCAAGGACTGTCATTCTGGATCAAAGGACTGAATTTTCTCCCTTCAAAGACTTTTTTTTGTCATAGATAGGCAAGCTTGCTTTTATGTAGAAGGAGAAGACGTACCAAAACAGGTTACCTCAGCTTACAAATTTTAATAGTGTCAGTACTAAAAAAAGCCCCCAAAAATCAGGTAAGTCAGCTAACTTGTGACTGAAGAGTGATCCAGTACTCTTTATATACAATTCAGTATTACTTATCCAGTGTTTGAATCTAATTTTCGATGTCTTCCTTTTAAGTATGGATTTCCTATGTGTGACTATGGAACTACCATTTGTCGTATTTTTACTCCTTCAACTCTTGTGAGTACCTTGTGAATATGAACTGCTGCTTTTGAAATTGTTCCCTTTTTATCACTGACTGTTCAGTGATTTATTTCTTACTAGGATTGCAGATCAGATTTTCTGTGTTTGAACGTTAGCCTTCCATGGGAAGAATGGTGAAGGTGGGCAAATGACATCAGATTTAATTCTGCATATTCTGACTTAGTCTTTGAGCAGCACTGCTGAGTACCTGCTGAAGCAGTGCTGAGCTCTGTATGTGTAATGGGAAGCCATCAAGCAGCTAGTTACAAGATGTTTGTCTGCATTCTTCTTTGAGCAGCTGTAAATAAACATCTCGCAACAAGGCCATGGTTTTGTCTGTAATTCAGGAAGGAAGAGAAGGAGGGATTCAAGCTGTTTTTTCAGGCTGCTTTTATGTTGCAGGCTGCCTAAGGTGGTGAACTGCTGCATGTGCCTGTGAATAGACCAGAGGGTGCTCCTTGTTTCTTGCCCCTCCAGTTCCTTTCAGAAAGCCCAAGAACCCCTCACTTTATTCTGGGGATGAGTAAGACACTTCACTCCTTTATTTTTTGAACCAAGGTTCTCTTTTATGTGACTTGAATTGATATTAAAGGAGAAGATTATTCTGAGGCCCTCATGTTGCTAAGTCTTTGCCAAGCCTCATCTGTGTCTACTTGCAGGGCAGAGTTCTTGGCAACCAGCTCTATCAACTTTCTTCTTCCTCCTGCTGCTGGTGTAGAAGCCAAACACAATGGAAACAGATCACATTTTTCTTATCTTTTGATCGCTTTTCAGCTCACGTTGGATTTCTGTTTTGCCAGCATTGAAAATGATTAAGAGCTGGTAATTCAGCCATGGTTAGTACTAGGTATAACATTATACCATAATGTTCATTCCTTTGCTTTTCACTTACCTCCTATCCCCAGGGTAAGGAAAGTGACATTCACGAAAAAAGAAAAGTTAGGTCAAAACTACTCAATTTTCCACCAGAGCTAAACTTGGCTGCAGAAGTCCTGAAGGACGGGTGTCTACTTTCTAGAAAACAAATGATATATTGATTTCCTATTAAAAGAGAGCACTGACAGGAACTTTCAAAACAAAAGCCTTCTTTCAGCAGAGCATTTAAATACGGGACTGCTTAAATTGTGCACAGTTTTAAGAGCTCTGTTGGAAGAGCTCTTCAGTGCCTGCTTTGAATCCCTGTGGCAGCCTTGTCCTGGCCTCACCTGGGCTTTGCCCTGTGCTTGGGGGTCAGCTGCCACAATGATAACATGCATTTGGCATCCCTGAGCAGACTGCTGAGATTTTGAATTTCTGAAGAGTGTCAGAGTCCATCAAGGGTTTTCTTTCCTTTCTCTCTTTATTTTTTTCCCCCTTGTTCTCTCACAGTCACATAGAATGTGAACTTCAAGATTCATTTCAAGTCTTCCTCCATTTTGTGAGGACAGGGAAGAGGTTAAGCAAGCTACTTCCTTTTTTTAAGCCAATTTTATTTCCCATTTTTCTACTATTAATTGCTTACACATATTGCAATGCTCATTTTCCCCAAATCCTGACCAAAAATTTTCCTGGACAAAGACAAAAAGGAGAAATGAATTTTAGGTTTTTTAATTACTTTCTCAGATGAGGTGCAGCAGCTCTTTTGGGATGGATATTTTTATCTTGCTGTATGATTAGTCTGCTTGTACCTTTGCACGTGTGCAGGTACCATTGTTGCTGCTGGTGTAATTAGTGATAATTTAATTGTCCAATTAAAAATGGGGGGCTTGCCCCTTCTTTTTTTTTTTTCTTTTTTAATTTGCTATAGTAGCAAATTTTCTCATTTTCTCACAGGATTTATTCAGCTCACAATATCACTTCCCAAGTGACTTTCCTGTCCGTGTGTTCCACCCAGGTGATCTCTGCTGTGCATGTCTCCTTCTCGTGGCCTTTCAGGATGAGAGGCTGGTTCTTGGCAGGAGCTGTTCCTGCTTGCCCCAGAATGGAAGAATGAAAGCTGAAATAGTGACTCATGGAGAAAATATCTTTCAAGTACAGGAAATGAAGAGACAAAATATCAATCTTTTCCAATCATATTTGTCAAGAGCTCTATGAATGAGAGGGGGATGATAAACTTTCAGGTATTTCTAATTTGAAAAATACCTGTAGGTTTTGCTCCAAGCAGATTGATTTTTTTTTTTTTTTTTTTTTTTTTTTTTTTTTTTAACA